>CM017555.1:41893080-42335580 GCA_007844125.1 Sinonovacula constricta
CGTTGTGCTGAGAATCTGACTGACCCAAACACATTGATTCTGTATTTTTTTCGAATGAACCTATCAACTGAAGTAAACGGCAATTAGAGAATCGATCCCTGTTTTTTTTTTGCAATCTTTGCTACTGAACGCGGAAGAAGCCCTGTATATATAAAATCAGTGATTCCACACTTATGGTCAGGGTTCGAAGGAAATATAAAGAAAAAAATTAAAGATACCACGAAATCCTGTAATACAATTCATGCAAAAGTTTTAATGACATTGATCTTTGAACGGTGGATAATGTTTCCTGTTGTTGTTATTTTTTCTGTCCACGCTGTGACAGCAATCACGCGATAATGAGAACGAGAAGAAAATTATAATAAGCTATGATTATCATCAGGCAGAAATAAATTGCCATCAAATTTTCATTCAAAAAATATTTTGTTTATAACGACTCGCTGATAAAGTGCTAAAGAGTCAGTATTACAGAAAAGAGATAATCATTTGTGCTAAACAGTTCTGCCATGCGAAGATTATAATGCGCAAAACCATACCGCTTTTGATTGTCTATATTCTTTAGAATTTCATTATTATAATTAGATGCATCATATCTATTGTAGATATGTATGTTTGTAAGCTGAGAAAGTCAACAAAATGCCCTTTTCATAGATCAATTTACTATTTATGTCATTCGGTCTCTTGTAATAGCCATAAAATATGAAACGGGGATTATACAATACATAAATAACTAGTCCATAGGTACAAAAAATCAAATAAAGTAAAAGGTTTTTGTTATGTTTAAAAAATAAAAGTTCATCTAATTGTGTTGTATATTAAAGAAAGACATTCTATAAACCAATGTGATGTTCCTTGTAGCTATGTTTGTTTTGTTAATTTAACCCCTAAAATGAAAAAGAATATCTTTCATAGCTTACCTTAATAATTAACAACGACAAGAGTATAATCAAAGGCACGAAACTAGCAACAATTGTCAGCACAAATGTCATTCAATACGTTGTTTAAACAAACAAGGCAAGCTTTTGCTTTTCAGAACTTTGCCACAATAAAAGGGACAATACTTTAGGTTAATGTTCACAGCATATTAAACAACACAAATATCACTATAATACAACGTAATATGTTATTAAAGACCATTCACAAATATAGTAAAGTAAGTTTAACAAGAAGTGTTTTATCTAATATATCTTGTCTCTGTATACTAAATATTTGTAAACACCGACCTGGTAGGATTAGTAGAAATAGATTTTACACTGAAGTATTGGAATTTTTATACACAACTAATTGTAGAAAACATTCTGCAATCAATATTTACAGACTGTTAATAAAACCAAACCTTTGAAATTATGGAGGCAATTTGGCGAATTAAGTATAAATATAATATATGTTGGGCTAAAACTAAAACTGGAAATTTCAAATAAATCCAATCAGTGCAAGTATTTTGTAACTAAATAAAGAATAATATTGAATATAGGCCTTCACTGACTACAAAAGGAAAAAGTGCTAAGTTAATCATACAATTAACAGGCAGCTTTATCCAGTGGCAATAAAATACTTCTGTTTTCTTCATTATTGCAGTCATTATTTTTATTACATGCTACATCTAATGAATATAACAAATTAAATTACCCCTTAATGCCAGATAAGGATAATGCAGCTTGCTGCCCCAGTGCATAAAACGTGTTGTATTTCATCATGTCTAATTAGATTCTTTTAGACAGAAAATACTTCTTTAATTGGAATGTGATGCATGCGGGTCGGATTTATTCTCCAAGTTTCACCCTTTCGAGTTAAAAATCAAATTAGTTCAAATTTCTTTCTTTGAAACCATCACTAAAGTGGGAACGTGTTATGTAACATTAAGATGAATGAAATAAGTGAATAATTACTCAATTATAACTGAATTTGTGAAAAATATTGCTGTCACACGGGTGTCCCGAGAACTCTTATCAACAAGTTTATCGTGATAATAAATAGGCGTTGGTACTCTTTGAGCATACCTTCTTAAATGAAGAGGTCTTATTTTTCCTGTTCTTCCATCGACAAGGAAGGCATTTACCATCAACCACCCATAACATTTCCTTTTAATCAACTCGCAAAACTATAAAATGCAATCACTGTCAACATTTTGTCTCGCTTCTCTGCACACAGTATATCACAGTAACAGACGCGTAGGACTGTAGAATAATTTAAGGTTTTGCCATAAGAGAAATAACAGATTACTTCCTGCAGAGAATCTGTCCATACAATACTGAACTGCTATTAGATTCACGATTAGAATATTTAGAAATACCATGGAAAGGTTTCGAACTGCTGTTTACTTAATATTAAATGAAAAATATGTTAACTATTATTTAAATAACAAGACTTCTTGACGATGTATATTTAAACGATGTGACGACTTTGTTGCTTACATATGTTTTGTCTCTCGCTCTTATAGATTGATAATAGATGCGTTTTGTGTGTTTCATTTCCGGTTGCTGTTAAAATATATCGAAAATAATGTTTTGGCTCTGGTTCTTAAGATGTATACAGCCTCCGAGGCTTACTGCTGTAAGGTCGCAAATAGATTCAATACAAATATCTCAAACCTGTTCTAAACAGACAATGTTACCCGGGCACACTCTTTGCATCTTGCGATGATCAACTTTTTTGTAGCTCATTTTTACGTTTATTTATGTTAACAACATAACGTAACTGGTTGGTGGAATAAAAGAAAGAGAAGGGACTCTAGGATAAAGTCTTGGGAATAGTTAATTGTAATTTGATCTTACCACATTTGAACTATTTAGAACACGTGTACATTAACATCAATTTCGAGGTGGACCGCATGCTTTGTCTTCTCAACGATCATACGGCTATAAGACAAACTTCTTTAACCGTTGATGGCAATCGTCTTATTTGCAATTATCAAAGTATTCGGCTGTTCATGTTTTCCAAATTCAGGTTTGTTCCAGTATTCCGAAAAGTCACAGGAATACTTAAATCTATTCCAAAATACCTCATGAGACATATCATCAAAAGAGCAAATCAAATAAAGGGTTTCGTACTCATAAAATCATTTAATAAGAATCTATAAAATTTCCATAAGTAAATAACGAATAAAATGTCTTTCAATTTTGTAATACGATACGTTAAGAGGAGTACTTAAATCTTTAAAAAATTCATTTACACTAGTTATTTTTATTAGTAAAACAGCAAATCAAATAATGGATTTCATAATTATGGCATCATTTTATATAAATATAAAAAAACTTGATTGAGTAAAACACGAGCTAAATGTAGAAACACAGTTAAAAGAAAGTATCGTAGTAGTGTAACTTAAAAACCATATCATACCTTTCAATTTGCTTATGCAAAACATTTATACTATGCGAATGCCGATCCAGTGTGCACAAAGTTTCAGCTTATTGTATAATACATGCCATTAAATTCATGCGAAAAAGAACACATCATTTTTTTATTCGAACAGAACCGTATCAGACAAAACACTTTAAAGTAAAGACGAATATTAATCAAGTGAAATTTTACCTTAGTCATGTATTGCTCATCGCTTTTGCTGATCACATTTATGTCGATGCCAAAAATAAATTGTCATCAGTTTTGGATGGCTGCTTAACACTGAGCTGGTGAACACAACGGTTGTCGAGAACGCTTTCGCCTGAGAGATTCATGCCACAATTTGTTTGCATAACGAACTGCAGAGTTTTCATGTATAAGGTGATTTGGTTGCTTGTTTTATCTACGGACAGTAATCGCGTCGTGAAGAATTGAGCGGTCTGTCATGCGAGAGGAGAGTTTATGTACGTACTGTTTGTTGTCGCATATTGATTGTTTATTCACACGTTTGTAAAAGATATACAGTATTGTTATGCTGAAGCTCTCTAAAACACATGTTCTTCTTCGACCGACCCTTCCAAGGTGGTAACTGTTGTGTGTAATGTCTCAATTGATTCGTGACTTTTCCATTAAGTTTACTATCTTGACCTTTGATCAATAGAAAACGGTTAAATGATGACTTTGCTTACCCCGCCTCTACTTTGACTGCGATCACGCCAATATTTTGATTGCGACCATGCGATAACAGTCGATAGTAAGAATGAGATTAAGAATACAAAGACCGATAATTAGCAGTAAAAATAAATGTACTAATGTTTTTTAAATGCTTGGTAAGTGTGCTCTTTGAAAAGGTTTAATAACAAAAAACGTGAAACAATCGCCAATGATGACAGTGAGTCGTACGAGAATGACAATTGTCTTATCGGGACTCCAAGCCAAATTCGTGATCCAATGTATAGGGACTTTTCTTTTAACAGATATGTAGAAATGTGCAAATTATAATTTGATATGTATGTTTGCAATATATCATTCTTAAAAGGATCTTTCAGGAACCCGAAAACGCCCTTCAGCTGTTCTGCAAGTACTTTAGCAACATGTACGCGCATTTCCGGAACATGTATAATATTACTTATATTATTACTTTATTTACCAAATTAAGAGTACGAACGCAATACCATGAAACCATCAAACATGTGCTAGTTTTCCACCAGACTGTTATTACTGCTCTGTACACGATTTATTATACGTATAATGAAACGAATGGGCCAATAAATTATTCGTACGTGTTATGGATTTGTTGAGTTACATTGTACAAAGGTGAAAGCAATTATAAAAGCAATTAAGCTTACCAAGAAATTGTTGTAAAAATCATAAAATCTACAAACGGGTATTATAAGAAACAGAAGCACGTAGTTATTGCGTACCCTACAGTAAGTTCAATCTATTAACACAAGAAATATAGGTAAGCTTCGTTGACTTTAAAAGGTAAATATAGTAATGCTTATTGTACACTGTTATCAATGAATGATGAAAGGGACTTTAAAGTATCACTTGTTGGTGTTGCTTTCTCATTTCAATAGAGAACTTAAAGTAATTTGGATGTGTCGATGTTTTTGGAAAACACGATCTATCAGTTGTATAAAGCTACATGTCGCAAGTCAGACCATTATACGGATAAGGCGAAGACAATAATTGCACGTTGATATTAAGAAATCGTGACAAAAATGAAAAAGTTCGGATCAGCCCATGAAGTTATGAGTAAATTGGCAATAGCTATCTAAAAGTTAAATCTCCCATGAAACGCAGGGTTTTCCTTCCAGGACTTTGATACGAGAAATAAACAACGAAATACTTTGGAAGGAACTGTGAGACAGAGTTATCTCGCGTTTACGGACAACTAGCTAGCATTGCATCACCCATGCAAGTTTCTGTATTTTGTCTATTATTTTTAAATATTTTTATTTTAAACTTGGGTTCAATAAGACCAATCAATCAATACCAGTGTACCTTTGGTGTTAAAAGATGTGACCACTGCATGATATTTTATTATTCGGACCTAACATTTTTTAAACTTGATTATCTTACAAAAATTTAACACTACGATATTTTAGAGATTAAATGTACACGTTCGAGTTGCAAGACATGGGCAAGCGGCTCAATAATTTAAATACATTTAAAATAATTAAAAACAGTCTAAAACTTCCGTAAGTAATGCCCAGAGCAGTATTGTCGCAAAAATACACATACTTTTAGACAGAAAACATTTGCAAAACTTGACAAATCTACTTTTTTTAAAGTGTTGCACTTATGATTATGGAAATATATGACAAAAAAGGTACATAATTTCCTTTTAGAATAAACGCAAAAATATAATAAACTTTTGTTTGCACCAGATAACGGAACAAACTTGCTTGTTTAGTGTAAACGTGACAAAATAAGTTAACAGCAAAAACGAACGAACAGGGGATAGACACCTCTGCAACAGCAACTCGAAAAAAGTGCAGAAGAAGGTGCTTAAACCGCTTGTTTCCGGAGCTCAAACGTCGCTCTTTTAAAAAAAAAGAAACAATTGATTTACAGTTTAGGACACAAAATTAGATTGTATACTAGATTGTATTTGAATAACTTAAAAAGAAAGTAAGCTAAAACAGCTACCGTCATAAACTTAGTATTAGAGATAAGATAAAGCTGTAAACAATGTATCGAGAGGTAACTTTACTGTCGGAATAGAAGCCTCTGATACAAGATTTAATACATTAAGAAAGAGACAACTTGCGTTACATGATTTGATAGTGGGAAAATCCCGCCTGCTACATTGTCACTGTAATGATAGCCATTATCTTAATTCACATTTAGTGAATGCTAGTAATAGCAATTTATCGCCGAATCCCTGATTTTGTTTATTTTGCTTGTTGTCGCATTGCATCAATGTTCAATTGTATCATGTCAAAACACAACTCAATTTGCCTCCCTCCCCACAATCTTTAAGTCAAATAAATCAAGTTTGATATATTGTAGATTGAACATGCACGTTTGTCGCCGTCGCTCCGGAGAGCATTGCGTACAATCAAGATCGCAGTTCGATATGTTGTAAAAATGGACAATGAAATCATCATTTCACATGTATCGGACAGTATAATTTGTGACTTTTAATTATTTCCATAAGAAGAAATCGACCTACCCTTTTTTATTGTTAAATTTACTTGCAGGACCATGCTATTTTTTATGTCTCCACATCTATGTTATTTCTTGTTTCCATGTCATGAACCTGTTAACATTTCTTGTTTTGAAAATTGCATGGAAAATGAAGCGAATTCCGGCATATTTAGACAAGGATATCGCTCGTTAATTTTTGCAACAAAACATTTGTTACTATATGTGTTTAAAGCGAGTTGCACGTTTCTTTTATATACTCTTAGCAGCCTTCGTAACATGAATGTTGTATATTGTTCAATACACCTGTGTATTAATATACATAACGTAATTTATTTAGTAGAGTAAGCCCTAGTTTCTTATGCTAGTAAAATGTGGTTTGATAAAATACACATTTTATTATAATGTTATAATGATTTGCAATCACAAAATATACAGATGTGAGAATTAGTGAGATTATCTTGGCGCCGGTGAAATATTCTTGCTCAAATTTATCTTAACAATGAAAAAGCGTGTTTTAATGTTTGAATTGCCTGAAAGTACTTATATCGATTATGTGTTTAAAATCTCTACGCATGAATTTTTTTCTGCTTAAAATATATCAAATGAACATTCTACAGACATTATACTGCCAAAAAATGGATGTTTACTAGATAGAAAAAAGTTTTGTATTTAAATGCAAATAAACTGCACACAAAAACATTTTGAACCCTTAATACGGCCTTAACTGACGTCAAATGTATTTTGAAACCTCCTATGCCTGATGAAATAGACTTTAGATCTGGCTGTACAAAATCACGTCTATTCATCAATCAGTGTTATTATTTCAATGTTAAAAACGGTTTTTTCGTAAAGACAAACTTTTAAAAAAATATTTTAAATAGGCAACTTATTGCCTCATTAAGTTAATACTTGTTAAGTCTCGTCTCTGATTATTTATGGTGTTTTTTTTTCAATAAGGTGTTTGACGCTATTCCATGTTATTATGTGAAATGTGTATTTAAGAAAATCTAACAAATGTTACTTGTATGAAATAAGCCACATACAAATTGAAGCAAATGACACGACAATTTATCTTCTAATAAAAGACGCATGATGGAGAGTTCCTTATTCAATAATAAGTTTTCACAACCATTAGCTTGTTCTTGGACATTGCTTTATTTACTTAGAACGCCGTGTAAATATTGCTGGAAAACTATGTTTGGCGAATATGTATTATATCATGTTCAAAATAAATACTGATAAGAGGTTGATGGCATGTTGTATTCATATGCATCATTAAGCGGTTATGTTCCTCTTTCTTGGTGATGTACTTTCTGTTGTTGCTAACCATTCTGCATGAATCAGATTCTGAAATCTAATGGATTTCACCTATGCCATATCCAGAAATAAGACTCTCTGCAGGTAGGCAAGGTAATAAAATGTTCGTGCCGTCTGTAAAATAATTACCGCCTGTCAAGCCATACAAATTGCTGGTGAAAGAAGTAATACACGCTTAATTCAAACTTGTCATAAAAGGAATGAACTATAAACAGTATCAGATTTTTCTTTTCTGCATACAAATTGGCTGTTCGGATAACATATTTATTGGAATGTTGGACATAGAAGAGAAGGAGAACGCATTTCTTTCGTATAGCAATTAACAACAGTATAGATTTACGCCAACATCGATGTCTGTGCATTAATCGTTCGGTTAACTGTTGACTTTTAGACATACTCTGGCAAATCATTTAAAAATCATTATTTAACACTCACATTACAAACGTGCATAATATACTAATGTACAGGTAGAAGAATTTTAGCAACTTTACAACCCTTTTGACTCTCCCCTCCCGACCATAAATAAGACTAAATAAGACATTTAAATGTTAAGAAATACTTTGTTAATGACAATGACAAAATATGAAGCTATCGGAAAAGTTAATGTAATCCCGCTTCTGAAAATGAAACGTACGATTTCTGTACTAATGCTTTTTAATTATTCTCTTGCTAATAATCTGTTTTAAGCCATAGAATTAGCTTTTATTTTCTGTTGTCGCCTTTGAATCATTAATTTCAATGAATTGAAGTTGCTACAAAATTCATTAAACGATACTTACTACATCTGGGTATGTGCTTTTTACGGTTTAAAAGAACACGCACTTTTTTACCAATTTTTATTTATTTTAAGCTACCATTCCATTTTTTTCCTGATAAGTATGCTTTAGAATAAAGAACACATTTTTCTATTTTGAAGTAATGTCTTTAATTGTAACGATAGAAATAGGCCAACATGTCTCACGTATAAGCATATGAAATATATACACACATATATACATAAAATAATAAGAAGAAAACATAAATAGCCTGACTATCAAGTAATGAGCATTTCATAGTTTTATGCACAGAGACTTTATGATTACTTTACACGTTTAATATTAATTAACTTTTAGAGAACCAATACTACGTCGAATCCATATAAAATGCCACTTTCCATTTTGTCGCTTTAAAGCAATAAATTGCCATTTCCAGGGAAAGAGTACTTACAAATCGTCCCAATAAAATAGGTTAATAAAATGCCAATCCCTAAGAATAATACAATTATGCTTTGGCCATTGACAGAAATGATTAATACCATGATTTAATTTAATAACCATTCATGATAATAAACGGAAGCATGAGACTAGTAAAAGTTCAATCAATGTGGCCTTTTCGCTAGAATGAATTTGTCACAATTATCATTTTTGCCACTCGGTCATTCGTGTAATCCAAGGTCATATCTCGCGTGCAAGAGAATTAAGTGGCAAGTCTTGCTCGCGGAAAACCCGACTAACATAAGAACATACATTCTATACTTTTGCAAATTTCAAAGTAAAATGTAGTTAGATAATCAATATTATTGTTAAAACCTCCCATATATCTATAAGATCAGTTAGCCGACTCTTATGATCAGGAGTTTGAAGGAAATATGAAAGGAAAATAAATATAGATTTTACGTAATCCTGATTAGAAATACAATTCCTTCATAATGACACTGACCTTTAACAGCAGAAATATGCTTCCTGTGTGGTTTAAGTACATACTGTGATAGCAATCAAGCAATAATAAGAATGAGAAACTGAATATAACAAACGATGATAATTATATAAAAAAATGAATTTCATTCCATCATACAGCCATCAGTAAATTTAATTATTATTATTATCATCATGTTAAATGCTAAAGAGTCTATAATACAGAAACGAGAGAATCGTCAGGACTTGAAAGATCGTTCATAGGGAGATACTTATGCACTTTAGAATACAATTTACTTAGTATGTTTTTCAGAATGTCATTTTTGCTATTAGACGCATATTTTCTTGTGTTGAAAAGTGTGTACGCTGTGAAAGCCAGTAGATGCCAATGCATACATTTGAAGAACCATCATAACCAAGTGCAAGTGTGATGGATCTTTTGCTAAACCACAATTCGTATTCTTCAAATTAAACAGCATATTTTAAATTGAAGCAGAAACTTAATCTATGTTGTCATTTAATTCATCCTATAAAGATGTGTTACATGTATTTCGTTTGATGAACATTGGACTTCCTCAATTCCATCTCCGCATGAACAAGATGTTACAACAATTTACTCTTCTCTGGTCATTTTTGATCGTCTTTTCATTGCTTGCATTTGAGAAACCCATCAGGAAATGCGAGGGTAGAGATTTGTGAAACAAGTTTAAGCACCCCAGTCGGTCCATATTGCAGATTGACCGTTTGAAGGCGGTAACTGTCGGGTTTGCTCGTATTATTATGTAACTCATCATAGATTTGTTTTCACTTTTACATTTGGCGTGCATGTGAATACATTGGTCCTGTGTCTTTTCAAATTTGTGTATAAGTTGCAATGCTCATAGGACTTGTGCAGTGTGGCGGGCGTAAAAATCTCCCCGTGCTTGTAATCTATGTTGTCATTTAATTCATCCTATAAGGATTGTTACGTGTATTTCTTTTAATGGACAGTGGACTTTGGTTCTTCAATTTTATCTTAAGATGAACAGGATGCTACAACCATTTATCCGTCTCTGGTCATGTTTGTTTTTGATTCAGAATGTTAATTTTATTTATATTCAACTTTTTTGTTTAGTTTTTCAAATCGAAATAATAACACATTATTCTTTTCTAAATATTATGTGGACATTTTTTTCAATGACGTCACTACTTTCGTCATAATTTATAGAAAATATCAGCGCTTGTACATTTTGTATTCAAACAGATTGTTTTTCTTTTCATTACTTGCATTTGAGAAACTCGTCAGAAAGTTCGTGGTTAGAGCTCTGTAAAACCGGTTTAAGCACCCCATAGGTCCATATTGCCGACTGACCGTACCAAGGTGGTAACTGTCGGGTTCGCTCTATTCATTAAATGACTCATCACAAAAATGTTCTTACTTTTCGCTCGGCTTGCATGTGAAATACCTTTGCTCTGTGCCTTTTTGGAGTTTAGTATATGAGGCAATGCTCATAGGACTTTGTCATATATTCTTATTTGTCTTATATGTTCTTATTTATTATCATGTGCAGACCTAATTCTAACACGATTAGTGGAAGATAGTTTCATCTTTCATATATAAAAATATTATTTGAGACATTTGGTCAAACAAAACAGTCTTGTAAAAGCCATAAAATATAAAGTAAGGATTATAAAATACATTAATATCTTTTCCTTGGATTTAAAACAAGTTACGCTTTATTGTTTTTAAATGTTAAAGATATAATAGTTTTTCGAGCTTTGCTATATACAGAAAGAAGAAATACTACAAATTTATCACCGTAATAATGTTTGTGTAGGACAATATCAATGATTTTCTTCAACCAACACATTTTAAAAATTAAAAACGAAAAGTTTATAAACACAGATTGTAACAACTCTTGTCAGAAAAATTGCCATTCGAAAATGCCATTTTATCAAAGTATGAATCTAATTTAATCAGCCTTGTTATTTAAAAAGAATTAAAACGTATAAGGTCATCAGATTAAACACAAAAATAACAAAATAAACATAAATAGTGTCCAATATAACATATGTTGCCACTGTTTACACACTGTATACTAGATCCATATATCATTTCAACAGTAATAAAGTAGTATAATAAAAATTGTTAAACATTACCATCTTAATTTTTATTTAAATTTAAAAATGTAGCTTTGAATTATTTGAATTTCTTCACTTAACAGTAGAATACATTCTGTAATCGACATTTACAGTCTTTTTTTTTATAAAACAAAGCCTTATATATTATGGAGGCAATTTGGCGAATAAAGTATAAATATAATGTTTGCTGTGCTAAAACTTAAACAGAAAATTTCAAATAAATAAATAAGTGCAAATAGTTTGTACCTTTGCCTTAATAAGGAATAATCTACAATAAAGGCCTTCACTGTCTACAACATGAAATAATGAAACAGCAGTTACTCTTTAATAAACAGACAGCTTTACTATGGACAATAAACCATGCCTGTTTTATTAAAAGATCAGAATAATTATTTTTATCATATGTCATATCACATAAATAAAATAAATCGCTTAATGCCAGATTAAGTGTATGCAGCTTGCTGCCCGAAAACATAAAAAGTAATGCACTTCATCATGTCAAAATAGCTTATTCGACAAAAATAATTATCTGATGTGTATGTGATGCCAATTGGATTTTTTCTCAAGGTTGCAGCCTGTCTTATTAAAAATCAAATTTGTTCAAATCTTTCTCTTTGAAATGACTCCAACTCTAAAATGAAACCATAATTTAAAATCAATAATATTGCTTCTAAATCGAGTCTAATGCATCTTATTATACGACTCCTTTTCAATCCAAGTAACAATTATTTGTTAATAGTAATATTAATAAAGCAAGTTTTGAAAAATATGGAGTGGTAATTCGCTTCACGATCAATTAACATTATGATAAATCTATACTTGGATACGATTATTGTATCATAATTAAAACTTGTGAAATAAAATTGATGTCGCACGTTTTTCCCGCGCAAATTATCAATAAATTTAAGATTATCATGATAATAAAAAGGCATTGGCAATCATTAGAATACTTTTCTACTTGCAGAGCCGTTATGTGTGTTGTTCGTCCATCGACAAGGAAAGCATTCACGATAAACTACCCAGAACAACATACTCTCTAATTGTTTCAAAACATAAACAGGCATTCTGTGTTATTTAAATTGTTGCTGACAATGATTTTGCACAACTGTATTAATAATTACAACAATGGTGCGGTAAACTGTGTTAAGTGTTCTATGTTGCTGACATTTATGATTTTAAATATGCTAATAATTTGTGACCAGGCAGGAATAATTTGACGCTGGCTTTATTTTTCTGATTCAGTGTGCTGTATTTCCACATTTCCATATTCACTCTTTAACGCAGGCTATTCATGTCAATTTGTGTCTTTAATAATCAATCAATGTATACAGAAAATAAATCAATTGTAGTCTTTCTTTAGCACATTGGTAAGGAGGTGTCTTTTTAACGAGTGTGAACCTTACTACAACTCATATTGTCTGAAAAATCGTACGTTCTCTTGGATGTCCGACACACCACGATTACAAATCAGACGGTCTGTGTCGTGTGAAGTAAAACAAGGCAAACATTTTTGAAATTGCAATTCTGTCCAATACTGTGGCTATTTTTTCAGTACCCGAATATCCTGACAATACAAGTTTTTAAGTTTTTAATTACATTTTGTTAATCACAAAGAAGTGTTATATGTCGCTGAGTGGACACTTCTGTTATATTAAAACCACTTTATAACCTTTAGTTTGTTAGAACAAAATGTGTTGTTCTATTGTCATTATGTAAATTGTCAATGTCGAGCAATTGTGTGCCGATATTCAGCTTATATCATGCCAAATGCCATTAAATTCAAGCTATAATACAAATTATCTAGTTTTTATGCGAAATTGAAAATTATCAGACAAACAGTTTTAAAGTAAAGACGAATATTAATCAAATGAAATTTTACCTGAGTCATGTATCGCTCATCGCTAAAATTGATTACATTTAGGTCGATGCCACTATGCAAGGGTTTATCTGTTTAGAATGGCTGTTTCACCATTGAGCTCGGGGAACTCTTTGATTGTTGTCGAGGGAGCTTTCTCTAGTAAGATTTCTGTCACAATTTGTTTGCATAACGTACCACAGAGTTTTTTATGTGTAAGGTGATTTGGTTGTTTGTATAATCGTGGGACAGAAACCGCGACATGAAGAATTGAGCGATACGTCTTGCTAGAGGAAAGTCGATGTACTTACTTTTTGTGGTCGAAATTTGAAGGGGTGTATTTAATTACAAATTTAAAAAAATATCAGGAAGTGTGAGGCTGAAGCTCTTTTGGAACCACGTTCTTTTGCCGACTAAACCTTCCAAGGCGGTAACTGTTCTTCTTTTTCTATGTTTGTAATGTCTTGTCTCAGTGGTTGTGTCACTTTTCGATCTATTTTACTTATTTTGAACTTTGATCAATAAAAATGGTTAAATGACGAATTTGCAGGTGCTTTTCTCGTCCATTCTTTGACTGCGGTCATGCAATATCATTTGACATTGAGAATGAGATTAATGCAAAGGCTGATTATTAGCAGGATTTTTTTTGGTAGCCTTCAAATGCTTTTTGCATGTACCAGTAGAAGTGTTATTAAGTGTGCTCTTCAAAAGGTGAAGAAGGAATCGCCAGGCATAACGGTGTGTCGATACGAAAACGCCAATTGTTTTACCAATACTCCAAGCCAAATTTATGGTTTTATGTATCGCAAATCGACATATCATATACCAGACATGTAAAAATACGTAAATTATAGCTTGATATTTTTTTTGCAAGACATATTTCTTAAAAGGATCTTTTAGGAATCCGAAAACATTCTTTAAGCTGTTTTACAGTACTTCAACATCATATGCTCGTCATTTTAGAAACATCACTACAATGTGACGTTAACAGTAGTATGAGTATTACATAAAATTAAAAGTATGCAAAACTGTTGAAATGTTATAACAATATTTTTTCCATAACTCACAATATTGCAATACCATGAAATGGGTATACATGTAATAGTTTCTCACCAAAAAGTAAATTTAATACTGTTCTGTACATAATTTATTGTAAGTATAATGAAACAAATGAGCTGATAAAATATTTTAACGTGGATTTGTTAAATTTCATTGTACAAATGTGAAAGCAATTATAGGAGCAATTAGGCTTAGCAAGACAGTACTGTAATATTCATAAAATTATAAGAAACATAAGCACACACTACTGAAAGTTCAATTAATTTAGCCGTTACAAGAAATATAGGTAAGCTTAGTCGATTTTAGATGTTTAATAGTAATGTTTATGGCACACTGTTGTAAATAGTAAAAAAGCTTCTTTAAAGTTTCACCTTGGTGGTATTGTTTTCTCATTTTATTAGAGACAGTAATTTACAGTAATTTGGACATATCAATGTTTTCGTTGAGACGACATATCAATTGTATAAAGCTACGAGTTGCAAGTCAGAACATTATACGTCCACGTTGAAGTCAAAAGTGCACATTGATATTAAGAAAAACGGATGAGAAAAAAAGTAAGTTCGGATTGCGCACATGAATTAATGAGAAAAAAGCCAAAAATAAACGATGTCTATATATAAGTATAATCTCCCACACAAATTTGAAGAAAAAGGAAGTATTTTGCATTGAGAAATAAAACAATGCAAATATTTCAGAAAGAACAATGCAATAGGAGTTATTTTGTTTTTACGAACAACAATCAAACACTTTGATGTTTTATTACGCGGGCTTATCTTAAATATTTTCTGAAACAGCTTTAGTTATTCTTACAAATATTAGGTAGTGCCAGTCATTTTTTTCTGCATCATTTTATTAATATGATTAAATGTAATTAATAACAATTTATTTCAAACAAAAGTTTATAGATTAAATATACACGTTCGAGTGACAAGACATGTGACTGGGCAAGGGGCTCAATAAATACAATACATTTTAAATAAGTATAAATAATTTAAACCTCCAGGACGGAAAGCCCAACGTTAATATAATATTTTTTACGATAATATATGCAACTTCTTTTTTTAATCGGGTTGTTAAAAAAATTGCAAATGTTTTCTGTTTAAAAGAAATTTTGTTTTGTCGCAAAACTTAAATTGTCGTTGTCTAGAGGTAATTAAGATTTAAATATATGTGATAGTCCTTATAGAACCTTTTTTATTTACCCACTCGTCAAGTTTGATATCTTGAATATTCAACTTGCAAGTTTGTTGTCGTCGCTATTGGAAGCGGTGCGAACAATCAAGATCGAACTTATTTGATCTGCTGTCAAACATGGACGATGACAACATCATTTCACATGTATCGATCAGTATAATGTGTGACTTGAAGTTTTTAGCCATAATAAGAAAGCTAACAACCTTGTGAATTGTTTATACTTGCAAGACCTTGCTTAACGGCGCCTTTTATGTCTCAAAGCTCTATTCGTTCGTGTTTCTATGACATGCACCGGATTGGATTTTTATTTGTTTTGGAAATTGCATGTTAAATGTAGTAAATAGCGGTTTATAAAGACAATAATATCGCTCGTTTTCTTTGCAGCAGATATGGTTGAGATGGTATACATAATAAAGACATAAAGTCGAGAATATATTCATACAAATACTACAAAAAAGCAGTTTACATATATAGGACGATGTGAAGTACACTTTATTTATATATACACTTCATACGAAACGTGAATATTGTATACTGGCCAATACAAGATAATACACGGTATTAATACACATGTACTCTTCATTTTGTATGGAGGAAATAAAGATTATAATATAGATTTGGAATCACGACTCATATAGATGTGAGAATTAGTGGGATATATTTTACTTAGCGCCGGGTGAAATACCCTTGCACAATTTATTTAACAATGACAAAGCAGGTTTTTAACGTTTGAATTGTCTAAAAGTACTTATCTTGATAATGTGTCTAACTTCTTTAAGCATGCAATATTTCCTGCCTAAAATATATATAAAATGAACATTCTCCAGACATTTTACTGCCCAAAATCCAAGCATGGTTACTTCATAGAAAATAGTTTCGTGCTTAAATACAAATAAAAACAAAATAAACATTTGAAACCTTAAAAATAGCATTAACTGCGGTTAAAATGCATTTTCATACCTCTAATACCATACGAAAGATAAAGCTTTAGTTTTAAGATCTGGCTGTGCAAAATCACGTCTATTCATAAGTCAATTTTATTATTTATATGGTAAATCTGTTTTTCGTAAAGACAATCTACATTTTAACGTATTACTAAAATACGCAACTTAATCATTGCTAAGTTTCGTCTATGATTATTTATGGTGTTTTACCATAAGTGGTGTTTGACACTATTCCAGGTTATTATAGTAATAAGTTTTGAAATTTGAATCCATGAATAACTTATCAATGTAACTTGTAAGAAATAAGCCAAACACCAATTTAGAGAAAATTGCAAGACTCTTTCATTGTTAATAAAAGACGTATGAGGGAGAGTTCGATATTTTATTAATTAGTTTTAACAACCATGAAAGTGTAATTTGAACAATACGTAGCTTTATTTGATCAGAAAAAAACATAGGCACATTTCTGGAAAACTAGGTTTGGCCTATATGTATTATATCATGTTCAAAATGTATTTAATGATAAAAGCTTGATGGCATGTTGTAATTATATGCATAAATAAAGCGAATGTGTTTCTCTTTCTTGATTATGCAATTTATTTTGATGCAAACTATCCCTTTTGCATGTATCAGATTCTTCAATCTAATGGATTTCACCATTGCTATATCCAGACAAGGAGACTTCCTGCAGGTAGGCAAGGTAATAGAAGGTTCGTGTCGTCTGTAAGATAATTACCGCCCGTCAAGCCATACAAATTGCTGTTGAAAGAAACAATACACGCTTAATTCGAACCTGTCATTAAGGGAATGAACTGTAAACAGTTTCAGATTGTTCTGTTCTGCATGCAAATTGGTTGTTCATGGTGACATGTTTATTGATATGTTGGGCATATAACGTCGGGAGAACGCCTTTATCCGTATAGCAATAAACAACAGTATGGATTAAAGCCAACGTAGACATATGTGCATTAATGTTGGGTTACTTGTTACCTCAAACTAATGCCATAATCTGCCAAATCAGATAAATTACCAATTAAACACGCATAATACAAACGTGCATAATATAGTAATGTACTGGTAGAAGGAGTTAAGCAACTTTACAACCCTTTTGTTTCTCCCGACCATAATACCAAAAATCGACAAGGTTATATTTAATACTCAATAAGTGGTGACATTTGTTTTAACTTAATTTCATTCTTTTTTAGAATTCAATCAAAAGTATTGAATACAATTTAAATCAACCATCTCCGTGACCCGAACAAACTAAGTTACTTGCAATTAGTTCAGAGGCTTTTTAGTTGGTGTCCGCGCTGACTTAACTCTGTTTGAAATTTGGCAATTAGGTTTTGTTGAAGCTACCTTGTAATTAGTCACTATTCTTCGTTATCCGGACGAGACTGTTTTGTATTTGTAGAAATGGCAGATGTTCCGAGTTGTTACATGTATAAACAAGCATTACAAATTGATACCGCTTCGACACTCATATCAACTACAAACAAGGTGGGTAAATCAGGTTTTATTCTCACCTGCAATCTGTATTGTTTGATAATTTTAAAACTGACTTTCAGGCAGTATGTCTTGAATCAGATCGATTAAAGTTATGTCATATTTATAAACAAAATGTTTAACACATTTAGACGATATGCTCTACTAGTGGTGCAGCATGTCATACATGAAAAGACATATTGTTCAAACATATTTTTCTATAGCGTATCGTAGCGGTCCATTTCCTCATTAGGTTTGTTAGCACAAACGTTGAAGGGAACACTGTTACATTCAGTTTTTTTTTGTGTCTTAATTTAACCCTTTATTTTACCTGATTTTTCTAATCTAGTTAAAACATACTTGAAAATATTTACCGTGAATACTTAACAGTCTTTAGATAATAGTAATGCACTCCTTAAAAATTAATCATAGCAAATTTAATTGAAACTTAGTTTCGTACAGTTAATCATTTGAATACTAACACTTTTTATTATCCGTATCCTTTTTAAACAGCTTTCAGAAAAAATGCGCATTCTGGAAAATAAAGTCATAATAAAATGTAGTATGTTATGCATTATGAGAAAAAACAAGGTAATGACTTTTAAAAATCAAATTATTTGAATTTTTTTTCACCAATGTATTGTTCATGTCCTTCGCTACTGTTGCTAAGTGCTAACATAATACCTTTTGTTGGAGAAACTTATTGACAAGTTACATGAGTCTTACATAGTATTTAATTATTCAAAACATTTACCCATTATCTACCGCAACTGATGCATTTGAATTATTATCTTGATTATAACCGGTACCTGTTACAGGTCATTGAAATAGTTTTTTCTGTTGTCGCCTTTGACTAACTCATTTCAATGACGTAAATTTGCTTTATAATGTATTAAACAATACTTACTACACCTGGGTATGTGCTTTGTACGATTTAAAAGAACACGGGACATAGTTACCATTCTTTCTTTTTTAGTTTAAGAAACCATTCCATTTCCCGGATAAGTATGTTTTATATAACAGAACAGATTTTACGATTTTGTAATGTCTTTAATAGTCCCTACAGAAATAGGCCAAAATGACCTATGTATACATACATTATACAAACATGTACACACAAACAGAAACAATAATAATTAGAAAAAATAAATAGCAGTTACGCTTTGGCCATTAAATGTAAGGTACATTATTTCACAAAAATGATTTAATTCCATGAAATAATTGAATAACAATTCAGTATAAAAGCGGAAGCATGACACTCAAAGTTCAGTCAATGTGTCCTTTTCGCTAGAAGGAATCTGTCATAATTACCCTTTACGCCACTCGGCCATTCGTGTAATCCAAGGCCATGTCTCGTGTGCAAGAGTATTAAGTGGCAAGTCTTGCTCGCGGAGACCCCGACTATCACAAGAACATATATTCTATCCATTTGCAAATGGACCTTACCACTGAAGTAAAAAGTAATTAGAGAAGTAATCCCTGTTATTGTAAAATCTTTCCATTTATATAAAAGATCAGTTAGGCCACTTTTATGATCAGGGGTTTGAAGGAAATATGAAAGGAAAATAAATATAGATTTAAGGAAGATCCCGATTAGAAATACAATTCCTTCACAAAAAAACTGACTTTTAACAGCATAATTATGTTTCCTGTGTGCTGTTTAAGTATATACTGTGACAGCAATCACGCAAAAATGAGAATGAGAAACAGAATATAAAAAAAACGACGATAGTTATAAAAAAGAAATGACTTTCATTCAACCATACAGCCATCAGTAAATATTATTATTATTATTATTATTATTTATTTATTTTTATTGCTAAAGAGTCTATAATACAGAAACTAGAGAATCATCAAGGATTTAAAGACCATCCATGGGGAGATGTTACATAATTCACTTAAACAAACCGTTTACTTAGTATATTTTTGAATGTCATTTTTGTCATTAGATGCATCTTTTAATGTGTTGAACTGTTTTTTATTTTCATTGTTGATGCCACCAAAATACCTAAGCATACGTTTAAATAATGTGTCATTGATCCTTTGCTAGATACACGTAAAAGTGCAAAATTAATATGCACGTTTAACACACTTCTTCACGTTGAAAATCAACAATACCAAAATGTGTATTCTTTATCAAATTAAACAGCGCGTTTCAAAACAGAGATGATCCTCATTATCACGTGTGAACGTAATAAAAACATACTACTGAGTCAGATAATTGTAGTTAAGTGGATTTCTTTATATGTTTGAATTTATTATTTGATTCATGGCCTAGCAACGCAGTCTTGAAATAGCCATAAAATATGAAACGGATGCTATAGAATTAATACAAAATAGTCTATGGGTACAAAACAAGTTATGTTTTATATAAAAAGAAAATGTACACAAAACCACTTTAGAATTTTAATGTACTTATGTTTGTGTTGTAATCTATGTTGTCATTTTATTCATCCTATAAGGATTGTTACGTGTATTGCCTTTGATTGACTTTGGACTTCGGATCCTCAATTCCATTTTCAGATGAACAGGATGCTACAACCATTCATTCTTCTCTAGTCATGTTTTCTTCTTGATTCAAATAGTTAATTTCACTTATTATCAACCATTTTTTGTTTAGTTTTTCTAATCGAAATAATTCCCCCTTTTTTTCTAAACACTGTGGACATTATCTTTCAATGACATCACTACTTTCGTCATAACGTATTAAAGAAAACAACAGCGCTTGGACATTTTTGTATTCAAATTGAGCAGTTTTCTTTTCGTTGCTTGCATTTGAGAAACCTATCTGGAAGTGCGAGATTAGAACTCTGTAAAACCGGTTGAAGCAACCCAGTCGGCCCATTTTGAAGACTGACCGTTCCAAGGCGGTAACTGTCGGGTTTGCTCTTTTAGTTAAATGACTCATAACAAAAATGTTCTTACTGTTCACTTGGCTTGCACGTGAAATACCTTTGTCCTGTGCCTTTTCACAGTTTGATATATGTTGCAATGCTCATAGGACTTTGTCATATATTCTTATATATCTGACAGTTAAATTAAAATTCATGACTTTCTTCAGCACGTGTTAATAATTAAAACCCCAAAGTATATTAACAAGTATACGAAACTTGCAACTCGTGCCAGCAAAAGTGTCATTCGATAAGCTGTTTTCTAAATTATGTATCTGATTTAGTCAACGTTTTGCTTTTTTTTAGAATTTGTCCTTGTCCTTAACCTGGGTAATATTGACCGAGGTCGGCAGTCCGAGATCAATATTACATTAGCCAGGTCCGTAAAACTATATATGGACTGGAACATAAATCTTTACTTGTTATTTCACATACCATATTAAATTAAGATGTCATTGATATTTTGTATAACGAGCAATCCTCGCTTCTCATTTTAACACACAAATTTCCAAGATGTCCATCCAGTAACCAGCGTTCATTTACCAAATGTATGTTCTCACATTTTTCTTCGACAGATAATCACGAAAATCATTCACTATTACCGTGTTTACACTTTTTGTTCTATTCAATGTTTTATTTTCAATAAATGTTACAAAATCACCATCAAACACACTGAAAAATTGTCGATTTCTTTTACCAGACGCCTTGCTATTGCAGCAATAGTGCGCGAACAAAGAACAACACCGTCAGTATTATGTCATTATTACATGTATGTCCCCAGTGATTACGGAAAACAGTCACTTTAAACTGACTCGCACATAACCAGTGCTCTACCAACCAAAACGCTTTTAATGCAAAGGGTATGTGATATTACGAAACAATTAAATAGGTTATTAAATATAAAATGACAGAATAAACAGGTTGTGTTCAATTAACATATTTTACCACTGTATACTAGAGTTGTGTACAAATAAACAGAGACTAGCTAAGGTAATGTAACATTATGAAATTACATACATACAAATAAATATTATACTATACTTAAAAATTCTAAAATTCTACACTGAATGAGTGGTAATATACATTCTGCAATATACAGTTAAAGCCTTCAAATAAAAAAAACCCTTTGAAATTATGGAGGCATTTCTCGAGTTTAGCATGAATATAATGCTCACACTACTTAAACCAAACCAAAACATTTCAAAGAAATAAATCAGAGCAATGATTTCATAGCTTAATTAAGAATTATATTACATATCGCCTTTCATTGACTACAACAGGAAGTAGTGAAAAAAGTTAATGCTCCAACCGCAGACAGCTTTACTATGTGACACTAAAACACGTCTGTTTCATTATCACATTTATTAATGTTATCACATGTCACATTTAATGACTTGAACTAATTAAATTATCTCTTAATGCCAGATTATGTGAATTCGGCTTGCTGTCCCAGTGCATATAACATGTTGCAAATCATCATGTTAAAACAGTCGACAAAAATAGTTCTCTAATGTGAACATAACATGAGTCTTATGTTTTGGATTTCACACTTTCGAGTTATAAATCAAGTTAGTTAAAAAACAATTATCTTGAAATGACCCTAGTGCTTAGATAATGACATTTTTTAAAAACCAATAATATTGCTTTTAATCGAGTTTTTAGGCATCTGAAGATATAACTAATGCTTTTATTTGTTTATAGCTATATGCATATATAAGTTCTATGAGCATTGCAACATAAACACAGTCATCGTGTACACTACTGCATGGTCAATGAATTTAAACCCTTTCAAAAAATATAGGTTAGCTTTGTCGATTTTAGATACTGAATATAGTAATGTATTTCGCACTTTGCTATTGATATTAAAAACGATATAAACCTCTCTCAGGTGATATTGTGGTCTCACTTCCTTCAAGAATGTAGAACGTGTCGTTGTGACTGGAAACACGATATATCGTGTATATATCCAATTTAAAGTGAGGCTCGGCCCTCGGCGCCTCTGACAGGTTTCCAAAAAGTGGCGCGAAAACGCCCCAGACGGCTTTTTTTGCCCAATGCTGTCCAGAGACTAAGACCAAACGTGATTTTTTCATTATAATTTTATATTAATTTGGCTTCAGGTCTCGTACAAATGTAAGAATTGTCAGAATATGTCTATCTTGGCGCCGACTTAATTACACACAATTGGTTGATCTAAAACTGACTAAGCGGACAGTTTAGGTTTGAAATTATTTTAATTACTTATCTTGAAAATGTGTCTTATTTGTAAGCTTACATTCATTTCTGTATAGCCTATGAAATGGACATTCTACAGACATTGCAAAAATTCTGAGCCAGGTCATTAAACGGAAAAATGTTTTGCGTCTTAATGCAAATACGAAAAGCCTTTAAAATCTTAAAAGAGCCCTTAACTACCGTTAAAATGTTTTTTTAAACCTTTAATATCATATGAAATAGAGGGCTTTACATTTAAGATCTGGCTGTGCAAACGTCTGTTTTTAATCATTGTTATCATTGCCATTATCAGCAATTGTGATTCGTAAAGACAAACTATGACTCTACCTCTTGCCAAGAAGAAGCATTTATCGTTGTTAAAGTCTAATTGCTAGTTAAAGACTTCAAATGGAGTTTCCTATATTTTACCAATAGTGGTTTAACTACCATAAAGGTGTACTTTAATTTTCACCTAGCTTTATTTAATTAGATAGTTGTGTAATCAAAACTTAAAAACTACGTTTGACGTCTTTGCATATCATGCTCAAAATAAATATTATTGGCATGTTGATGACAAATTGTATCCATTTGCATTAAGGCGAATGTGTTCCTCAATCTTTATGATGCATTTTCCGTGTTTGCAAATTGTCCAGAATCTGCAATCAGGTAGGTTTCACCAATGTCATATGCAGACCAGACAAGGAGACCTAATGCAGGTAGACAAAGATAATGAAAAGTTCGTGTCCTATATAACATAATTACCGCCCGACAGGCCATACAATTAACTGGTAAAAGCAGTAATAAATATTTACTTCAAAGCTGTCGTAAAATAATTAAGCTGTAAACAGATTTTATATTGTTCTGTACTGCATGCAAATTGGTTGTTCAGCATGTTTATTGGTTTGCTGGATATATCAGTATAGCAATAAAGAACGATATTGGTTAAAAACGCAATTGACGTCTGTCCCTTTAATGTTAGGGTTACTTGTTAACTTGAAAATGAAGCCAGACTCTAACAAAGCATTTAAAATTACAAAATTTTACACGCACACTACTTACCTACCCAGTGTTGTGATGTACTAGTAGAAGGACTTTGTCACAACCATTTTTGTATTCTTCTGACTTGAATACCATAAGTCTCTTTTGATACGCAAAAAGTGATGACAATTAGATTCAGTTGATTTTAATGTGCGTTAAAATTTGTCCAAAAGTATTAAATGCAATCAATCATTTCTCTGACGAAAACTTCATGAATTTCTGTATCTTTGTTTACCCAGTCTCATACACATATAAAAGGAACTACTTGCAATAGTTAGTTCATAGGCTTATTGATTAGTGTCCGCGCTGAATGGAATGCTTTTGAAATATTGCCGTGAGCTAGTGTTGTTGTTGTTATCAGGTAATAAGTAACTAATCGTTGGTATTTGAGCGAGTCTATTTTTTTTAAAATGACAGAGATGTTCTGAGATGTTATAAACAAATTCATTCGACAGCGCACCACCTGCCAAACGAACAACTTTTATCAACATTGAACAGAGTAGGTACATGTTATGCATGATTTATTCTCACCTGTAAGCAGTGTTGTACAATTAAATTAAATTGACGTCTAGACAGTTAATGTAATCATTGAATCGGTTCCAATAAAGGTACACTACTTACTTAAATGTGTCATACCTTTAGACGATATGCAATCCAAATGGTGCAAATTGTCATACATAGAAAGGTCAATATATTTTTTTAGCTCACTTCAGACCAAAGTCCCTATCCTCACTGGAAGTCCATTGTTGTCACGCATGAGATAACGTGTTTGCATTTAATTTTTTCATTGGTAGCCGTTTGATGCTTTGCATCATTGTTTTTCAGGTGTTAATTATAAACAAATACTTTCCAAAGCGCATCGAATTGGACTATTTTCTCATCAGTCTATTTTGCATGTTAAGCTAAACTAAAAGAAATTCTGTTTATGTTTACATTGAAAATAAAATAAATGAGCTAACACCATTTGCCTTCAGACTCTTTCCTACTTATAAATCGCTTAAAGGAAAATGGTTTGTATGTACCTTAAAAATTTACAATGTTGTTTTAATTGACGTTTCTTCAATTTCTTACACATACATGTAGAAGAGCGTTTTGTTAAATACACAACACTGTCCAAAAAGTAAGCCATTGCATAGTAAAAATGAGGGTAATATTCAACATTAGCACATGACAAAACAGTAAAAAAAATCTACTATGGAGTATGCAATTGCTATTTGCACCACAAAAATAAAGATTTTTAAACAAAGAAATAATAAACGCATTAGTATTGTACCGTTGAAACCAATGATAGGCAAAAGCACCAAATCAAATTAAAAAGTATCTTGAATCATTCATATCATTTCAAAGGAAAGTGAATTTTTTAGTGTTTAGCTATTACAACACCGTAATTTGTTTTAAATTTGTTTTTCAATTTTTTCTTAATACAAAAATATTTCAATCGGACAATAATGTATCCATGTAGTCTTAACATGCATGCGTTAAGGTTTAGCAAGTGATATGTTACCCTGCAATGGAGGTGTATATGTAACAAAATAGGCCAACACTGATTTAAAATGTAAGACAGCGGACAAGGTTCTCTTTAAGCACACGTATTTCAGTATAACATGTACTCATACCAAATTTAGGGAAAAGGAATCGTCATTATTACCTACTGATATATTTGTGATGAACCAAGACATGGAAAACTTGTATAGAAATTGATACTTGGTACATTAGCAGTTTTAACAGTCGAAATTATAAGGTAAAGGTATTTAGCAAAAGACAAAGTAAAGTAAATAAGTTTTTGGAAATGTTGGCATAAACAGTATTAACTAAGTTTACTAAGCATGAAAAAATGAATGTCTATTTTTTTAAATGCTCGGGTATGGTACATATTTATGATATACTTTCTTGAGTTGCTAATCATATGCTATTATTCTTTTTTCAAACAATACTCAATAGGTAAAGGCTGTTCTTTAAGACAATATATCATGCTTTTTTGCATTTGTTTTATTCGTGTGTTCCTGTGTCTATAATTGAATTCAATGGTGTTAAATTTCTAATAATGTATGTTACATTTATTCTATAAAACTTGTACTGGATACCACAAATCATAGTTCATCTAAAATTATCAAATGTCCATTATTCTATTTATAAGTTAGTAACATAAAATCTATCAAGCAGAAATAAAAAAATAGAACACCAGGGCCATACAATGCACATCAATTTATTTGAACACGAACATGTCATTGCCATGAACAATTTATCAACCATTTAGGATAGTCGCTCAAGCATGAAACTCTTTAACTCTTCAGTCGTAGAAGGCGCTTTCGCTTGACGGATTCCTGTCACAATTTGTTCGTATATTCTTCCGCCGAGTGTTCAGACGAAGCGTAATTTGGCCGTTCGTATAATCCACAGACATGAATCGAGTGCTTGAAAAATGAGCGGCGTGTCTTGCTCTAGGAGAATCAGATTTACACGACAACATGGATACTATCCTTTTACGAATAGACTTACTAAAGAAACAATAAATGAGAGGATTGATTCCACTATTTGATAAACAAAGCCACTGAGCAATGGGAATGAACACATTAAATATCAGGTCCATAGTGTCGCTGTTAGAATCAGGAGAGTCGAGGGAAATATATAGGAAAATTGAGTAGACAGGAAACCATGAAATCCCGAAAAGGAATACAATCAACGCCATCATCTTTATTACCTTGACCTTTGATCGCTGGATTATGTTGTTATAGCGAATAATACCCGGTGCTTTTCTCGTCCAAACTTTAACTGCTATCATGCAATAACAAGCGATAATGAGAATGAGAGGCAGAACATAACAAACCATGATTATAACCAGAAAGAAATGGAATTCCATTTCCGGTTTTGGCCATTTTTGCAAGCACCAATAGATCATTTGATTATTATGCATATCTGTAACGATTTCATAATATAGGAGCCATGGTATGATCAGAGATAAAGAGTACGTCCATATGAAAACGATTGTTATCTTAGCAATTCGCCAGGTCATCATATGTTCCAGTGTATAGCATATGGCCAAGTACCTGAAACAGAAAATGTAGCTATATCGGCATGATAATTTTTGTTGAAGAAAAACGTAATAATTAAAACGCGTGTATAAGGCAAATTTTCATTTAAAAATCAACCCGTTGAAATGTCATAATAATTTAAGCTTCTGACGATTGATTATTATTTCTAGGCGGACATAAGCAAATGTGCATCGTTGAAATCATGCGATAAAAGACGGACAGAATATAACCGTGTCGCACATGGTCAGCTTCTTAAACAACACTTGAGCAATAAAGTAAAAACAAGATAAGCTTAAATAAGACTTTTTCAATCAAAGAGCTGTTTGTACGGTGTAAGCTTTGTCCTGTAAGCAATTACATGTGTGCAAACTTACCTGTCTATAGCTATGACAGCAAGTGTGTTGACGGAGGCACAGACAGACACTCCCTGCATATATGGCGTCAGCTTGCAGAGAAAAGCACCAAAACGCCATCCTAAAACACATTAAAGCAAACAGTTATTTAAGATCTCCGACTAAACAACTTAACAATTATGTTGACGAAAATCATATTTCGGAGTTCTTTAGATTAATAACGAAAGTTTGACACGTTATACATATCTGCAACATATACAGCCAACTTAAAACAATTGTTGTCATTATGAAAATTTTATAAAAATGTATTATTTGTAAAAAAAAAACATATAAACAAGCAATTTCTGTACTTTGAAACGCATTTCACTCAATTTTTGAAAAACTGGGAAAGTGGCGTGTCAGTATTCCACATATGAATATAGATAAATGAAAAGGAATAAGCAACATGGGAAGTTTTAATATTAAATGTTTATTTTTTTAAAACAAGACTACGTTATATCACAAAACCGGGTCTAATAGTTATTTTAACAGTAACTGAAAACTACTGTGCAGAAGTACTTTTTTGAATGTTGTTTTGAAAAAAATTGTGCTATTAAATTTAATGCTTGGTCTTTTTTTGGATAAGTCCGTTGTCAATTATACGATGGTGAAAGCAATACATGAGCCATTAGGATTAGCAACCCGCTGTTTTAATAACCAAAACATACAATGGGATCTTTAGAATAGATAAACATCTATGTTTTGAGTACCCTTAAGACTGTACACATGTAAACTGCTAGACGCAATTATCATTCGTTTACAATTTACAGCAATGTAATATAAATAAAGATGCCAGAAAGGAAACCATTTACGAACATTTAAAGCACACAAAAGATACGAAACCAAGGTCATTATTTATGATCAAAGGTCTGTTTAATTTGATAAAAACGATAAGCGCACCCACTGACCCTGAAGTTCATCTAAGTTGAAATAAAAAAAGTATATATAGCGTTGTGTTGGATATATTCTGTACGTCCTAGCGTTTGTCTTTATACATAATTATAATAGTATGTATCATAAGAAATGTAAAACATCATGTTGCTAGCGCAATCGGTAAAGCGTCAGCTCCAGGTACGGGAGCCGGTTTCGGTCCCGGGCCGCGACATACCAAAGTTGGTAAAATGGTTGTCGTATAGCTACCTTGCTAACGTTCAAGCCCATATAAATGTAATTCCACGACTGGTTGACCCGGTGTCCGGATATGTGACTGAGGTACGGCGCCAGATGTTCACGGCATGCTAAGACGGTGAAGGCAACACCATATTTGATTCATTGTAACACCGTTTCCATATATATTAAATACTGTTGGCAGGACGATAAACTCGATAATCAATAAAACAAAATCTAATCATGTCAAACAATATGAACAACACAAAATAAAAAGTAATAAATCAACACTTATTTTAAGTGTGAAGACATAAACCATATTCTTACGGCTCTTTTTTGATTAATAGTAACCTCGCATATTCAAATGGGATATACATTATTCTCACGATCCGAATTTCACATTTTGTCATTAAAATTAAATCCTTATTTCTAAGTGAATGTTCTTGCTTATAAATATGAAATTATTGTTTCCCAAAGCAACAGAAAAGCTTGACGATGGTACAGTAGTGAAGGCTCCCGATGGCCCCGCTGCAAATTCCATTTTATCCAAATCAAACTTTAAGCAAACTTCGCTGCTAAATGTATATCGTATGACTGCATTGCTTATCTTTTAAGGACAATTTTAATATTTATACTCAAATAGTCGAATATAATTTTCTTTCTGAACAATAGTAACATGTATACTGTGTACGCATACAATACCACTAGACAAAAACTACAACACGCACACAATTGCCAAAAAACACCGCAACAAGACTTTTCGAAAAATATATAACTACAGCCTTAGAACGGTCATGAGGCAAACGGACTAACTGGACTGCTTAAACCTAATTTATAGAGCACTCCAACTTCGCTTTTGCTAAACCTTCTTTAGCTTTATAGGCGATGAGTTCTCTCTTAAGACCGCGCATATTCTGATTGGTAGCAAATCTTTATAGTCATTAAATTCATCGTATTATGTTTTAATAAACCATATTATGCCTTAAATAAATCATATTATATTTTGAATAAATACAATTATTTTAACAAATCATATAATGCTTGAATAAATTAGATTTTACAGTCTAATGGAGTGCACTGACGACATGTCACTGGAAGGGACCGAGAGCATGAAGACACAAATTGGGAAATTGCCCATTATTTCATTTTCAAGAAATTTACTTCTCCAGCATGCCATACAACTGTATTAACCAAATCGTTTAGATCCCTAATGACGTTAATAATCTGAATAAAAGTAGGACCATCAGATTTTTGTGCTTGAACTAGAATGTTCCGTAACAAACAATAACTTCCGCTATAATATCAATATACTTTTCCTAATCATCGTGCATATTAATTGGTGCCCAAATATTGTTGTTTAAAAAACAGAGATAGGTCCTTTGATAGAGAGACGGTTGCTGGAAATTAAGGCACCGAGATCAAATCGTATCCGAAACAACAACAGTCGTAAAAAGTGTATGGAATGCAGCGCACATCCATGTACTTCACTAAATATAAGGGAAGTTCATAGTCAGTCTGAGAGTGTTCGCTAAAAAAGCAGAGTTTTGCTGCTTACTAGATTTTCATTGCATGCTATTTACAATTAATTATATCGGCTATTAGTAACCATCGTCTCTGAATACATCATTATTTATAAATAAGAATTTCTGATCGAGATCTGATATTTCAAAAACAGAGGCTTTTAGTTTTCAATGTCACAATGGACAAATTTCTTTTCAGTATCAGATTTATTATTTCCACTATTTTCAACAGCACTTTGTGAAAACAACCATTTATTGTTTCATTTAATGCCGGATTACGTAACTGCATTTTGTTGTCAAAATATTTTACCATTATTATTTCATTACACAGAATATTCATATAAATGCAATATTAGGCCGTAAATAGTATTGCCAAGTAATACGCTAGGTGACGACTATGTTTTGTTCTCAATTAACGTCAAAAGAATACAAGTCAATAAAGCATCTTCAATAGTTTGAAGGGCATAGCTATATTCTTAATTAAAAACTACCAAACATCAATATTTTCTGTATGTATAATAGAATAATGCACTATGAATCTTCTTCCTGTTGATAACAAATTGTTTTGCATATTAGACAAGTATTTTTTCCCGAAGTATCTTGTGCTAGATACTTCCTATGGATAGACGTCAAAGGGTCAAGGTCGGCAGTGATCAGCTTAAGATCACAGTTTAAATACTGCGCATAGTGAGTCACGTCAATATAAGTTTGGAACGTTATGAAAATAAATTATGACGTCATCAACAAGACGTCGTGATTACCGAAAACGGTACAAACAATTCAAAATGCGAAATTTTACTGTTGGCGATTTGTGGGCCAAAGTAGCTATTTTAATAACAAATATTGGAAGCAACCTATTTTATAACAATATGAAAACCATTTACATAGAAAATACACACTAGTTATATAATAGTTCTTTATCTAACTTTATCTACGTCATTTAGTTTTTCGACATTTAAAATATTTTTTTTTCATATAACTATCCTCAAAGATCTAGTTTAGTTTCTTGTTATAGTGTGTGACCATGTAATAATGTTGTTTTTATTTCCTTTTTCTCTTTTTGTCCCATTACCCATAATCTGCTTTATTTTACATTTTCGATGTTGTAGACTACTGGTAAACAGTTCAATTATTCTAAAAAATGTTACAACACTCGCCTCTTTTTAGTTAAACATAATTAATAAAAAGATTGCGAAATTTATGTGTGATGATTATCGGGTTAGTGTATAATGGTTTGAATTGACAGTATTAAATGCATTCAACAAGAAGTCATTGACAAGACCGTATAATCTAATGACGAAGTTAAGCTTCGAAAAGTAATTAAAATGGTTGAACTCACAACCTTAGTTCGTGTTCTAAAATAATAAGCGAAATTTTTAAATTATGTAATTATGTCCCAGTATATAAATAAAGTAGTAAATGAACCCGTTTTGCCACACGTTTTTAATTATGGCAATTTTTAAAGACTTCAACAATTACTTATTAGTATTTGTATGTTACCACAAAAACTACCAGCATTCAAACGTATTTTCGTTTAAAACTTAAAGAAGGTAAAACCAATTGTAATTGAAAACTTTATATAGCAATATTCATGCACTTACGGAAAAAAAGACGATCGTTATCAATTACACAAATTTTACTTGCCGACGGCTTTGTGCTAGAACGAAACATTGGTCGTAAAGTGGCACTATATTTTACTGATTGTTTCGGATATATACATCACGTTGACAAAGCTACTGCCATTATGTGTTTTTTTAGGTAAAGTTAGTGAATGTAGATCCCCGACAAAGATCTGGATTAAATCCAGAGTCTCAGGCAAATCAGCTTGATGACCTACCTGTTTGACAGTCTTTCGTGAAAATGAGCTCAAATATTCAACACGACGTGAGTTATATGCCTGTTTGCATTAGACTATATATGGTAATGTGTGATTAATTGTTCGGTAAGTCAGTACTGATTTGCATTTCATATATTTGAGTGACAACGCTTAATGAGAAGCAAAAAGTAAATACAATGAACGAATAGCCTGTTAAAATGACATAAACAACACATAAAAACAACACATGCAAATCAGCAGAAGTTATATATTAGTTTGCTTACCATTATATAAACTCCCAAGAAAAGTAAGTGGTATGCAAAACACTGCCACTAGCACATCGGCAATTGCAAGGTTAACGATGAAGAAGTTAGTCAACGTGTGCATTCGCTTGTTTTTGCAGACAACCGTAATAACTATCAAATTGCCAACAAGAGCTAACACGAATATAAATCCATATGCTATGGAGTATGCAATTATCATATGAACAGGCTGACGAATTGCTGGAATCAGCGCATAATGCGTATCAGAATTATTTGAAGTGTCAATCCATTGTGACAAGTTATCTTCAGATGAATACCTGGCTGCCACTGTACTGTTATTCATCATTTTTACAATAATCACCTGCAAATTAAAGATAAACTATCGAAACAGCATACGATGAAGAGTTGTAGTTTGAAGTTCCATTCCATTAGGTTTTAGAGTAATGAATTACGTTGTAAATGTCAAAGGACTGATAATATTTTATCGCAATTGTGGTTAAAATCAGCGTCATGCGAACATAAAACAATAGTTGTTTTCATATAACCTAAGTTTAAAAACTTCTCTCAAGTATTTCACTTGTAGACAGTTTCGAATAAAACCTCAACGATTCCAAACAACGAGTATAAGGTAAATGAAAACAAAATCCAATTCACAACACTTTTCCAGATTGTCAACGCCCTGCCCGCATCGCCACTAAATCAATATGTCGAATTTCTCAGATAAATAAAAGAATGGTAGCCTTTTGTCATCAGTATTGATCTTCCAATCTAAACAAGTATAAGCTAGATTGATCACCTCTTAATGATGCTCCAATATTTAGAAAAAGCAATTCCTGCTGACAGCCTTATCGCGAAACCTCCTCTTGAATAACGAGACGGAACTGTTGAAGACACAGCAACATCTCACTGAGCGAGTAAGGTTGGATGTTTTATTGGCCACTCACGGTTGTTTTATCTTCGCAACTATTGGGCAGAGAAAGGAGTAGAATCACACCAATACAGATAGGGCATGATAGGTCAGTCAAGAGCGATATTTATACATTTGGATTCAACGTGTAATTTGTATATCGTAGCGATAATAGTTCTAGCTATAACGATGGTATAAGACATATGCGACATCCAGCGATTGAATTATACCATCCCTTTCACTGATTTGCCTATTGAAATGAGATTGAACGATAGGCCAAATTTCTGTAAAGGACTTAATGCGTTATAAGTCTTAATGTACCTAGTAAAAATATGGATAGGCTCACTAAAACACTTCGACATTGACAAATATGGCAAATCGTGTCACTCTTGTTTTAAAATATCAAATATTAGTTATGGCCAAGATAAATAGTATGTGGATGTTAAAGGAAACAGTTAACGTTTCTCATCCAAGATTAAAAAACACCACCTGACACCTTTTTTAAATTACAAATCTATATTAAATGTTCCAATTCAAATAACTCAGAACATAACTGTTAATTGTTCTTATGTTGGTATTACCTGAAAACTATACGCCATGCAAACAATTCCTTTAAATTTAAACTTAAATTGGAAACGACGTATTCGAAAGTCACGTTCAGAAGCCTACAATAAGATCTTTTCATTAGTTAGGTCATTAATGGAAGAAAACTAATCAGAAACGCGATTATATTTTTCGGAAAATGAAACGAAATCATTAGAAATATCAAATTAACAATGACATCTGGACATGTACGAGACCGAGAGATAATAAAACGTTAGGTTTGGTTAATGAGATTTTGAATTAATTTATAAGAATCAGAATGCATAACTGTTTTGGGTGAAATTTGTTTCATCGGAGGCACCGAATTCTGTAAAGCAAATTTCTTATCAAAACATTTTGTGGTTACATAATCCCATAAAAAATCGCTGTAAATATGTTGTAACTATGTTACGCATACTGCCGCAAATCAAACCTCATCCGTATCAAATTTTTTAAATATAGATTGCGGTTTCTTATTTTATTTAATTTATTTAATATACATATAAACCAGTTTTTGTGAATATGAAATTAATTGCTTGCGTGCAATGACGAGAACGCTGCTACGGGGAGCCATATTGAAACGGAAATTAAACATTAGGAGAAGAAATTATAGTAATAGCCGGATATATATCTCAAAACAGCAGTCTTGTAACAGTATGTGGCCAGACGAGGCCTACTCGTGAGTGTAAATCCGATATGCTCGAGGTAGTATGGTCGGAGATATGAACATGGAAACAATAAGAAAATAGTGAATAAAGTGAAGTGTAAATAAAATGTTAATAAAACCACACCAATGGGTATTTTGGTATATGCTTCATTGTTTTTTTTCAAATTTGACTCATCAAAATCATAGTTAGCATGCAAGAGATAAAAGTCCACTAAGGCTTGAAATCACAGCATATGAGTTTATTTGTTATAAGCACTGAGCGACAGAGAACGTAGAGGTGACTGAGCCCCAATTATTATTAGCATTCGGTTAGTATAATTCTTCTAACGGAAATCTGCTATTGATTGACATGCATTAGACGATTATATATGCGTGCAAGGTGAATCGTTATTTTACCAATATGATTTCAGTTATCAGGAGACGGTGTCAACATAAAGAAAATGTAATGCTGACTCGCTGTGTAAAGCATGCATTGTGATACTGAATATTGTCCTGCTCTAGGACCGACCAGTCGTGGAACTACTGTTACATTTGTATCCACAAGTAATGGGTCATTTTAATGAAAGATTCCACTTTCATTATTAACGACTTTCGCTTGTCGCGGCTCGTGTATTTATTTTTGTGTGTTTCCTACTATTAGTACGAGTATTAGTGCAAAAGACGTAGATGATTACGTTAATAAAGTGCGCATGGGTATATTAATTATTGTGTTCCTTTTTATCTTTGTTATATCGCACCGACACCATTATGGTTATATTGGCGACGTCCAGTTTATCATTGGTTGAGGAAGGCACAATACTTGGGTAACACTGCAGGTTAGCTGAAAAACCTCCCAACAAGAAAGGGACTCGAACCCACCGGGGTGAGAGGCTAAGGAGTTACAAGGTCACATTTGTCACGAAATCAAAGTGATAACACAAACGTACGACATTTCCTTTCGATGGAAAATACAATTTGATTAGAAACCCCAATTCAAAATATTGTTGAACGATGATAACAATGTTAGGTATATTCGATCAGACTCCAAACTAATCCATAACATTTATCTTTAAGTTAGAGTTAGCATTTTTATTAGGTGTAATTGGTGTTGTTGCATGAAGTCTCCAAACTACTGTAATGTGTAATGACATGACATGCATGTGGTGATCTTAGCACATAGCAAACATACGACCTAGCACACGCCTTGCTTCTCTGTCTTACAAGTATTGAAACACAAACCGTAGATATGTCTCCTTTTGAAAAACTTGACTATTTACTGTTTGTTTAAAACAAAAACTATGTACTTCTACCGCTGACAAATGTTTTCATAATGCTGGAAGCTTCTACAGAAAAGAAATATCGCAATATGTATGAAGCTTTATATTATTATATTAGTACGGAAATACAATATTAGAAGAAGAAATTACTGTAGGTTAATATCCAAGAAATAGATTTGTAATTTGTAACAGAAGCCTTGTAACAGCAAGTGGCCAAGCCAAGCCTTGTCACCTGCGTTACTCATTGCAAGGACTGACTTATGCGTCTCGAGGTAGCTATCAGCATTTACAGGAACGATTGTAAAGTACTTTAACGTCGATATCGTTATTTAGCTTTTGTGGGCTAAATTCCATATTATTATCAAGGATATGGAAGCCGATGGCTGTTACAATTAAAATTGTTGGTAATATTTTTAGTATCATGAAAGTGAATACTTATAATTATAGAAAACACAAATAAATTGGCCTTTATGTGTATTAAATAATAAACTTTACAAAATCCAGAAAATCTAAATATAGGCAGTTTGTCGTACCAAAAACAAACAACTAAATGAAACTTTGACACATAAGAGTGCATAAAAAATACCAAAATGTAAATCCCATATGCTTTAACCTCAAGCAAGTAGCCTTGTGACTCGTGTCATAAAACTTTGATATTTTCACAAGATATTTTCCAAACAAGGTTGAGCAACAAGCTATTACAACTAAATAATCTTCCCCTACCTGACGATGTAGCATTTACGTCAAATATAAGCTTATAGACCATAAAGCCATACCGTTTTACATGCAGCGTATATGCACAAAATATTGTTTGCGATAAAATAAACGTACAAAGTGTAGTGAGATGCAAATAAAGCGTTTTAATATCCTTCAGTCGTAACAATATACAATAGATTTAAATAAAAGAAAAAAATAAGTTCAGAAATATACAAGTGGCTTTAATATTTAAATGAATAATTTACTGAATGTATGTTGTAAACTTTATTGAAAGGATCGAACAAATAAAACTGATTTTGATATTACAGAAAGGTATTTCTCTTTGCCTTATCTATACTACAAATGCAAGAAATAGTATATAGCCCACTTCAAGTACATACGTATTTAAATTTTAAATAATTTATATAAAGCTTATTACATTATTATTTATTTTTAATGTCCCCCATTAACACACGCTAACTTTGTTAAAATATCATGTGTAAAAATAATTAAGATGTTTAAGCTTAGCAGTGTCTTAAGCAAGACTCAATCATAGCAGGGGGCTTTTCAATAAACTTTAAATAATTTCGATGCCAAAATCTATAGAAGGTTGATTAGCGGTGTTAATAATACATAGCAAAAACCTGTCTAAATACATAAAGAAATGTTTTATATTAATTTTGATTGTGCATTGGACACTTATTATTTATTTAAATTGGACACAACTTATTGCTTGGCAACAATATGCGCTTAAGTTTTCTTTCATAAGTTATGACGTCGTTAGTGACATAATTTGAAAATAATTGCCACATGGTACCTTTAAGAGAGGAAAGTATCATTTCTATAGAAGAACTAAACAAAATTGTTGATCAATTATCAAGGAAAAATGACCAGAGAATAAATGTAAGTAGTTGTGGCATCCTGTTCTTGTGTATATAGAATTGAGACACCGAAGTCCAATTTTCTTCAAAGGAAAATACACGTAACCATCCTTGTAAGATGAATTAAATGACAACTTAGATTACATGCACGGTGAGTTTTGTTACGGCCGTCACACTGCACAAGTAACATTGTTGTAATCATGGATAAGGGAATATTACAAAGTCCTCTGAGCATTGCAACATTTACCAAAATTTAAAAAAAATGCACAGGACAAAAGTTTTCACATGCAAGCCAAATACAAATGAATGAAAGAACAATTATGAGATGAGTCATTAAACAAAAAGAGCAAACCCAACAGTACTTTATTTATTTAAATTATGAAACCATTAGTTTATGGAACCGTTTTGTATATTGTATAACAATGGCATTATGGAAACGGAAGATGTTCTGCTGGAATCGTAGTCATTTTACACAAAAAACATATATTTGCATTTGCATGATCTGTGTATGCAAATATGAGAAATACTTTGAAACATGATATATTTCCAGACGGCTATATTATCGCCATCATGCAAAAAAAGGTTTTGGTTCCTGTAACAGTCTAGTGGTATGTTAGGGTAGCCCTCGTAACAACTTAATGCCTAAGTGCTATACAGCCTCTCAGATTTGAAGATTGACAATGATTTTCTAACAGTTCATAACAAAGTATATGCTTTCAAAAACCCTAAGCAAAAATGGAACAAATACTTTTATAACATTCTGTTGTTTTCGATGCTGAAATTTTATAATTGTACATAAATACGTAACTGGATTAATACAAACTATCAATACATTATTATTTTATATTATTTGAACTTCTCTCCTTAGGTCAGTTCATTTCAAACATGTTTCTAAAATAACGATTTCCAAGGACAACACTAGCTAAGTGATATTTCTTAACAATGCAGTAATCATAAACACATATTTTTTCAAATGGCATTGTTTTGTGTGCTTTAAAATTGGGGCAAATATAAAATAGTATTTGCTTTAAAGAAATCCCCAAATTAACAATAAGTAAACAAAATTAGAAAATAGTCAACAAGGTGACAATGGGTTCATATATCGCATTGACATCGTTGACTATTAAAGCAAAGGCCGTCTAGGAATTTCACTGAAAGGCAACTTGTCTTGTTATTTCATTGTTAAAACGCAAAACATTTCAACGTTATGTAAATTTAACGTTGATTTGACAGCGGGCGAATAGACTCGTGAACATATCAGGGAGTTAATAAGGAATTTATTGAACATTATTATTAAATAAAACATGTCTTAAATGTCATTCACCTAAATACAAAAGAGGAAATACGTTGACAAAATGAGTGGCACAAAATTTAAAAGACAACATTCTTTTTGAAATAAAAATAGCCGTATAATGTTGTGCAAATTCTTTTATGTGTTGATTTTTAAGAAGACATGACCTTGCTTCATATACAACCAAATTCGGTACAAAGAATTTTGCCTTTGCTTGAATTGAACATATTTAAACGCTAGCATCAGTCATTTTCATTAAGTTATTGATGAAGTTGTGTTACATGAGAAGAAAGACAATTCTTGTAATATTTTTTATGCTTTCGGATAAAAGTAACATCCACGTTCAACACATTTTTTGTCAAATGTTGACAAAACAAAAGTGCAAAAAGCTTTGTTTTAAGCCCGGCTTCAACTAACCTATTATTTTTCTGTTTAATTTCCTGAATATGTCATTTACCAGAACACTTCATCTTAATAATGGTTTACTTATTCAAATATAAAAGAAACACATTGTTTTAAAAGTAATTGTGATTTGTCACCAGAATTTTGTCAACATCATGATTAGTTGTGTCGTAAAATCCGGTATGCGTAAATACGTGGTTTTATAGATGGGGAAAGGAGTTTATTGAACCTTTTTCTAACAAAAGTGATTGATTAAATTTTGGATGAAAATTTATCAAGTTTTTGTGTTTGATAAAGTGGCAATCATTAACCATAAAGGTAATATTGATGAAAAACAAAAATAGACGGCGATGATGTCTAATACATGCATGGATGTAAAGGCCCTGTTCGTCAGATTATCATTTTATTCATTTGTTAAACTTTAAAACATTACCCGAAAAAGTATCATTTTTCTCTAATTAAATTAGAGTAAAATCTTATCAATTAAATTAAAGCATTATTTAAACTAAATTGGTAATAATGCAGCATATAAGGTTAGAGCCAGTTACCTCTGGTATTAGGGAGTAGAGCACACTAAACAGTCCGGTCTGGAAGATACAGTTTAGTTGCCGTTCATAAAACGTTTTAAAACGTTTTAATGTGCCTTTACTTATTCGGCAATACATTTATACATTAACTTTAATGAAAGACTGTCAAAGATGTTACTGTGTATAAATGTGTATCAACGCAGCCCTTCTTATAATAAAATAGTCTCTCCATAACTTAATTAATTAAACAACATGTATATAGAGCTGAAGAGCGTTAATGAGTTGACGCAATGATAAATAAACAACAAAAGAAGACATTAATTTACTTGTCACATCCCCGCTATTCCAGTCATTTTCTCCATTTCTTTCTGCTTCCTCAATAAAGGCAAAATCAGCGGCATTTAAATTCCTATTTAATGGCAGTTCTCTTGTCAGATCAATAAAAAATGTTTCATAACAATCTTCTAGCAGATGTCATGTTTTATATTACACAGGCGTTGCGTTGTTGGGGTTATATTTTGACGTCAATGAAATAATTGATCGAGGAAAACCATTCTTACTTGGTTATAAAGAACAAATACAGAACAGTCAAGTAATCAAATAATTGCTGCTTATAAAATTATAATACTATTTAACTAAATAAAACTTCAAATAAATCGTAAAAGTTGAGTTAAATATCCCTAATTCTATTTATTCAATTGTATGCATTTAACAAAGACAACATCAAAGTTAATTTCCCTAATTTTGCTTTCTTGTAATGATAATAAAAAACTCCGAAACAAACGTGCCAATACATTTTCTAACAAGTCACCTTATTTTGTGCATTTTGTCATTTTGTTTTTTGTTAACGGTGGCGCCTTTGGCGAAGTGGTAGAGTCGCCGATTTGTAACCCCTCTGACCGCTAAACCTCCCACCGCGGGAATTCGAGTCCCTTAATGTGAAAATATCTTCCAGCTGATTTGCGGTGCGCCAGAGGTTCTACCCAAACATGTGTCTGAAGTCTTGCTCCACCACAAGCTGAACGTCGCTATAATAATCTTAAACGGCCTCTGCAATGTATTTCAAAAACAAAGCAAAGCTAAGAAAATTATAACTTAGTTCACAACTACATGTAATCACTTTAAGTGTGAGTGTGTGCATTTCTTGGTAACGCTATGCTTGCATCATTACGTGCTACTTTGAGCAAAGTGAACTATGTAGTTTTTTTCACGGCTGACCTACTTGGTTCACTGTCGATTTGAACTAATAGAAAACATAAGAAACAAAACAGAAAACATGTCTTAAAAACGTGATGTAGTCATTAATTTTGATTTATAATCATCCACGAGTAAAAACTGGGTTCACTGTCGATTTGAACTAATAGATTACATAAGAAAAAAACCCACAAAACATGTCTTAAAAACGTGATGTAACCATTAATTTTGATTTATAATCATCCACGAGTAAGAACTGATTCTATTAGCTGTTCATGGTAGCCGTACGATTTATCTTTACGTTAATAGAGTCCTGTCATCATCTATATTCGTCTGGCTACTTAACCTGTACAGTTGTTATTACACGTTGCCGCCATCCCGAAGAGGACTTATAGTGACTACAATATATCACCAAGACCGACTAGCATAATCAAGGTGGGATGGTTGTACCGGCACTTCAGAGGGAAATGACAGATTAGTATTCAACCACAGCGTTTACAGGTTAAATATATTAAAAGCGATTAGATATTGACCTTACTCAGCAAACTAACTTACAAGGACATAAGCAGATAAATGGACGATATTATGCGAAATACATTTAGTAACATCGCAGTATATTTCAAGTTATGGACTTATAAACATCCAATTTACCTAATAGATGCAATTCTCTATCTAATGTGTTGGGTATAGCTTACCCTTCATGATTGGTCATTCATTCATCCTTAATATGTCTTACACATTGATCAACGACAAAAATTCAGATATAACTGCTTTGGAGATGTTTCTTTGTCCTGACCTATATGTAATAAAGTGGTTATAGATCATACTATCAAAGGATATAACCTTAAGCGTTTAAATAGTTTACTTGTCAAATATAAAATAATATGGAAATTATTGTTAACATTAGTTAGTACGAATATTTTTCATAATAATGGTCTTTTTAGGAGACCCGAATTAAAAAGAAAGTACTTTTTATAAGAATTTATACACATACTTGTATGATACATTGTTTAAATTTTTTGTTTTTACTTCGTATATATTTCTCCTTAAGAAAGGTCAAATCGCCATTATACCGCCTCAACATTTAAACTGATTATATTGATGTGAAACGTGCTTTGGTTTATTTGTTGGATTTTAAGTTTTTAAAAGTCGTCTATAACACACAAGATTATAGTAAGGGTAATCACATATCCAAATAATTACCAAAGAAATCGATAACAAAAAGATTTGTGTAACATTTTTAATGATAAGATAAGGTAATACTTACAAACTATAACTTTAATCCAAATGAAAGATTAATAGCGATTGAGGATGGTATTCACACATATAATATGCTTGATTAATATTTTGCATAAAACATACACATATGCATATACATGCAAGTATCTGATATGAGATGTGCAAGCCCTCATTAAGTTCCACATCATGGATGCAACAAATATACCCTAGGTTTTCGTAACTGTCTAGCCGTTAAATGTAGTGACCAAAATTAATTGCTATTCTCACAAATTGACGAAATTGAAATTGAGTCAAAAGATTTCCTCGTGTTTATATTTATGTTTCCACCATAGGCTCCTGAATCTTGTATTTTTACAATGTGATAAGAATTAATTCACCGTTAATTACATTAGTATTGCTCTAATATTTATATCAAGTGCTCGTATAGAATATATGTCAGAATTGTGAATATACACAATTATGTGTGCTTATATCATGCAGAAAAAGATAGTTTTGAAATGTCATGATATGTACTTTTTATGTTATTATGTTTGCCGCATGGGTCGAACGACCTTCTAGCTGAAATTGAATTAATTTCCACGTAAAAGTGCGGAGATTAAGTATCGGGAACCAAAACCGCTGAAACCACTTTACCCCAGGGTCATATCGCCCTAAGCTTGTAACATTACACGTTCACAGATGCTGTGTTTTTGTTCTCTATTGAACAAGGTTTACTAGTGAAAACAATCTTTCATTTTTGTTGTTTAAACTAACTTAAAATGTTAACATTTGTCAAATTTGTTCTGCTGTGTGGTTTTAACTGTGCTACTCTGCTTTCCGTTTCACAACTTATGGAAATATGTAAATATTTTGTCGTCGCAGTGAAGAGAAGAATTAGTTTCAAATTGTTAGGTCATCGACATCCTGTGTATAGCAAAATATCTGTATTCACGGATGGGGAAGTGGTTAAAAAATCCTGCGGGTTTGATTCAATTTTCTTTAGTATAAATGAACCTATTTAAGGGATAGGCATGATAATGTTTTGTAACAAGTTTTGTTCATTAGTCCGCCACATCATTAACAAAACAAACTAAGCAAAAATGAATCCATAAGTGAGGTTAATTGTAAATTAGAATGTGTACTTGATTGGAACAAATAATAGGTTTTCTTAGAGTCATTTAAATTTAAAATGAATTCTGTACATGGTGTCTCTTAAAGTCTTAGATTGTTTTTGTGAAACATTTGTTAGAGGACATTGCTACTTAGATACATTATCTCGGGACAAACTAGTCATCGGACCACTACACATTTTAGAACTTTACTTTGGCATATAACTTCCAAACATAGTAAAAGTTGAAAAATATTGGCATACAACGGATGTATTATTGACCAATATATTATTTTAAATTTAAGCTGTGAAATTTGGGTTTGTACTTGATTTGACTAGTTGTTTGTCGTCTGAATGGTGATAGTTCGTAAATTGTTGAACATACGTTGCTTTTTCTCATACATCTACATCTGAAAGGCAAAAACTGGGAAAAAATATAGTTAAACATATTACCTGCTAAATGACATTGTTCGTAGTGCGTATTCTCACTTTACAGGTTTGATGAACAGTTATCTTAAATATTTAAACGGAGAGGCCTAAATCTTCAAAAACTGGTTTTTGTGGCCGATTCAATATTTTAGCATGGATAAAGATTGACAACTATTGAAAATCAGATACAGTTATGAGTTTTTTTTGCTGGAGACTTGTTATTGTTTCAACTGAACACTAAATGAATATGCAGTTTGAAACGAATAAAGTCTATTCTTGAAAAATGTAAATATTATAAGGTAAATGATGGAAAGTGAACAACAAAAGTTTAACTATTGAATGTCCATGGAAAGAAGAAAAAAATGTATGACATGATTACCTGATTACCCTTTTTATAAGAAGATCATGGTATCAACATGTAAAACGATGTGAAACTATAATCCATTTAAGAATTTTCATTTTTTGACGTCTAACCTCAAAGTTGTTTTATGCTCATAAACAAGAATGCAAAAGGCATTTACTTATAAACTGGAATAAATGCAATTTGTAATAAGATGATTCGCTCGGCTTAAATTTCCCCGAATATGCCACTTAAGACATAACTTCTTGAATATATGATCTTTTTTCCAAAGATATAAAGCTAACACACGAATTCCGTCAGATGAATGACTATTCATTTAACCGCATTAGTTGTGTCTTTGAAACCATAGGAACGTATACGAAAGGCGGTGAGGTGAAGTGGATTAAGTTATATCTACGCGCAGATTTAATATAACTACAAATATATATGCTTTCAAGGAATTAGGAAATTGTTCTAGCACAAGGATCCATATGCCCATGATGTTAATTAGTAGGTTCTAATAGGTTTCAATAAATGAATAAATGCAAACGGAAATAAAACAAGAAACCTTTTAACTGTAGGTAATCATTTTAGTTTATTTATTTGGCATTGATTTAGTGTTTAAGAGCTAACATATAGTGAATAAAATAATAAAAAATCATAGTATTTATGCATTTAATGCATACAGAACGTCGATATTTATATTGATTTTACTTTATAGAAACCATTTGAGAAGCCAGATACACTGGTATTTGATACAGATATTCTGCCAATAATATATGTTTTTCATAAAGTGATATGTTTTGCAGGCTATGATAATAGAGTGCACGAACATCCTTATGTGGCCTAGTACAATGATCGAACAACTTATATATAATTACTTATATATTATACTTATTATATAAATTATATATTATACAACTTAGATATAAATATATTTAGAATGTAAGCAAAGCTAGCTCGTAAACAGATGTCTAAAGAAAAGTTGCTGATTTTTAATTATTTATAAATACTTATCATAGTTGATGTATTCGTGTCAACAAGTGAATGCCAGCATCAATATTGTATGGCTTAATATGTATATACTGTTTTTCAAACTGCAAATGAAAAGGAAAAAAACAACAACAAATGAGTAGTTAATAATAAATGAATAGAAAAAATATAAATAAGCAATTCGACGATCGGGAAGTGCTAAATAAAGTGTCTATGTTTAACGAAATAAAATGAACGATTTCAAAGGGAACAACGATGCCAAACAGCGATGCTTGACAAGATCAAGATCTGAGTGTAAAGTACATACAAGAAGGTTTGGTTTCCAGAGATAATGCAACAAATACATTAGAGATTATGAGAAAAATGCTAAGGAACACAAGAAAATGTTCACAAATTCACCTTTTGGATATGCAATATTGTTTACTTGGGTAATAAGTGATAGACCAAAGAATGGACATAAAACCATAATGTTAATGCTGGGGCAAGTATAGTACAGCTGTAGTGATTGATAATGTAAATTGTGTATTTAACTGTAAAATAATATTAAGCAATGGTCAATTTCAGTTAAACGTAATGTACCATTTCGTGATTTGAGGCGTATTTTAGAGAAATTAATTAAATAAAGTAAGGGGCGAATCATTAAATATTTTTAATATATATATAACTAATTAAAATCTACAGTCAGGGTTAGCGGACAGCTTAATGACAATTACTCCAAAGGTTTTGCTAAAGGACAATGCTTGTTGTAACTTCTAATTTTGATTTACTTAAAACTATGTTAAGGAAACGTTACCTTAGATGATTTGCAAGAGGCATGTTAAAATTAAATGTGTTTTTAATGATATCAAACGTAAATGATTGTTAAAGTAAAATTATGATCTCTTAAAAGGCGGATTTCTACACATTACATCTTCCATATACAATCACAATCCATTAGATATTGTGTCAGTATAAATTTACCCTTAGAGTAAAAACAACAGCAGGCTGGATTTCTTCACATGATTGAGAAACTTAGCAAGACAAGACCTTAAGTAATATACTTAAAATGAAAAAGCAACTATGACAATATACATTTACATGTATAATAGAGAGTCAAATTCTAGGTTTATTCGGCGTGCCCCAATAGTCAGTTGCAATGTATAAGGTTTAGGAAAGCCTAATATAATCTATGTCGAGAAAGAACATATAAAAGTCTAAGGAGGAACTCGGAATAAAACTGCAAACATAAGATATATTTGTTTATGTTTATCTAAAAATAATGTCTCTAGCACAGCATGAAGAATAATATTTACGATACGGTATTGGTTTAAAGCACACAATATAACTCATGAGATAATGTCAGCCTATGCACACTGCAGTGATGAGGTAGATAAAGAAGCAATAATAAATATTCAAATTATGTATGCTTTCCGTATAGTTCTATGCGCTGTTGTGGTCAAGTATTTTTTTCCTTTGTTACTTATGTGATTATAGCATTTTTAAGTAACTAAGAATGAGGAGGAACTAACATTTTACGATGCCACATCTTAAAGTACATGCCATCGCCATTTGTAAACGTGTACGGTACTTAGACGGTGGCGTGATCATATCTGAACACGCACATACAAATAGAGTGCTCCATTTGTAAGTCGATGCGCAGAAATGATCAAAGACACCAGCAAATGACATCCATTCACTTGTCATGTCTCTAATTAATTTGTCTTCATTAGGATGTCCTTCTGGATGTCCTTCTGGATTACAGAAAGCTTGACCGGATATGTGACATCTTCACTAATATCCGAGGTCGGTAGCATGTTTAGAAGAGATTTTTGTCGTAACTAATGTACATCTTATTTCCAAATAATATTTTATATTGTGATTTATCTCATTTATTAGGTCAAACCTTACCGGTCAGCAAAAACTCTTTAGAAGTGATGATTCCCTGTTATTACGGATCAAATAAACACTAAACAGACTTAAACATATGAAGGCCATTTCATTATTTCTGACAAGAAAATGAGTATATATATTATATATATTTATATCGTCATCGGTAATCTTAATTTGCTGTTACTATTATTTCAGACAAAATTCTTGAGACATCAATAACGTATTATTGCTATTATCTTTTTCGGCTAAAGTAAACGGTATGTTTGTCCCACTGTTAAAGCAAAATAACTATTTTTTGTAACTATTACTTATAAGTAGGTATGAGCAACGTTTAGACAATTAATCCATAAGGGACAACGTAGGATGAAGGGTGAACTGGAATGTGTGTCAATATATGCACAGGTCTTAGATTATTTCAAGTTACATCAATCGATATTGATATGAGGTAAAACGATATTAATAACAAATTTATTATATTGTTTTTGGAAATGTTTTTGTTTTGTTCGAAAGAAATTGTTGATAGTAAATGAAATTAACTTTTTGAATCAACAAAAAAAAATAGTTTCTAGATTTTAGTAAAATTGTATATTAGACTAGAACTGGACATTTTCGCAATATTAACGGGGCCGTTATGTTAATCAAGTCTTCTTTAATATAAAATGTCAAAATTAAGACCACATTTTACTTCTTTTTCTCGTGTAATGTGTTTTTGTTTTTACATGTTACATCGATTGATTGTATAGAAGAGTAGAACTGGACATTTTCGCAATATAAAAGGGGCCGTTACATTAATAGAATGTTGCTATAGTTAATTATTTGCAAAAATGTACTGAGACAAATACTCACAGTAGAGTTTTAGCAAGGAATTTATCCCTATGACAGAATTCATGAAATGGTCTGTGGTTAAACGAAACTTCCTTAGAATTACATTATAAATGTAGAAGGGAAGGCTCCATAGTTAATTTAAAAGAATAAGAAACAAAATAATGACAATAAACATGACAGTTAGGTCTGTGTTAGAAGATATTTGTTTAGAACGGACTTCGAATTGGTTTGACTAATTTGTTCCAGGTTATGTGTTGAAATAGCTCGCATGAACATACAGTGTGTTTGTCTGAAGAGGACCGTGTGGTAAGATACACTCTCTTGATTAATGACCAGTGGTAGTAATCACCGTAAGGTAGTTGCTAATTGTTTCACTCTACATACAATGAAAGAAAAATCAGCACCGTAATATTACTTCCTAGCGGCATGAATCTACTGCTCATCCCGCATCTACAAATGAACCCAATAAGCATAGGTATTCAATATAAAGTGTAGGCTATATTTATGTTAACGGTTTAGGACTTCATTCCTTTGCCACATCTAGAATTTGATGTAAACAAACAAGGAAGCATTACAAATGTATCAAATTATAAGAAATTAAATTATCATTATCAGAATTGTAATGTTCAACAGTGTCATGTGATGAAAATATATTTAAGTCAGTATCATAGTTAATTTGTATACTGGAGAATATGTTGAAAATACAATAGTAATTATTGTGCAATTAAGAAAAAAATCATCGATCTAATGTAAACAACCACTTTTCTTGGATATAAAACCAATTGAATCACATTTTGCCATGTGAGTAAATGACAACGCGCACTGCTCTCCACATTCAAAATTTCCGCTAATTTTTATTTAAATAATTGATCAAATAAAGATAATTCCACAAAGATTCATTTCAGTAAATCACTATTTATGTTGTATTTTGTAACATTGTTTAAAATGCCTATTAAGAAACATTTTATTGAGCATTTTCAAATATCAACATTTTAAGGACAACTCATTTTCATATTGCTACTTATGCTTTCATACGGTGTGTATAGAAAATCATGACCTGCCGTGTAACACCCAATATTAGAGCGATTCATTTTATAAAACGACTTTTTGTTTTGAACTAATTTGTTTGTTTATTGGATTAATCGTCCAACTAACTGTATTTCAGTAATCTGGAGACGTTGTCCACTTGAAGCAGATATAGTGCTGAGATCCCTGTGTATAGCAACCAGTCGTGGAACTACCCTTACATATGCTTGATCATTAACAAGGGAGCTTTACCATTACCATTTTAACAAATTTCGTATGTCAAGGCCCGGAATCGAACCCGGGGCCTCCCGTAACTGGAACCGACGCTCTACCGATTGCGCTCCAGGTCCGGTTGTGTATTTAACTTAAGTTTATATGATAAACTGCATAACCAGGAATTGAGAGAACATGGGCAGACATATGCTTATAACTCAGGCTTAAGCGTTAATTCTATTTTGTATAAGAACATATACACAAGCGGTAATATCTCTTTCGAGAATATTCAAGTGTAAGTATTTTAAAATTAACTAATAAAGCATTAAAAAATTATTTTTTTTGTCTGAAAACTCAAGTGTTTAAAATATCTCATGTCAGAATACTTAGATTTTTAAGTATTTTTAAATGCACATGTGTATAAAATATTTTAATTTTAACTTATTAAACATCCATTCTTTGAAAAAACTAAAGCCTTAATAATAAATTCAAAATACTCAAGCGTTCAAAATACTTTATCCCAAAATTCTTAAAAGGTAATAGCATTTTTCAGAATGCTCAGGCGTTGATAGTATTTTATTTTACAATACACAAGTGGTTAGAATAATACAATAGTATTTTTACGAATTCTTGAGCGTTAAAATACTGAAACGTTGAAAAGTAAAAATTTTAATGGCATAAATGATTTTGATTCTTATTATTCTACTATATTTTATTTCAAAATGTTCAAGAAAAAATAATATTTAATATCGAATTACTCAAGTGTTGCAAGTATATTCTATAAAATAATTGACCGTTAATATTTTTAAGAATATTCGCTTGGCTGACGGGTTACAGTTTTTTTTTAAAAAATAATATCGCAGCCATGCGAAAGTGCAGTAAAATTGACGAATGTATCCATATTTTAAATTCAACGAGAGAGATACCAGGAACAAAACATATTTTGTATTCATATCATGCCGTTAACAAATGCTTAAGATAAAAAATAATCAGAAAAGGATTGGAAAGAGATAAACGGTTTATTGGCATTTTCAAGGAGTGTTTACGAGTGTTTTGAATAAAGGCTCATTGCAATTTTACCATGAAAAGTATTGCTGTACTTTCAACTACTTTGTCTGAAAAGCCTTTACATGCAATATAATACACATCTGGTTTCAGACCGAGTTAATAGACAAAAATCATTTTTGAGAACATTTCACAAAGTCCTTGCATACGGTAACAGTTATAAAAGTAAACGGTCAATTATTATGCATAATATGCATTTAACAGAAACATTTTACATGCTGAAGTGTTAAATTTAAATATTTTAAAATTGATAAAATAAAAGATACACTAATGATTGTCAGACATAAAATGCAATTTATTTGTATTCGTCAGTGAGCTCAAATTCTATGCTCAAGGTGATATCCCAGGACTTTTTTATGCAACTTAATGTTTTCATGTAAGACCTTTTTGAATAATTATTTTTATTAAAATAATTAAATCATACTTAGAGCTCGGTACATTAGCCTAGGTATGTATCATAAATAAGAATATATGACAAAGTCCTATGAGCATTGCAACATATACCAAACTCCGAAAAGGCACAGAACAAGGGTATTTCACATGTAAGCCAAGCGAAAAGTAAGAGCAAGTTTGTGATGAGTCATTAAACGAAAAGAGCAAACCCGACAGTTATCGCCTTGGAACGGTCAGTCGGCAATATGGACCGACTGGGGTCCATGGATCTATACTTTTTCTTCTACTTTTTGCAGTGCAATTTCGTCAAAACTTAACTGTAAGTATAAAACACTTTATAAACCAAAGCTTTCAATCTAATTGTTAAAATCGCACATGATACATAAACAATAAATTATATGTTATATGATATATGTTTAGTAAGTACATTCTGTAGAAAAAAAGGAGTCACTGAGCTGACTTTTATAAATGTTTTGCAGAAATGTATTGAATGTATTGAATGCATTTGGGGACTTCCTCTTATTATACTTCACGTGCAACGTATCTTCATATTAATTATTTTATAGAAACTGCCATAATGTTTTATGGAAAAACAATGGCACAATGGACTATAATTATACAATTAAAATTAATAATTGTAAATATGCACCTGAAGAAAATTTTTCCAGAGAGACTAATTTCGTTCTTACCTTACCTTACACCAGTTCACTCATAATAGTACACCATTGGGCGAGTTCATTTTGTCCTAATTTGCTTGTACAGGAAGCAAACCTGTGGCATATAACTTTTAAATTTCAAAAACGTTAGAATGGATAAAGGATTCTTACTTTGGTTTTTTGTTAATTCATTCAGAAAATTTATTCGACATTTCATTTCAGCGGCTAAATAAATAGGCGCAGAGACATGTTCATATTTGTTTGAATTAAAAAGATAAACATACTTAAAAGATAAAGATCGCCGTTGTGTATATATATTTCAAGTTCAAACTAGTGTATTAATTTCTTTTAAGAGACGCCGTTACACAAGGGGGAATAATGGAGATTTCATAAAGAGTCCCTTTCTTTTGCTAACGATAATGGAGTTTGATTAAAAAAAAGAGCTTAATATGTTGTATAAAAAGCTTAATATATTGTCATTATTATTTCTTCGCTTCCATACCAATAACTAAACCGGATACTATATTTGTATATTGTATTTATAATAATATGATGTACATGAGTACAAATCTGAATAAAAAATATGTTCTTCTGTTCTGTTATTTTACACGGTAGAAGAAATTAAATATCTAACAATGCAGACTTGGGCATTCATTGCAATCAAATGAATTGATTTAATGGCTCACGGTATCACCGCTCAGTGAAATACTTCATATGAACCAACATTTCCAAAGTTGCACATTCAGTGCTGTCACGTTGTAAAGATTCAATTTGTGTTTTATTTTCGACATTCCGTGGTAACAAGAATCTTTAGAGAAGTATTTTGTTTATAGATGAAATGTTCTTTAATTGTTAGCAATGCAACTTTAAACGCACATACTTCCTATTGCTTTCAGGTCGGGCATATAACTACTGATCTTTTTACAAGACGGACAGAAAACAACTTTATATATATTTATTTACTATCTTCTATTTTATATTTATGCGCTTAAGTATAAGGGTACATATTTCCGTTAATATAACTATACAACATTAAACAAAAATATAATTTCATGAAATAGTTATAGAAGAGATAGTCAATAACAGACAATCGACATACATAAAAGTCGAACAGAGATCTGACAATTCTTAGAGACGTTAAAGCATCAGGCCCAGATCTTATTTCAGTTCAACTGTTCAACTGTTAATTTTGCAACGTCTGGTGAATCTTGCCTACAATAACAATCATTGAAGGGAAATACAGCTGAAACATTCTCCAACGAAAAATGAAACATTGCCGGAATATTTCCAACAACACCTTGTGACTAACTGACCATTATTCTCTTATACCATCCTGTTAGCGCATTATCAGTAGAACGATATTTTAAATTGGGTAATCTGTAAAAGAAATAAACATTCTAAAATGTTGCAGACCATATAACTATGATTTTGTAAATTGTTTGTTTGCTAGCGATGTTATAGGCTTTTTTTCCTAATTGTCCGTCTCAGCTTTGCCTACGGAAATTGTGTAAGGTTCGCAGCTATCAAATACAGTGCACCAAAGGCGGTCCTTTCTTGCCGACTGATCGTTCTAAGGCGCTAACTGTTGGTTTGTCCTTTTTGTTAAATAACTCGTCACATATTCTTTCTTACTTTTTTGTTTGGCTTGCATGTGAATACCTTTGTCCTGTGCCTTTTCAGGGTTTTGTATATGTTGCAATGCTCATAGGATTTATCATATATTCACTATATCATTAGGAGTTGCGCACTTGGTTCGAGGGAAGTTTTTTTTTTTAATTTAAGCAAGGTATTTGTCATATTTGATATCAACATTGGCAAAAATGTATAAAATACATAACAGTTAAATTTGATTGAAATTTGATTAATATTGTAATTTTGTTTAACGGGGAAATAACGGGGCTGGGGTGGGGGAAAAGTAAAAGTTGCAGACTTTTAAAATTTACATGACCATTAAGAACAACAAAGTTCGTTTTCCTATCACCAATAATACTTTTCAGACCATTACACTACCGACGCCAAAGCGATCTCGCTCTGGTCAACAATTCTCGTCAAAACGTTTCCCTCTACGCCTAATTACCCGAACTCCAACGTCAGCAGTGTTAAGTTTAAATCGCGACTCTTCACTAAAGAACAGTCTAGACCAAATGGCACGGTTCCAACGTAAGTGACGGTAGGCCCAGAGAAGTCTGAGAGCGCGACTTCTTTTATACATGTATAGGACCTGACATATACCACGTCTCTAAGGCCATATCGGGCAACCGTTCTTAGTCGTCTCAGAACGGTATCCCCAGATACGCCAAGCCGCCTTGAAGTGGTTGCAACAGTTTTAAATCGGAAGCTAAGAGCGTCAGCGTCAATTATTCCTGACTTGCTGTTGTCACCGTCGGTCTACCGGACCGTGGGGGATCCCTAACGTTTCCCTGGTTGTAACGTTGTCTGAATTTAATAATGGTATTTCTACGGCAGTAGAACTGCCTAGCGACATTAGCAACACTAACGCCGGCTGCGATCCGCAAAAGTGTTTGAAATCGTTCGTTTTCCTGAATGTAAATTAAAATTTTGCTACAGCTTTACCTTCGCTTTAAATTTTTAATTTGCCATAGGTGTATGTATAATTTGTTTAATTTTAAATTGCATTTGTGACGACGATGAAACATGTACAAGTCAAATGTCACGCTCTATTCTTTTGTTTGTATTCGGACCTTTTCACAAGCGTCCAAAGACAATTCGTCAATGCATATAGTTTAAAGCCATGGTAATTTGACGTTATAGAAAATCTTTTAATTACAACAAGGTGTTGCTGATTCTTGGTCGGTTTGTAAGCAAAATGTTCCATTGTTGATTGTTATGATTGTTTTAAATACATTTGCATTAAATTCCATTGCGTCTTACATTTGATTAACGGAATAATTTTGACCATTGTTTGCATACAGGGTGAAACTTGAAGCAGCGTTTCTGAGAACTCTGCCGTTAGTGTGAAGGTCGTATATGCGCTTAAATGTCGGATAAACTTGTGATATGTTCGAAGGTTTATTTTGTTCTCTCATGACGTAAAATCCATTATTCTAAAAGGTTATTCCAATATAAAACTTTCTTTTGTGTGTCAGTTTATATGAAAAATAAAAATATCGCACTTAAATCTCTGGATGCAAGTAACTTGTATTTTGTGCTATGACAATGGCTTATGCATAAAAGTTCAGTTCAAGTCGGTGAACAGAGTGAACTATTGCCGCTTGTTTTGTGAGTCAGCAACCGGCTATAGAGGCGATGATGCTACTGATTTGGCAATGCTACACAAAATGTTTTACATATGAATTCATAAATAATAATGGAATACTTTTATTAATTTAGCAAGTAATCTTCATTTTTCCAGACAACAGTAAAGCAGAGAAAACAAAAGTGTTAGTTAATCTCTTGTTTTTGATTGTAAAAACGCCCTTTAGCAGAACATACTGTTTTATTCAGAATAATGCGACAGTTTTACTCATTCTCCATCAACATTTTATGTTCGTTGATTAGGTGTCACGTGCTCAAGAATGGTATGATTTTTGTATCGCCCTATCTAATATTGTAAGGGTTGGGGGCAATATGTAACCATCGTAAGAAAGTTATTACCACTTTACAACACCCTCCTTTATGGCACGTGACATACTAATCAAATGCTCAACTCGGGTCATTATTAATAATATGACAATTCATCAGCAACAAAACATTATTTTCATAAGTGGATTCCTTCTCACTTCAATATGTTTAGAACTAAATGACAGACATGTTTGCAAAAGAAGAATTACAAAATAAAATAAAAACGTTGGCTTAATCAATTTTTCACAAACAAAACTGAACACAAAACGACAGAAAAAAAATGAAACAGAAGCCACAAAAAAATGGATAATCTAGATGTTATTTCCAGAAAAGGAAAGGTCGCTATCTTCAAACTATTTAGAGCCCATACTGTGTTTAAACATCATTCTCATAGCTTAACATGTGGAACTAAAGATAAAACCACAGATCAAGTTATATCCATCTGCCTTATACACAACTTCCTCCGAGGACAAATATGGCATGAAGATACATTGATATCTAATAAATTATGTATTAGCTTTAAGGATCTTTAGCGTACTGTCATTTTATAACGAAGACGTTGTTCGATCGATTGAGAAAATGTTCAGTAAACAAAAGACTGTACATAAGCAAGTACCTTGATCGGGTTTTCATTGCTAAAGATGTATAGCCATTGTTTCTTGGTATGTAAAATACACAAACATTTTATTCACCAATAAATCCACATACATAACGGTACAAGATGATGCCAAGACTTAACGGCCAAGTAAAATCCATCTGGATCAGGCCAATTTAGTTCTAATATAGCTATTTAGATAATTGCTCCAAATCATGATAATTGTGTGGGCTTATACATGTACCAGACATGCTGTTAAAATGTCAGTCACAAATCATAATAATGACTGAAACTACTTGATAGTATCAAATAATAACCATTTAACTCAGGGTTTGTTTCTTCATTTTAAACTACAATTATCTAAGTCGAATAAGCTGCTTGTATTCGTTTAAAGTCACCATACATTCTAGAGCGTTGTACAAAAGTATGGTACTATGTGTCCTTAACTCGCACCATTTATCATGCTCATCGTCAGTAGGCCAACCAGCGGCAAATAAAATCTACTCGTCTATATGAAAATATTGGCTTTTATCCAAGTGTTCTATAAAGCGAAAGTATGAACTTTAAAGGATGATGGACAATTTAATTTACCTCTGATACAAGATTATAGGTCCTTCAAAAGATTGCTTTGTCTTAAAAGTAAGTAAATTAAAAGCGTTGCGACACTTTCCAGCTGTTTTCGGCTTAATAACGCGGTACATCTTGTAATGACACTTGCTGTAAAGTATCATGTATAAACGTCATTCATAAGCAATACACTGATAGGCTATATACTGATGCGATAATTCTAAAGACATATGACGTGCGACTTGTGCGATTCTAGATGAACTGTACCTATGCAAAAATGCTCAAGTCGTTTAATCTTTCCCAAATGTGTCCTTCAGTATTTTTATAAGATTACAAATAATACTAGTTTGTTGATTAGAACTTTGTTTTCATAGTGTTGTGTTATGCTTAACTAAACACAAAGTTCAATTTTAACAACTTCCCCAATTAACATAGTTAAATGCAACGCACATAGGTATGCTCAAATGCTTAATATCTACGCGAGGATCGAGTTGCTCTTAAGCATACTCTTTGCTTCCTTCAAAAATCCTGTTCATAACTATTTTTCACATTGGGGTAAAACACATTTTTCAGATCTCATTGTATGTATTTTAAGATTACAAGTTCAACTTCACTCGTAATCTCAAAATACATACAATGAGAACTGAAAAATGTAGTTTAACCGATGAAGCTAACCAGTGATGTAAGGAATTAAAAAAATATGAAATGATCCAGAAATGTTTGTTTGCTTGATTTATCGTCCCAGCAACAGTATTTCAGTTATCTGGAGACGATGTCCACTTGAAGCAGATATAGTGCTGCCTTCACCGACAATACCTGGCATGATACCACACCTAGTCATATTATCCTGACAATGGGCCAACCAGTCGTGGAACTACCCTTATATTTGCTTGAGCGTTAGCATGGGAGCAGAACCACAACTATTTTAACGACTTTGGTATGTCGCGGCCCGGGATCGAACCCGGGTCCTCCCGTACCTGTAGCCTACGCTCTCCAGAAAATTTGGTATAGCATATGTCTTAATTTCACCAACAGTTTTGGTGTTGTTGTTCTTCTCCTGATGACAATTGTTCAGTCGGAACAGTTCGGCCTTCCGGACTTGTCCAGATACCGCGGATTGTTTTGTTTTTTTAATGGACAATTTGCATGTGTGCCGATCTCTGCTCAAAGTTTCAGTCAATGAGGATGCTAGGGACATAACATTAAGCGAGTGTCTTAACTCAGCCCTCGAAACTATATTGAGTAGTCAAAGACAATCATAACTTATCTTTACTTATTTATCAACAATACAATGACATATTCGCAGCATACTTCCGTATACGGTTAACTGTTTACAAACTGGTAAAGAACTTACCTGATTCCACGAATTTCGTGCGGCACAGACTCCACGGTTTGGCAATTGTTATTTTCGAGGACTTATTAGTGACACTGCATTTGAATAATCGGTTTCTTATGCTTTGAGCAAGGCAATGTTAATTGTAAGCCTCAGAAACACTTGTCGAATCTGAATTTTCTCAAAATGACAGCCTCAAGTTCTCAATATTTAGATATTAGAGACTGGATGCTTACTTTGCCAATATGGTGTAATTGATGCCAAATTTTAGTCGTAAGGCAGCTGCACTATTGCCATGGATAACTATGGCACTGCATATATTTACATAAATAAATCAAGAAAAGTTAAATTGTTAACTTATGTTTTAATCTTTTGTGTACTTCTCTTCCAACATAAAGTTTAAATATCCAAAAGTCATTTCTTTGAAAACTTAAACATTTAAAAACAAAAACAAACAAAAAACTTAAATTAAAAAAATAAATAATTTGCTACCCTGTTTGCTATCGTGCTTATTGTTAACACCATACTATTTTTAAAGTAAAATACCTACGTTAAATAACTACTGTAAATGAAGATAATGCTAAGAATTGTATCGTCTAAATGCGTTAGCGACAAACGACGGAAATTTGTATAGTGTATTTTGTTCATCTTGTTACAATGGGTGTTAATTAGATCACATAAACTTCTACTGAATATAATATACTGTTCATATTACAATTATGTATTATAATGTCATATTACACATTATCTAGCATATAATCAAACTCTCGGATTTTGGGTCATGGTCGGGGACATTACGTGTGATGCACTTATGTTTTTACGTCAAAAATGATAGTAAAATGCTCTTAACCGTTTAAGTAGCACTTGATTCTTCTTATGACATATTCAGACTCTGCAAGTAGTTGTAATGTAATGAGAACAGTCAGTGATCGTTCCTGCAGCATGATAGGTCCAGTGTAACGAAAAGTCCATGAACATAATTTGGCGACTATAGAAAACAACTTAAAGGTTGTAAACCTTACTGTTAACATTTCATCTGCACACTATTTTTTGCGATGATGTTAATGTTTGAATGAAATAGATAGACCGGATGTTACTAGTCCATAATAAGTAGTATTAAATTCAATATTTACTACTTGATCCTTAGATTTTGGAATGTGATTACGTCTTTTTTTAAAGAGGAGACGCTTATATAGTGCTAAGCTTTTAAGTTAACTAGAACATTTAGAAGTAAACCCCAATTTTTACTGATGTTAACCAGGCTCGTAAACATTTTATCAATTTTGTCCGCATAATACGCCTCTCCGATGATGTCTATTTTCAGACGTAAAAAAGCTAGATATAACTAGTCCTTTGTAAGTAGAATTAAATTAATTATTTACTTTGTTTCTCGTAATTTTATATATGTTTACGTTGCCTTCATTGATTGATCTTTATCAGAGAAATTTAATCATCTGGTGTTAGCGCCTAATTATAATGTTAATTGATACATATGATATGATCCACCTGGTCCTTATCAAACTTATTGGGCGCTATACGTCGTGTCAGCCATAAGCGTACCTGGCAGATGATATTGGAATCTCGGTATAATTATCTTTCCTTTATACTGTTTAATTGAATTCCGGTGTATAACTAGTCTGTATAAAAAGAAAATGATCACAATACAAAAACTGGAGGCTAAGTACAAACAAACAACCAGAAGAATTTAGGGAACAGATAAAACTGAGGTAAAATATAGGTCAGCCAGATGGATAATGATATTTTTATAAAAATGCATAAACAACGTGAATAAATAACTAATATATTCTTTGAACAATGGCAGCCTCTCCGTCATATCAATTTAAATATCAAGAAATGGTACACTTGAGGTTGTGTCCTTGTTGGAAATAAGATCAGTAAATAGGGATCAAGTCTTTTGCTTTTGCGTTCACAAAGGCAACATACCACAATTTGCATGTAGTACTGAATGTTAGATGAGAATAAGTCAGATTTCTCGTAATTCTTAAGTAAACGTCGATGCTTTGTCAGGTTTGTACCTGATGAAACACACCGGCCACAATAGCTCAAGTGCTAGAGCGTCGGCTTGCAGATCGGGAGTCGCGGGTTCAAACCCCGGCCGGGTCAAACCAAAGACTTTTAAATTGGTAGTAGTGGCTTCGCTCCTTACGCTCGGGTCTAATAGGACAGCATTACACCTGACTCGTCGGTGTCAGTATAATGGACCGGACGGGTTCAGTCCCTGGGCACCTCATAAGTGCCCCTGTGCTATAATGATAGAAATGTCGTTGCACAGTATCGGCAAAAACGCCGGCAAATCCCAAACCCATCCCTGATGAAACAATGTTTGGACCCATAAAGAAACAATATTTAGACAGATCAAATTCGTATGTATTCTCTTTCGGAAAGACCCACAAACAAGAAACTTTAGGTATGTCGCAAGAAGATTTTAATTAAATGAAAACACATACGGTAATTTTCAACCTACAAGGTTTCGTGAAATATAATCTTCAGGTAAAAGTTAACCAGTCCGTTTCTTTGCATAGGCGGTCATAATTTTCTTCACTATACGCGGTTACACCTTTTTTTTACATAAAGTGATCAATAAAAGTAAACAAGTCTGCTATATAACAGAAGAGACCAGTGATTGTGCAGTTCACGTTGTTTCACCTTTTTTTACATCAAGTGATCAATAAAACTAAACCAGTTTATTATTTTAAACAGGAGGCCAGGGATCGTGCTGTTCTCGTGGTTGCACATTTCTTTTGATTATAAAAAAATACGCATTATTTTTATAATTTTACTTTCATGCACAATGTATATATAGAGCAGGAAATTTGCTCCATTTAATAGGCTGGTTGTTGTACTTTATTTGCCTTCCCCCATAAAGAAATATGAGAAAATCATATGACCATGGGAATATATACCAAAATTTGAACAGGCACCTGATAAAGGGTTCACATCCAAGACAAATGTAAAAGAAAGAATATATATGTGACGAGTCATCTAACAAAAAGAGCAAACCCAACAGTTACCGCCTTGGAACGGTCAGCCGGCAAAAGAGGCCGCCTGGGATGCTAAAATCATATTTACAGAGCTCTAACCTCGAACTTCCTGAGGGATTTATTAACGGCAAGCAATGAAAAGAAAAACAATCTATTTGAATAGAAATGTCGAAGCGCTGACGTTTTCTTAGATAATTTATGACGCCGACAAACGAAAGTAGTGACATTATTTACACATAATTTCCATATGGTTTTTAGAAAAGAAAGAAGTATTATTTCAACAGAAGAACTATGAAAATTGTTGGTTGTAAATGAAATAAAAATTTTGAATTAAAAAAACAGTGACCAGAGAAGAAGTATAAATGGTTGTAGCATCCTGTTTATGTGTAGATGGACTTGAGGAGCCAAAGTCCAATGTCCATCAAAGGAAATACAGGTAACAATCCTTATACGATAAGTTAAATGACTATATAGATTACATACATGAATTGTATAAAGACATATTAAAAAGTGGCGTTCTCGTATTACCCGGTAGCCAAAAAAGCATTTATAAATCTTCGGCGACTTGCACAGAAATGAAGAACATTCTTCAATTAGCTTCATCTCAAGCAATGATATGTATGGAATCGAGTTTATAAGGATGATATGTCATGCGTTGTATAACTTTTGAATCGTGAATTGCAAGGGACATAAACAAATTTGATATATTCTAAAGATATGTCGGTTTAATGATCAAGTTGAAGTCAGTTTATTATGTAATTAACTGAAATTACACGACACTGCCTACGCACTATAGAATTTTATTATAAAATGTTATAGTATTGAAATTAATATTACATGTACGATGTCGGTGAATGATTTGATTTATCAGATTTCAGACAAGGCTTGGATTGGTTTGTCAACTAGAACCATGTATACACCAAAATTTGAAATCCCATCATTTTCTTTGTCGTCACCTTAGCTTGTCGCTATTACCCTTGTCATTCCCTTTTTGTAGTAATATTTGACCGCCTCTGTAAAACGGGGGAATTCCTTTTCAAGACAGGATGTTTGTGTATCATATCTGATCTACTTTATGTCACGATATCATTGTGATTTGTTTTTGTGCGTCTGTTTCCTTATATAATTTGACGTCCGAGTAACCCTAATATCCTCTTATTATTACCAGTTGAAAGAAACACTTAACTAAACGACTTGTCTACCTCTAGCAGTAGATGTTTGAAACGTGGTGATAGTATGAAGGAATTCAAAACGATACTTTATAGCAAAGGAGAAAAAAATAACAATACTTTGGAGGGTATTAGAAAATAACGTTTAATTGTAAGAAAGATCTAGTTTTTTTTACATACCGATTATAATAGAATGCAATCTTATAACGCCATATGGTAAATACATCAGTGTTAGGTGCTTAAATATTAAACGTGACGTGACGTGAACTAGTTACACGAAAATCGCGTCTTGGATTATTTTAAATAAATGTTGTGTTCAGGGAAAGATATGTGGCAACACGTTTTGATGAAAATATAAGGCGGTAAAACTGAATTAAGAAATCGGCGACTAAGTCTTGTTTTTATGATCCACGATTTTCTTCCCAATAACCATAAACGTATAGTAAAATACTTTATGACGCTTACTTAAACCACAAATTAATACTTATAATAATAAAACACATGGCGTCAATCGCAGCCGCCCAGAGAAAAACGACTGAAATTGTATCTTTAAGATAATTGTATAGATACGAGCCTGAAACAAATACCAATAAGCTCTGGAAGAATGACTAAGGATACACTATAAGTATATCAACTTTTTGCTTTATTATATGTAATAAATAACTCGCAAACATTTAACTATCCAATAAGGTTTATATTAGTATCTAATTTGCAAAATATTATGAATGCTTAAAGCAATGCATCTTTTTTTAGAAAATATGAAACATAATCTAGTGACATATGCTAAAATATATTTTACGACGTTATACTCTAACCATTTGAAGACTTTTATGAGTATTCACAAATACATTTACCTGTAGGAAACATAACAAGAAAAGCAACAGTCTATTGGTTTAAAATTAAATCGGTCATAATCAATGTGTGTTGTGAAAAGCGTTTAACACATATCTACTAAAATCAAAGATGCCTTTTATGGTAACGAAGTTACTCATCCACAAAATGTACGAACCGAATGTTGTTCTAACAAACAACTATGGCATCCCATATATGCTATATAGGCCAACATGGCTGGCCTTCAATGTCAGGCAGTACAATTTTATCAAAATGACAGAAGTAAAAGTACACAACAATAAAGATGATAACTAAACCAAGGGAATGTTATCCTAATTGGTTTGTGTAACAAACAATGGTCAATTGATACGGAATGACTTTTGTCGCCTTCGTAAATAAGCATTAATACACAAAAGCCCTTTGGGGGTTATTCCTAGTCAGGCGTTTTGAAAATTGAACTCACATAGATATATTCCATAAAATATGCCAATGAAGTAAGCAACATCGAAGATTTTTAAATAAAGATAATTACTGTAGCCTTCAATGTGTGATGATTATTTATATTATTATTCCCGTCATATCTTCAATATCATACTTACACTATTTGGGATTTCGTAACTCTCGCTTCAACAATATCACATTGAACTAGAATAGATTTAAAGGAGCCGACTGCGAAATTCACTGTTGTATTATTTATTGTTGAAAACTGATTGTGTTTCCATTATACAAAACTTTTTTGTTGATATACATGTACATGGCATGATTGTTCGGTATAGTAAAATGAGTATAACAAATTATCTTATTGAGACTGAGTGTCTTGGTTATTGACAGCTGTGGTTCGAGCCTTCGCTGGCAATGTCAACAGAACAAGTGTTCACGCAGCAGAAAATTCATATATGTGGTTATTACTATTAGAATTTTATTTTTCACATTTAAAACAAACACAACAAACATATACGAAGCTGGTATTTTAATCGCTCAACAAGCTGCAGTTAAGTCCATTGTCTGGAGAAGAGGTCCATGGAACGTGGAAAAGGTATTATATTAACTTTCTTTTATCAATTTGTGCATGTATTGGTCAAGTTTAACATAAACCCTAGCTCCTTAAGACCCATTCATTTCTTTAAAACCCACTTTACTATTCAGATATGGTGGTATGGACATTTTTACTGAATTGAAGGTATTAAAAGGCGTATTTGTTAGAAAATAAATTCAAACAACGGCATTGATATCTTATATAGTTCTACATGTGTAACTAGCTAATGCTAAGGTAGTAATGCGTAATTCCAAAGCTGTCCGTGCCAGAAAACACACATATGATCAGCATAAAAAATATATATCAAGTACATCTGCGTGATTATATTTACATTCCGATGAATTGTGTATTTGATCACCAGAAGAACACAACGTATAATATACTATATCAATCACTACATGACATTTGCATGATTATTTATAGATTCACTTTTATTATGTTCGTTCGCAATTAACTTATCCGTCCGTTCCAACGGATTATTATTCATACTGCCACTCTATAACCCATGAAGTGGTCATTATATTTCCTTTTGTACATATATGTGTAATGCCTATAAGAAGACAGACACGATTTTGCAGTAAACGAAAAATCTAATACGTGGACAGACTGGTTATTTTTGGTCGGTCTTTATTAATTTAGTTGAGGCAAGTTACAATTAATTGTGCTAATTATTAGGCATAAGTTGCCAGATCTAAAAGGATGAAAATGAAAAGATATGTATACTCTGACATATTCCGTGATCCTGCTTTGGACGGCTGACATACTTTCCTCTGCTGTATCCAACTGACAGATGTTTAAACCACGTTCCTATCCCACAATTCGTTTACCATTACTTTAAGGTTTTTAAATTTTAACATTGAATAAATGAACTTTTAGGAAAACGGGACATTTATTTTTACAGATCGTTTTTCTTTTTATTGCTTAACATTTGAGAAACCCATCAGGAAGAGAGAGGTTAGAGCTCTGTAAAACCGGTTTAAGCATCCCAAGATGTCCCTTGTACCGACTGACCATTCCAAGGTGGTAGCTGGCTTTCTCTTTATGTTTAATGACTCATCAAAGATTTGTTCTTACTTTTGGATTGCATGTGAATACCTTTGTCCCAAGATTTTTCAAATTTTGGTTTTGTTGCCATGCTCATATGTATTTGTCATAGATTTGGTTTTGTTGCTTTTTAATACAAATTAGGATACAATTGTTGCGTGATTGATGTTTGTAAGAACAACAACACCACACGGTTGAACAAATTTTAAAACTAATAATTAACTTGATAAAATAATGTTTATGTTCGGATGATCGGATTGCGCTGCCCTTCGTCCGCCCCACATGGTATTGCCTCTTGCATGTTTAACTGGTGACCATACCATTACAACCTGTGGTAATTTACTGCAACAAGAAAACAAAAGAAAGCGACCAAGCGCATTCTGCATAAGACACAAGGGATATCTGGATTTTCATATATGCCTAATAAGATCAATATAACCGTCAAAACAAAGCTTACTCAAAGATGTGGCGGTGGTCTTTTAACTAGGGATGTTAACGAATGTTCGAATACACGAATATTCAAATATCATGTCATTATTCGAATAGAGATATTCGTATTCGTGTACTTTCTATTTCCTATTCACTTTTTTAAGTTCGTGATCAAATTTATAGTGCATTTCTTGCATGTCTCCAAACGACTGGACACGCGGTGACGTGTGATTAGAGAGGGTAAGGGCTATGTCTCCTGAAAACGATTCGCCATCAGCTTATCAGTATACAACCACTCCAAGAAATGGGTCCCTGCGCAAATGCTCTTTTCTGCCCTTCCCCACCTAGACCTATTTACATCGTGCATGCAGTTGTGGAAACGGTTGTCTTCTTAAAATAACACTCATGTCAATTCATTGTTTGGGGCTTTCAACTTCAGCCGTGATCACTTGTAATTATTGCAACACATTATATTATGCCATACTATATGATAACAGTTCACCAGAATTTGTTTTAGTTTTCGATAAACACAACTAGATCATCCTCGAAGCAAACCTTTAACTATACTGGCATTTTGTATAATATCGCGACACACCGTGATTTTCTGCCCAGTGTTTAATGACGTTTTCCCCGAATTATAACATATTTAGCTTTTGATAAGTTCGTTAATTGACATCTATGTTAGAATATTAAAGATATGATCAGCAAGCTGTAAAATTTATTCTCCTTTTGTTTTTGACAAAATTATTTGGACAAACTCAGACTTATGTTTTATTTCTATAAGTGCCGTCTCCACCATGTTACGTGTATCCTTTATATTGCATATTGTGTTTCCTTTATATTTCTTTTGTATACTCATGTACTGTATATTTCACAGTTTGAGTTATAATAAAGTTGTTGTTTGTTGTTGTTGTTGTTGTCGTAACAAGTTCAGCTAATCAATAAAGAGGTAACCATGACACTAGCCAATCACAGTTCGTAATGGCCACGTGTTCAATTACCACAGACTGAGTAAATAACACTACTTCAGGCCCTTCACAACACACAGCTCGATGATTCTCCTGCATATTTCACTAAATAAGTCTAAACAATATAAATATATTGAAATAATGGATCATAATATGCGACTCATGTCAAATTTTATGTCTTACAGATTGTTAGTGCATTTAACGCACAACCTAACTCCGTATGGTATACTTTATTTGTGTCTCCATGCCAAATTATGGAAATCCAGGGACTCAAATGAGAAAGGTAGAGAAATTTTTCCCGGTTAAAACGGTCTTGAGTAAAATGAGGTAATCGGAATTTATTCAAGGTCAGCAAAATAATTGACGCGTGATTCACCCATATCAAATACTTTTTAATAAAACGAAAAAGAAAATTAAATTGGACGAAAATCATGTTATTTTTAATCGAACAACACGAACAGAATAGAGAAGAAAAGCGAATTTAAGTAAAATATTTTGATCAGTCAGTGGCTCCGTCTGTCTAGATAGACAATGGATGTGCCCGGTTGTGGTCAATTTGATGATGAACAGCGTCGGCTGTGGCTAAACAGGCCGATCCGTGAATGGCAGTCTTTAGCACACTTCCTGCATTGGAAGTCTGATGACTGCGGCTGGTATGTCACAATTTTCGCTTTCCTGCGCTCTCTTCTGTCCGACCACAGTTGGAGTCTCTTTCCCTCAGCAGTGTTGAGACCAGCACGTACTGTGCTTCGCCATGCGTCGCGGTCTGCTGCAACCTCTTCCCACTTGTCGACGCTGATGTCAGCCGATTTCAGGTCACGCTTGCAGACGTCTTTGTAGCGCAGTGTGGGACGTCCTTTTGGCCGGGAACCTGCAACCAGTTCTCCGTAGAACATGTCTTTGGGGATGCGACCATCCTTCATGCGGTGGACATGTCCTAGCCATCGTAGGCGGCGTTGTGCGAGGAGGGTGAACATGCTGGGCAGCTTTGCTTTGTCAAGGACCTCTGCGTTGGTCGATCTGTCTTGCCATGTAATGCCCAGGATCCTCCTCAGGCACCGTAGGTGGAAGCTGTTCAGGCGGTGCTCTTGTCGTGAGTAGGTGGTCCAGGACTCGCTGCCGTAGAGCAGTGTGCTCAGAACGCAGGCTCTGTACACTGCAACCTTGGTGACTGTGGTCAGTTTGTTGTTTTCCCACACTCTCTTTGTCAGCTTGGACATGGCAGCAGCAGCTTTTCCTATGCGTTTGTTGAGCTCAGGGTCCAGCGAGAGGTTGCTTGTGATGGTTGAGCCCAGATAGGTGAACTGCTCTACCACCTGCAGCGTGTAGTCCCCGATGTTGATGATGGGAGCTTCGCTGACGTCCTGCCCCATGATCTCTGTCTTCTTTAGACTGATGGTCAGGCCGAACTCTCTGCATGCGTGTGCCATGCGGTCGATTAGCCTCTGGAGCCCTGACTGTGTGTGGGAAGCGAGGGCGGCATCGTCAGCAAAGAGCATTTCCTGGATCAGGATGCGGTGCACTTTGGTCTTCGCTCGGAGGCGTGCCAGGTTGAAAAGTTTGCCGTCTGATCTGGTGTGTAGGTAGACTCCATCATCAGATACTCGGAACGCGTACGACAGTACAAGGGAGAAGAAGATTCCGAAGAGTGTCGGGGCGAGAACGCAGCCTTGCTTTACACCGCTGCGAATGGGGAAGGGTGCAGAGGATGAGCCATCGAAGTTTACTGTGCCCTGCATGTCTTCGTGGAAGGACGTAACCATGCTGAGCAACTTTAGGGGGCACCCAATCCTTTCAAGGAGCGTGAAGAGGCCCTTTCTGCTCACTAGGTCAAACGCCTTGGTAAGATCGATGAAGGCAATGTAGAGGGGCTGTTGTTGCTCTCTGCTTTTCTCCTGTAGTTGTCTTAAGGAGAATATCATGTCTGTGGTAGATCTCTCTGCTCTGAAACCACACTGGGACTCTGGATAGACTCTCTCAGCAAGTGCTTGTAGTCTCTTTAGTACCACCTTGGCGAAGGCCTTGCCGATGATGCTGAGTAGGGATATGCCTCTGTAGTTGTTACAGTCACTGCGGTCGCCTTTGTTCTTGTACAGCGTGACGATGTTTGCATCTCGCATGTCTTGGGGAACCGTCCCTTCCTCCCAACACTGGCAGAGTAGCTCATGAAGGTGGTTAAGTAGAGCTGGCTTTCCGCACTGAATCACCTCTGCTGGAATGCCGTCTGAGCCTGGTGCTTTCCCATGCGCCAGCGAGTCGATGGCTTTGCTGAGCTCTTCCACTGATGGGGGTAAGTCTAGCTCTTCCATGACAGGCATGGGTGGGATGTTATTGACAGCTTGTTCGGTGACAATGGTCTCTGTAGAGTAGAGGTCTTGGTAGTGTTCGGCCCACCTCTCCATCTGCTTGGCACGGTCACTGATGACTTCACCGTCCTTGGACTTGAGTGGAGCGATCTTGCTGATGGTGGGGCCGAAAGCTTTCTTTATTCCTTCGTACATACCATGTATGTTTCCTCTGTCAGCACAGGTCTGGATTGTCTGACACAGGTTCTGCCAGTAGTCATTTGCACATCGTCTTGCAATCCTCTGAGTGTTGTTTCTGGCTGTTCTTAGGGCTGCGAGGTTCTTGGCAGATGGATCTTTCTTGTAGGCAATCAGGGCTTCTCTTTTGTCTGTGATGGCAGGTTCCATTTCTGCCTGGTGAGTTTCAAACCAGTCCTGATTTCTTCTTTCTTTCTTTCCCCAGACTTGGATGGCGGTGTTGTAGACTGCATTTCGTATCAGCTGCCATTTCTCTTCTAGTGTTGGGGCTGTGTTGTCTTCCAGGGCATCTTGTAACTGAGTGACAAGTTTTGTGCGTGACTCGGGGTTTGACGCTCGCGTGGTGTTGATACGAGGGCGGCCTTTCTGCTTGGTGTGGTGGATCTTCTTTGGTAGTAGTCTCAGTTTGCTGCACACCAAGGAGTGGTCTGTGTCGCAGTCGGCGTTCTGGTAACTGCGTGTGACGAGCACACTGTTAAGCACAGCTCTTCTGGTGATGATCATGTCCAGTTGGTGCCAGTGTCCGGATCTTGGATGCCGCCAGGAGACCTTGTGTTGTGGCTTTGTGTTGAAGAACGTATTGGTGATACACAGCTTGCGAAAGGAGCAGAGCTCCAGCAGTCTCTGTCCGTTGTCGTTCATTTTGCCAACACCAAAGTGACCTAAGCAGTCTGGCCATGAGCTGTGTTCTGCGCCAACTCGGGCGTTGAAGTCGCCTAGCAAGATGATATGCTCGGTCTCTGGGATCTTGTTGATGATGTTGTCCAGATCCTCGTAGAACTGATCTTTCATTTCCTGTGGAGAGCATAAAGTTGGTGCGTAAGCGCTGATGACGTTGAACATGCCAGAGGAGGTCGACAGGCAGAGAGAAAGGATGCGCTCTGAGCCGCCGGTAGGAGGGACTATCATGGGTAGCAGGCTGTTCTTTACTGCAAAACCGACGCCGTGCAGACGAGGTTCCTCGATGGGTCTGCCCTGCCAGAAGAAGGTATAGTCGTTCTCCCGCAGCATTCCATCTGCAGCTAGCCTGGTCTCTTGCAGTGCCGCTATGTCAATGTTGAGTCTCCTCAGCTCAGAGTCGATGACTGCGGTCTTCCTGCAGTCGTTGATCTGTTGCAGATCGTCGGAAAGTCCTGGACTCATGGTTCTGACGTTCCAGGTGGCCAGTCGTAAGCCTGAAGGTTTTTTTTTTCTTTTGTTGTTTGCCTGGTGCGGTGATTGCTGTCTGCTTGTCGATGATGATCTATGCTCCAAGCACCCATTGAAGCAGGCAGACAGTGGCGGATCAGCACCCAATTGACCGGGGGCTGCCCAGCTTGGGGCGGGCGGTAGCTGATCAGTGAGGTGCAATAACCTCTCCCACCGTCGGAGGCAACCCGTAGCGCCCGATCCTTACGCCAATCAGGTGGGGCTTATAACTCGTAACTGCTGCCTCCCGTGTTGTTTCTGCTGCGTAGCAGCACCAGAGTGACCTCTCCGGGGCACAATGCCTGGGCGAAGCTTGTGGAGACCCTGGGATGCCCAATCGCCAGAATCCCCCTCTCTGCCTCACTAGTGGGATCCAAAGGAGTGCAGAGCACTACGTTTGGCACCAGTTTGGCTGCAGGAGTTGCCGGAAGGATGACAATAGTCATTTCAACCGCCTTAGGACACCACTCCGGATTTTTTCAGGTTTACTCCTTAGCCTTTTCCTCTCCCGAGGATGCCCACAAGGCAGTGGGAGACTCGTGGAAGGCGGGAACGTCTCTCTTCCCGTACAGGCCCAAAGACCTGCCCACTGCCCATAAAATATTTTGATAATCGCGTTATATCTAAATTAACCGATGAATGTAATTAAAATTATATTTGTAGCACTAAGCACTTCGCTTGCTGTTGCAGTTGGATTGGTTTTTGACCTATGGTTAGAGATAAAGTTCTAAAATGTGATAGATTAATTCAAGTGTTGCTTAACTCGACGTTGCTTTTTATTTTAATAAATATTGTGAAAACCGTAGTATTAGTTTTAAAATAACTGTAATACGTATTATTATTATTATTATTAAATACGAACTACATGAATATGGTAAACCCCAAACATGGTGTCACTTGATCCTTCTTCTAGCATTTACATGTATACATAGCCTGATTTTTATAGATACAAGACAATTCTTTCAGCTGTTATAATCTAATAGGGTTTGTGAGGGGCGAAGTTTCTTATACTTATATGCACCTCGAGCTGAGTAGATGCAGAAGAAGGCTATAAACAGACGTAACATATGTCTATTATAAGCTTCAGTGTGCAACAGGCCGTTCTCTCCAGAACAACCTAAAGTTTCTGATTTGTTTCGTGTTGTCCTTTGCTGTGATTAGCACGTGCAGATAAGTCTGTCCTAGTTAAAGCATATTTGGTGGCATATCCGTGAAAATAGTTTGTGAGATATTTAATGTTTATAATGATACTTCAGAGGAAAATATATATTATGTGTGAGCAACGTAAGGAAATAAAACAGTCGTTTAAGACGGCGTTTAAATTATAAAAAAAATCTTTATCCTGAAGTTTACTAAAAACTGCACACTTTAAATAGACAATATTTGAAATAACTTTTGTGAGGCTTATATACGCAAAATAAAGTTGCCGAATCATGGATGGAGCGCTGTAACCATATACGTACATATGTAAAGACAAAACAATCATATGTAGTCGTCGTATGACCTTTTGTACAAAAAAAGACAACTCTCAACGTCTTGCAATTTTAAACCGTGAATCACATGCACACTGCTTTTTGTAGAAATAGTGTATAAACAACTTTGTGATAGGTTTTAAAAAAGGAAAATAGAAAAGAATTTGATGTTGAATTTCATTGTTAGTTCATTATCGATTTTCATTATACGAAGCACAACTGCAAGACTTGATTTGTATACAAAACAACACATAATAAAAAAATCATTATTTACTGAAGGAGCATATGTACCTAGTGTATTTTTGAGTTATTCTTCAACGAGAATCTAATACCATGTACATATAAGTTTAAGGCATTGTCACGTTGCAATTGTAAATGGATCATAAGGACCATTCCATGGTTGCATTGTTTCTGTTTTAGTATGCACTTTCTGTTGTTTCGAATAACAAACGAATACTGACTAAATGTTAAATGAATCATTGACCTGTCCTTTTAAACACCAATTTAGAAAACGGTTTAAGTTGTGTCTGAGGAAAATGTAAGCAAAAACCAACTAAAAATCTACTCTAATAATCTATTCGTCCAACAAGAAAAAACGGGGTCATGTTATACCTATAAGATATGAAGTTGTGGGTGATTTATGGAAATGTCAAACCAACAAGATTCAAAGCTGTCAAATGTTTAGATATAAAGCTGTTTTGGGCTTTAGGAAATGTCAAGCCAACAAGGTGCAAAAGTGGCTCCTAATTAAGCGTATGTCAAGAGATTAAGCAGTTTTGGCTTTAGGAAATGTCAAGCCAACAAGGTACAAACATGGCTCCTAATTAAGCATATGTCAAGAGATAAAGCTGTTTTGGCTTTAGAAAAGCCAACAAGGTACAAAAATGGCTCCTTATTAAGCATATGTCAAGAGATAAAACTGTTATGGCTCTAGAAAATATCAAGACAACTAGGTTCAAAAGTGGCTCCTAATTAAACATATGTCAAGAGATAAAGCTATTTTGGCTTTAGCAAATGTCAAGCCAACAAGGTACAAAACTGGCTCCTAATTAAGCATATGTCAAGATATAAAAATGTTTTTACTTTAGAAAATATCAAGCCAGCAACATACGATATTTTCTGTAGTTTTTAGGAAATCAAAACTTTAAAGACATTGTGTTGTCTGTTTGTAAGGAAACGTTTAGCCTACTGAAGATACTAACTTGTTCATTCTAAAATAATTCCTCGATTAGAACTAGTTTAAAATATAATAAACTTTCACTACTACCTGTCTTGATTTTATTTAGTTACTGAAAACAGTTCACGAGAAGTTAGTTTGAAAATGACTCATAGCTTACATCTAGCTTAATCCGGATATTGAAATAGAAATAAGTCGTTACGTTGCATATATATATATATATTCTGCCACATACCATCTCAGAGTGTTTCTGATTTGATATCAGACAGTATGCTAACGGATGTTATACGGCCATTCGTTGCATTGGTACAAGATAAGAATAGTTTAAGATAATTTGGAAGTTTTCTGGTAAATCAGGCAAACTTGCTGAAATAAGTTTACAGGAAACACGACACAGCATATCCACACAATCAATCATGTAAATAAAATGTCCATGAACTTAAAATACAACACTGTAACCACTCGGCTTTCCCATGTACATGTACTTTAATCAACCGGAATTCTTATTCTGTGTCGATGTGCTTGTCTTTAGTGATGTGTTGATAAATGGAATTGTTGTAGGGAATCGGATGTGCTCTTCAATGAAAATCTAACAGTTTAATTTACACAACATACGTTAAAAATTCATTGACATATATAAGTTGTTTTTTATAAAAAGCATATATTAGTACATATTAACTGCTTACAAAAAGATTAAACTCGAACATCTAGTTATCATTATATGTATAGACAGCAGATTGTTATCATATTTCGTTAAGGTTGACCTTTGTGTTTCCTAAACTCTCAAATATGTCATACAATAAGGTTATCTCTTCCAAACAATATCGAAAGGCCAATAATATCCGCCTTGTAATACAGTAAATGTATTCGGAAGAATTATAAAGCATGTAGGTATAATCCAAAACCTAAATCAATTAACTTTTGTTGCTAGAAAAAATCATTTTGCCCCATTCGATATTTGCAAAGTATGAAAATCGATTTTAGAGCCTTATTTTTTTTATTCATTAAATAATTGGTTTCCTACTATTAATTTTTTAAATTATCTTTTATTAGGCATTTAAAAATTATATTTTCTGTTTTTACTTTATTATATATATATATATATATATATATATATATATATATATATATATATATATATATATATATATATATATATATATATATATATATATATATATATATATGTATATATACATATATATATATATATGTGTGTATATATATTTATATATGTTAGTTGATTAGCGTTTACAGTTATTGGTTCATCTAGAAATTAGATGTACATGTTTCATATTGAATTTCAAAACAAGTAAATAAACTTGTGAAGCAAAGGGTCCTTTTATTTCAGATAAATGTTCAGTCTTATTGCCAGTGGTAAGTCGGGGCTCTTTCATAATATTGTTTCCTTTGTGATGGTGGTAGCGTATACAAATGATTTTCTACATTATTCTACATCTGTATATTTGGCAACTTCGTAATATATATATATAATTTTTGTTGTTGTTGTTGTTGTACAAAATACGATAACTTGCTGAAAATAGTTTTACCTCTTTTGCAATGGTATGCTCAATTTTACATAAAAAGAAGCAATAATTAATTCGTGTCATAAAAGAGCAGTTGTCTACATTAAGTTACTTTCCTTGTTTTTTCTGTTAGTGATATATTTAAGAAGACAGATCAAAATGCATAAGGTTCGAAACGCGCGTATGCTAAAATTGCCGTTTTGTTTTCTCTATTTTACTCTTTGTCACTGCACACAAAATTATTCTAAAACAAATTGCATTTTATTGTTTAAATTGCTATATTTATTTTTCCTATGAAAATTACCTCATATCTATTATAACTCACGTGTATGTGTTGGTTTATACATTGCAAATGAAATACTTGGTAACATGATCGAGATGGATAAATAACTAATTCGTGGTATTTGGAACTGCATACTGGGATAGCGATATGGAGAAAAAAAAAGATACAGACAGAAAGAAACACCCACAGACATACGGATAGGTAGACTGAAAAAAGAGGGGCATACACTGAAAAGGAGACATAACAGAGAAAGTGAGAGAGAAACAGATGTGGTCAGATTAGGTTAAACAAATGATGTAACCATTTAATTAAGCTATTGTTATTGTTTTTCAAAAGTACAGTATTCAAAAGAACATTACGAGACTTAAATATTATTACCAAATTTCAGGGAGTCATATCGACTTTAAAACGGTATTTTCCACAGCTTACATTCATGGAGAAGACAACGTAACATAAGAGTTAAAATAATTCTAGCCAGATTGTAATGTTCTGAAGGCGTAAAAAAGTAGAAACATGATCTGAGACATTTTGTCTGCTGTACTGAGAGAATGAAGCAAATTTGTTAAATTAACTCAAATTTGGCATGCAGTTTCAAGTTTTATCATTCTTTACAATGTGCAATTGTGTTGTCAAGCCATTTTATCCTTCAAAACAATGAGAAAACTATTTGTTCAAACAATGAAAAAAAAATGAAAGAATGAGCATATCATGCAATATGGGAATTTACTGTAACTACAACGTTAACAACACCCTTTAAATAAAGCGTGAATGACGCTTTATGATGAATAGAGGTAACAACAATGCATTTTCGTTTAAACCAGTAACAAATTATAACATTTTAGTAGCAAATAAAGAAATATACCAGATAAGTGTAATAAAATCAACTAATTCAAATTTCAATATTGAGAAGCGTTAAGTCGCGAAATCTTATAAAAATAATATATTTAGACAAGGATTTGTCTGAAAATGGCATAAATTGTTTAAAAGGGTTAGACATGAAAGAATAATTAACCTAGAGTGCATTAGTACACTAATGCTTAAGTTGTCCTTTCTATACAGAACACAACTTTAGAAATTATGTAGGTAATGTTACTGTTTAAATAATCTTTAAATCAATGTTTTATATAGTTTAAACGACCTGTTTAGATTTATGGTAATTTTAAACAATGTATGCTCTTGACATTTGTATGGATTACCTGCAAGCTACCATTAAACCGCTTGATTTGCTGCATGTAACTGTTTATTTTCTAAAATATTTTGTAAAGCAACCAGAGAATACTTAACGATTCTGTTTATCTTATAGTATATATCTTTCAGTAGTGCCAGAGGCATTATGTCCTGTTGCATACGGGTATCTTCACTACTTTTGGACTACGCATAAGATGTGTCTGTTTATGTTTTGGTTTTGTTTTTATTAATACATCGCACCAAAATTTATGGTCATTATAGCGACGTCCAGAAAAATGCTATTGGTAGAATCCCGGATGCACCGCAAATCAGCTCGATGACCGCATTACGTATGTCATTTGTCTCGAATGGGACTCGAACTCACGCGTTGTGAGGCTTAGCCGTCAGGGGAACGGCGTGACTGCTGAAATGACTGCTGGAATGTTTCTGTATTAAAGCAATTTTACTATACAGATTGTCGATAGTATGAAATTCAGTATACTACTATCCTTAATGCATCGTGTTATAGATAATTATATGCTGACTTTGTTTGTAATGGTAAATAACACAAACTATTTTGTAATTAAAACACTAGGCTAACAATGTAATAAATAGTCCATTGGAATTTTGACTGATAATATCGCCATGTCACAATGGTTAAAAAATCTGATATCACTTTGTCTTGTCCCTTCTTTAGATGTTCCAAAACTAATTTTGTTCTAAAGCTCCTTTCGTCATGTGTTAGGCTGTTTGCAGTAGCTTAAACGGCCGGGTTCTTGAAAACTGCAAATTTGTCGTTTTTGAGTATGATAATTGTCTCATTTTACTTTGTTAATCTTAGCACATGTTAACTAATTTGCAATTGTTTTGTATAAAACACAAAGAAATACCAGTCTTAATGTTATTACTAATGTTCAAGCATTTAGAGTAAAATGTACTGTATATAAAGACTGGCACATATTATCCATGATTTGTTGTGTTGTTTTGTGTGTGTGTGTTTTGTTTTTTTTGTTTTTTTGTTTTTTATTGTTGTTTTTCTTGTTTTTGTTTGTTTTTGTTATATTTTTGTTTTTGTGAAATAATTTCCATTTTTATAATGACGAGTATTTGTATAAGGGAGTCAATAGTTTGTCTGCTTCTCGATGCGGTCATCTTACAATTTACAATTCAATATACTAACAGAAAGGGGTTGAAGCTTATGCAAGACATTGAAAAACACTCGCAGTCGGTGTTTGTTTTAAAATATACATTTAATTGTACCAACAAGTAAAAAGTGCTAAATATGGTAATCATATCCATGCAATATTCTTCTTTCGTGTAACTATATAAAATATAAATATATGGACGTAGTGATTATGTTTTAAATGTCCTATATATGTAAATAAGCGTTATTGTACATGCAAGCTTTGCTTTACATTTTAAGTCTGATTTTGCATGTTGTTTGCTATGCAAAATGATTCTCAAATTACATATGTTTGTCATATTTTATACCTATAAAAGCACGTCTATGGTGTTCTTAATACGTTGTTTTTGCAAGTTCATCCTTAAAAACATTGTTAACATGTATCACCTAGACACTTGCTTTACCTTTCAGTAAATTTGTAAATGGATCTACTTTGATTTGTCTCAGATAGATATGGCGACTTGTGCTTTTGCGAAACAGTTTTATATGGTAACATTTGGACGTTAAAAGGTCGCGATTTCTAAATGGGAAATGCCAGTTTAGGTTCTCTCCTGTTCGCAGCGTTAATTCTTTTCTAAATAGCCTTGCATTAGTAGTAATTTACATACATTTTATCGTAGCGTACTCATAAACAGGTTTGTAATCCTCCCATTTGACATAAAAGAAAGAAAAAGAAAAGAAAAAAATCCTGAAAAAGAAAACCAACAAGTTCAAGATATAAAGTATATGCTGAATGTAGACATTTGAACTATGTAGATTGCAGACAATGGTAAGTAAAGCGGAGATTTAAAGCCATTTAAAAACAGAAACGACTGTCAAGTGAATTCTTCCAAAAAGCACAACATTCTTAATAATGATGCTTAAAATGAGTCAATGTAGATGTCTGCAGCGGAAACTATATATTTCTATTTCTTCTTCAAGGTCCGTTTAGATTAGGCAAGATGTAAAATGTTATTGCTACTTTCTACTCTATTTTGCAATATATTGAGACATTTATTTCACGGACGGTTTCTAAAGCAGATTCTATTTAAATCATTTCAATACAAGTGTGTTGAAATGTCCTAAACATTTACAGTCTTTATCACATATGCATGGTGTGACATTATCTTTCTATAAGAACGCCTAAACCTTATTGTGCTGAGGTTTTCTTTTCATTCGACTTTTCAGCTTATTTCTAATTTTGTTGTGATTAATGGCATTTATTCTATTTTACATTTGCTCTAAATTCTGAGAAGTAAATACAAAGCGTTGCGTGTATTGTTCGAACAAATGCGGAGAAATAATTTGTTCAATCAATGTCCAATTGCTTACGTACTAGTTCATCAGAGCTTTGAGTTAAGTATCATATTGTCTGGGTGATACAATTGGATTAAATCGTTTAGATTAATATAAGGCATGTAATAAAGCAATTATATACCATGCATGAAATCTTCCCGCAAGTACTGGTATTGTGAACGAATAACACATAAAACAAATATGTTATTGTATATGATTTTGTGAAATACCCAATCCTTTTCATTGTCAAAACTAATCGATAGAAATTAAACTATGTCTACGTTTTAAGGTCAAAAATCGAAAAAGACGTTTCTCAAGACGTTTCTCAAAAGGTATATCAAAGTGCTTTTCTAATGGACGTCGAAAAATACTATGACTAAACTGTAGAATATCTAGAAACGGTCTTTATCGGTGAATGTGAAACTGTCAATTCGCGGTATATGACTTTTAACTATTGCAATATCATTTCAGATAATGATTATATAGAATCTAATAGATAGTATCAAGCTGCTACCAACTCCTGCAGGAAATACCAACAGCCCATGCGATGACGATTAATAAAATGTTGATGACAACTTATTTCACTTTGTGCTAACCTTAGTTACTTCTTGGGTATGTTGTGAAATGGTCCAAAAATATGTCTTTACCTAACTAGAAAACCTCATGCGATAGTAAGGTAATAAATTGATGTTAAAAGACTTATCAAAGGCCTGTCTTGATATCCTAAACGATAAACAGGAGACAAAACAATCACAGTGCCAGCCTAATCTCAACAAATACGATCGTTTGATATTCATCTGGGCTTTGCTTGCGTCAGCATTTGTAAGTAGTCAAGCGTGGGGTTAGACAACTAGACAAGAAAATATGTAAAAAAAATAGGGAAACCCTTGAATGGAAATGTCTGTTACACCCAGGTGGCCAATAAAATAATCAGTGTAGTAGCATAAGGTGGTTATTGAAAATACGTGCGATGGACAGTCGGAATATTTACGTTGTATGCAGCCGGAATATGACTATGAAAACATCTCGATATGCCAGCCGTAGGCTTAGACAAATAATGCTAATCGTATGCGTATCGCTAATGCACTGAATGTCGTGATCACAAAGTCATCGTCAGGGTTGACCGCATCAAAAACATTTGTTGTCTGTGTATTGCATTCTTATAATTTTTGTCATTGTATTGTTTTGCAATGATGTAAAGCTAACACAGAATTACTTACATAAAGCAATCCATATATCAACCAGATTTGATGTGCTTCAATCAACTTATTTTTTGTCAGACGACTATACTACAAAAATGTACTGAGAGCTGAGTTATCTAACACCAGTTCTAACAGTAGCATGATTTAATTAAGACCAAATTGAATGCTCTTATTGTGAAAACATTTGCTCGAGAGCAACGTCTATACATTGCATGTAATAAAAGAAATGCCTTTTTACTAGGGATGTCAACGGATATCCGGATATCCGTCCGAATCGTCGGATATCCGAATCGACATTGGTATCCGGATATTCGCTTAAAAATGAAATATTTTAAACATTTAATTAAATGTTTTGGCCAGTTTGCTAAGTTATCTTTCTGCTGTCGTGTCAGTGTGATTTCACACATACGCAGGTGTAACGGATTATCGACAGGTGGTGACAGGTGGTGACACGCAGTATTGTATATTTGGCTTCACGGTTTTAGAAATGTGCTAAAGCATGATGGTATGTATAATAACATGATAATTAGCCGCCAACGTTTGAAGCTTCTACTGATCCATTTTGTTTAGCGAATACTATCTTTAATTTTCTTGATGAACTTCACAGTTTTAGAAATGTGCTAAAGCTTATGTATAATAATTTGCCAATTGACAGCCATTGTTTGAAGCTATAACTTATTTATTCTTTTTGATTAAGGATTATTATCTTTAATTTTGTTAGTTCGGCTTTATTAAGAAGAGATAAAGCTACAATTATGTAGACAATTAACAGGTTTGTCGGCAAAGATCAGTTACTCATGTTTAATTAAGTCCGTTTGGATTGTATAAATGAATTGATGAATTTATTATGTTTTCATTCGATCACGGTGATCTTGACTTATTCACATCCACTTCCTAAACAAATCATTAGTTATGCCTTCCAATCTTCAGTCCGATGTTTGGCGACATTTTGTGAGGTCCGTAGACAAATCCAACGCAAAATGTACTACTGCAAGTTGATGTGACGCATTTACGCATGTTTTCTTTGATCAGATATATGTTTGATGTATTCATTTTATTTTGAATTAAAATTACTAAACGTGTTTTATTGTTCGCATTTCATTAATTATTAAAATGATGAAGTGCCTATGCCTATGGAAATTTTGATTTAATTATTTCCATTAAAATGAAGATTTAATTATGTCAATGGAAACGTTAGTAACCCCTCCCCCCCCCCCCCCCCCCACACACACACACACGCCCACATCCGACTGCAACATCAGAATTAACTAAGATTTATATCCGGATATCCGTTCAGATCGTTCGACGGATATCCGGATACCAAATATAGTATCCTTTGACATCCCTACTTTTTACCAACACTTTCTTAGAAAGTTTACTATGTTGATTTCCAAGGATGTTTGAGAAATTCTGTTTCCTATTAGAAATATTGATTGCGTTTTTTTATACTGCTTTGAACGTGATTTCATGTTAACTTTATTCCCTTCTAACCAGAGCCACATTATAGAGCCTTTCAATTCAACGCCACGCTTTCTTGACGATATTCTTACAATAGATAATACTTTTTTCTCAAATGATCCATCTGATTAACACATTTGAACTTACCATTAATAAAGTACATAACGGACATTTAATGCAGCATTTCTAGACATTGATATTACTATTTCCAATGGCAACGTCTGTTTTGTTGTTTATTGGGTTTATCGTCCCACCAGCTGTTTTACAGTTATCTGGAGACGATTGGCCACGTCTGTACTAAAATCTATGACAAGAAAAGTGATTTCAACTTTATTTTTATGAGTTATCCATACCTTGACAGTGATTCTCCTATGGTATTTACATATCCCATCTTACAAGCTTTGCATGAGTATATACTAAAGTAGAAGATTTCTAGAAACCGGTTAATTCCTTCTACATTGTTACAGCAAGACATTCGATTTCACATATTTAGGAAGGCGTTTTCAAAATTCTTTCACCGCAACGATTGTATTGCTTCAAAGTATAATAACAGTATAAACGTTTATGCAGCCAGGCATAAGCCATCCTGCATTTTGTGGAAATGTTTAAAACAAATAGACGTAAATCAAGAGTCTCAATAACTTCTGACATCTTTACATAACTTAACAGAAAATTTAATGCTGACGGTTACAATCCGGGAATCCTTCGTTGTAGTGCATTGCTTGCAATTGACCCTTTGACCAGGCAGGTTGTTGAGACTTTATGATAACGGCGACTTAAAGCCATGATTGGACAGTCGTTTTTTATTTCTTTTCTCTCCAGTCGTGGCCTGAATGGGTGTGACAACTTGAGCAGTCTCCATGCCCTTAACGTGAGATTGCACTGTGGGTATAACATCGGAATTTTTTTAACCTTTATTATGAAAATATACCAATTTCGGATAAATCCTAGGCTTTTTATGATATATCATTACCTATTAACTCCTAGCAATGCTACATTTTGTTTTGTTAGTTTGGGCTGTTTTCTAAAATTCGATAAATTCTTTCGTGTTCATTTTTTAAAATTTTATTTTTGACAAATTTGGCATATGACGTCATGGCATATAATGATGTCAATTAATTGTTCTTATTATTCGTCATCGTTTAGGCTGTTTTATTTCAAACTACTCTCTCATTTGGAACTTTTAGGTTGCCGAGGCTTTTATCTACTGTATTGAATATAATTATGTTGATAGTTTATTTTATAACTAGTTATTTTTTCTATATATAACTTTTATCAGTTTTAACTCCCGATGCAGGTACCTAATCTTAGTTGTCTTACTTTGACAGGATATCTTTATTTCTACTGTTTGTTTGATAGAAAAGCCTTCAGGAAGTGTTAGGTTGGAGTGTTCCACAAACAAGGTTTAAGTAGCTCAGTCGGCCCTTTTGCAGATTGACTATCCTTTCCAAGGCGGTTACAGCTGGTTTTTCTTTTTGTGTGTTATGTCTCGTCTCTGTGTTTTTGTCAATTTAACTTTTACCCTGTTGGCCTTTGTCTAGAGGGCGCCCCAATTTTATTTAGGGTGAGAGAATACATTGTAATGTCAAATGCGAGATACAGTCAATTTGTGCATTTTATTAGAGAACACTAAACATCGTTGCACAAATATTTAAAAACGGAAAGACAGCGCCAGTGAATGCTAGGGTAAATTGTTTATATATTGGCATGTATTATCAATTGTTTAAGGCAGTATTGAAAAAGCAACAACAGGACGACGCATTTTTATAAAGTTGTTAACGATGGTTTAGGTTCTAATTTAAGTTGACATCGTTATGTACGCAAGGCAGCGTCTGATAATAATTTAAACATTTTGCATTTGTGATAAATTTTGTTTCCACTTTCAGATTATATTCAAGTGTGCTAGCTTCAAGGGTTTGATCATTTTGTTTAATGATTTAATACTGACTTGTTCTTACTTTTACATTTTGCTTGCATGTTTGCACCTTTTTTGTCGTGCCTTTTTAAAATTCGGTATAGGATGCAATGCTCATAGAACTTTGTCATATTTCGTTATTGTAAAACTATAAATAGGCACGATTCCACAAAACATACAATGTTTAGCAGAATTCCCTAGCTGTAAAACAGCAAATAACCAATTATCTGAAACCTGTCACAGTGCTTGTTAGTACAAAAATATAGGAAGACTCTAATAGTTGACAGTTAAATTATGTTTACAAGAAAATTATAACGTACGTGTATAATTAAAAACTAATGAATACATAAAATGAATACATAAAATCAGATAATTACCTCATTAATAGTATGCAGCATGTAAATCAGCAAATACATGTACTTAATGAATAACAGTGTAACATAGTAAAAGTCTACTCTTGTAAATGTTTCTGATATTCATTACATCTACCAAACACAATTATCGGATACTGCTGACGTCCAGCAAATTATTTGATGGAAGAAGAACTATCAGATAATTTTTGGTAGAACCGCAGAACACTTCATGCCAGTTGAAAGATCTTTGCACATGAACCTTCTCGCCCCGAGAGGAGTTGATTTGCTGTATCGGCGAATGTAACCACTCTTCATCCTTTATATTGTACCCTTTATTAATGTTTACGAAAGTGTGTGAAATAATCGAATACAATTTTAACAAAGATCGAGTTTAATTCCTTCTATTACTCCACTCTTTCAAGTGTCCTCACAAAGGTCATGTTATAATAAACGACATATTTAATATTATTTATTTTATATTAATTTTAATATTTAAAATATCAAATGTGCTAACGTAAGGTATGGAGAGTGTTTACGGGACATTTCTCATATTGAAAAAGTTCCACAGTCCCTTTTAAAATGTGAAAAGTGATAACTTATCAAATATTATTTCAGGCTTTAAGATAATTTTTTACATGTTAATCTTAATAAACTTTACATTTTTTATTTTCATTTTTGTATATCTGTTTAACTTTAATGTGCTCCACTGTCTCATCAAATGGCATTCAATGACATAAGCAGATATATTTTATAACTTCTATATTTAAGATCATAGATGACTTTTAGTTCGGGTCTTGGTAGCTTTACCTGTTATCCACTTCTTAAAATTAACACATTTTAAGTCGATTATAAGCTAAACAAAACGATGTTCATTAAGGAAACACCAGCAGAATTTCTCTGAAAATATGTTAATGGGCAACATAACATAATAACGAATGCATGTGAATATCACAAACAGAAATAAGCATTTATATCCTTCCCTGTTTTGTTACAAGATATACAACTTGCATACAGCCAGACATAGCTGAGTTCCTTTGATATACTTTTGCCCAAATGTCTCATACAATATTCCATTATTTGATATTTTGTCTTAACTGTTCAAGACGGTATGAAAATGAACGGTGTATGCAGACTGAAAAAAAGAATATAAAACATTTGGATATTCTTTCTGCATACTAGTTTTAATTCATTTGCATAATCAGATAATACTAATGGAAATGTTTATTTTGACAAAGTTAATAAAGGTGACAAATCATGCAATCTTTTGCCATGTTTCCACTAAGTATTATTGAAAAAATGCTATTATTAAACCCAAATCAACTTATACATAGACGTGTGAAGAATGTATAGTCACCTAATTTGGTGTGGTTTCTTCAAATATTTGATTCAAGTAGAAGTCTCCGTTTGGTCTCAAGTCACTGCGGACTGCTAATCTTAGCTGGTCTTAACTAACGTTCTGTGTCACTTATCATCCCTATATTAGTATATGACAGCCTTTGTTGCAACGTGAGCAGATCAAAACTTGGTCACGTTGGATTGTTTGGCTTAGCTGTAGGATATGGTCTGTTGTCACTTGATATCAGCGGGCACACTGAGGGAAGTTTTGTTTGAGATGAGACCAGGCAGCCTGGGTGTCTTGTTATGAGTAAAGGTTTTCCATAAGACCCAGGATGATCTGAAGTACTCGTAGATCCCGTTAACAAATACCTTTGTTTGCGCACATGGGGTATTCCAGATCAGATTCGCAAAGCACGTTAACTAAAGATTACATAACTTATAAACATAATTGGATTTCAAATAATATCATCAATAATAATTAATATAATTAAGTATTGTCATTAAGTATTGTCTGATAATGTCTCACAACACTTTTTATATTTAACTATAATATCTTGAAGTTGGTCAAAAGAATAATTTAATCGACATTGATAAAGATTTGCCCTATCTAAACAACATCTAACAAACGTTATAAAAGCAACGGTCTGGGCATGTTTAAGGGACAAGGGTCTATGACACATCAAGTTGACATACAGGCATCGGCACAAATTTGCTTAAAGCACTAACACACTTAGGACTTGTACTACAAATTTAATTTACAAAGCTTTCCTTAAATTGCAGACACATGTATCATGTATCATTTGACAGAACCGTAAATGATTATTTTTTTAACATGCCAAACCAGCTTTCTTTCGTCTAACACGATGAATTAACTTTCACTTACACGTGGAATTTAACATTCACAAGAAAAAAGGTAGCTGCTGATAGTTCAAAGTCTGATTAAATTTAGAAATATAAAGCTGTCGATTAATAACCGTCTAGACTTAATTTTGACATTTTAATCATTACCGGTCTGCATTTAAGTTCTGACAGTTCATGTTGTTGGATTTTCTGCTGTATTATACATTCATTTTATATATTCCAGATGTGATAACGGGAAGTACCTATTTCATTGACATTGAATTGTTCAGTTTTGTTTAAAATATATTGCTTAAAATTTTCACTTGCACAACCAGTACGCTTTTAGTTTACAATTATTCTTCTAAGTTGTTATATTTGATTATCTTGCTTAGTTGTGTTCAAACCTGGAAAAATATGACAAATGTATATTTACTATTTGTAACAACTCTCAAGTAGATAATTTTAATCATTTCAAAGTTTAAAAATATTGACCAAGCATTGTTTGGCAGTGTGATGAGTGTTTGACATGACCAAAAGTGATAGTAGTTGGACAAGTGAAATCGGTATAATATGATTTTATCAACACAGCCAAATAAGATTAACTTGTTGATTACTTTACTCTGATTCAGTCCAAAAGTATATAAGTACATGGTAAGGACCCTGCTCGATCATTTTTAGCTCGATGCCTATAGTGGACGTATGTTGCTGGGTCATTGAATGATTTAATGACTCAAATGACATTAAGACGTAATGAAATCAGAATATTGTTTTGAATATACAAGAATAATTGCCATCCATTAATGATGACTTAAATCATGAATATTAGTATTGACATATACGAAATGGCAATTTTAAACAAATTTAAGGTGGATATTAATCCAATAATCAAATGTTCAGACTGCAGATGTTTAAGCCTTATTTTGACAATGAAATTCGGTTGCAATAGACATATGCGTGGGAAAAACAGGAAATTTAAATTGATGTCATTTTGGGGTATGTTAATGTAGCTCATCACATTGACAGGAATATGCGCGGAAACAAACTAATCCTCGTCATTGTGTGATGATTATAATACTTAACATTTTTCATACAAATATTGCACAATCATCTTGTGACGTTACCTTTAATAAAGCTATACCTGTTACATTTTATACAAGTCAGTAGTAAATAAATATTTCATATTAAATGCTTTTGTTATTTAGTTGGGCGTCGAACGTGTTAAACATCAACAGGTTTTGTTCGTTCCCAGAACACAGAAGCAAATTTTTTTGATTGCCTTTACAACTTGTGTATTTTTTAAATGGGATGAAAATAGATAATATCAATATGATGGTAAAATCTTATACGTACACTATCTAACGATATCATGATCGTAATGCAGTATGCATTTGATGTCTGGCTTTCCTCTCAACCCTATCAGTTTATAGCTATTGTGAAACGTTTATTCCATTTAATAACTAACAAAATCTTCTTGAAAATAGTTTATTACTTTAAATAAACTGTCCAGAATATGTTTTCCAAGTATTGAAATTAAATACGCTAGGTATATTTAGTTCATTGCCAGAACCAAGATCAATATGAATTATTCATGTTTCAAAGCCATTTGCTTTTAGTTTATTTAAAATAAAAGCAAATCTTTGCTTGAAAATATGCGAATAATGTATATTATAATACCTTCGATATTTGTATGTATAGTTTTCATTAAAATCTTCAAAACTTTATTTAGAGATTATGTCTTAATGTCTTTGGAATAAAGTGATCGTATTGAGCAGGGTTTTAATCTGCAAAAGTATTTCAATGGCTAATAAGGTTATTAATGCGCCACAAATTTGTAATCAATATTTCAGAAATTGTCAGATCATGTCTTTGTTATTGTTATCTTTAAAACTTGTGCTTGTTGTCGTGTTGTGGGTCTGTATAGTGTTCTTTATCAAATTTTATTATTTTATTGAAAATTGCATTTTAAATATTAAATAACATTAACATAAACTCTTGCATCTTCGGCAATAGTAATGTCAGCAGACTTTTTTAAATTAAACACTTCAATGATAGATACTATTGTGGAAATAAAATATGTAGAAAATTTATCATTAAGCAATTAAAGGATATTTGAATACAATTCATTTTTTTCAATTGTAATCACTTTAAAACACACATCTAACAAAACCGGTACCTGCCAAAAATTAAATGCAATATTCCGGGTTCAAGAGCCTTAAAAACTTCGTTTTTTTCCTGATTTTCATTAACTAAATGTCGACATTGCGCTGGCAAAAGTACTAATTCTTAAGATTATGCAGTTTGGCATGATTACTTAAATTTAAAAAAACAACAACCTTTCAGTCAATTTTGTTATGCTTTTTTTAATCTATCACTTAGTGTATGGTGTTGCCTTTTGATTTTGTTATAATTGTTATAAATGTAAGATATAGATACATAGATTTCACTTATAGACCATGTTAAGTATATGACACACATAATAATTTTTTACTCTAACGTGCAAACATCTGCACGCATTTGCAACAAACGTAAATAAATGGTTCAAAGTTATAATACAATTTAACTTTTCATGAGACCTATTGGATTTAAATACTCCATTTTTTCAATGATTTCATTAGGATCTTTTGTCCAGACTTAATACGATCAGAGAAATATGTTTGTAGTTTGCGATGTATAAAGGAGCGGAAATGTACAGAGTAAATTTTAAAATTAGCACTGAACGATGGGTACGCATTCAATTTTCAATTGCTTGTTTTTTATACAAAGCTTTGTTTCAAAGTTGTGATGTGTTTGCCTAAAATGGGCCACAGCATGAACGGATATGACTTTAGTAAAATATCTGGATAAATAGAAACGGGCCTTGTTCTTTTCATTCAAGATATTTAATATATCATCTAACCATTGTGAGTTCGAGACACAAAGGGCTTAAACTATAAAATGTGAGAAATCCTTGTTTATGTTACCCAGAGTATCTGGGCAAAACACCGATTGGTCTGTAACTTTAAATTAAGATATCCAGATGATATAAAAACCGTACGGCTGGAATTTACATAAATGTCTCGAAATTAGATACATTTGCAATCAAGTCGTTTCCAGATCAGTAAAATACCATCTTTCTTGGAAGGACATTAACTTTAAGAACAAATGTATATTCCGAAAGTGCTTACAATATTGCATTGATCGAAATGATTGGAACCTTTAAAGGCGAAAGTAGTGAATACTGTAGAAGTGATACGATATGTTTTGCTAATGCCTTGACGGATTTTGTCTCATCGACTTGCAAATGCCTTATAGCATCCGAAACCTCTTTTTGTGATAAATCAATATAAGTATCTTTCTATGCGAACAAGAGTTACTTATGTTACTCCTTCAAGCAAAAGGAATAATCACGGGTTTCAAGACTTCATGCATTTATTTCCCACAAGGTTTCTAAATACACTTCCTTTCCTTTTTACGCTTAATGATACACTAATTACCTTTAGCCTTTTTGTTCAGATTTCTAATAAGCAGCGTGGATTAAACTGCCGGCGTCAAACAAATCCACGAACATATATTTGTTATTTTATCATCGTAGACATTGCTTTCTCGATAAAAGATACCACGTTTAAGGCTTATATTTTGAACTTTTTTATTAACAGATTTTTAAATAAAATATATCTATTGTGATATGTCCAATGATTCTTCTATGATACTATTACGACATCGGGGAATATTTTTAAGTATGAAATCGAGCATTATTTAAAGGAATATTAAAAAGATAACAAAAATAACATCGGAGTAAGTAAACTATCATTTAATAATAGGCGATTGGACAAAATAATCTAGTCATACTAACCTAGTAAATGTCCGGATACATCATTTAATGAAAAGATGTAAACGTCAGAATAATTATTCTCGCAGTTATACGCACGTATCCATAATTTAATCAAACAAACACGTAATATAGCATAGATCGAATAAATTTTACAATAACTAAGTTTCATCAGGTTTACTGGTCCGTCAACTACAAAGTTAAATAGTATCTGTTAAACTTATTACAGCAAGAATCTAATGACAATAATTAAGATATGTTATTGTCCTTATATTTTTATCTTCATTACATTATTTAGAAATCGTTTACGCACGATATTACAATGACATTGTTACATGTATTTCCTTAACAGCAAAATGAAAAGGAATGTATCAAAATATATAGTATATTTAAGGTTTTTGAGTTCTCGACTTACGAAAATCCGAGCGATATTTACTGATTCCCGTGCACAAAAATGTTTGCAAAGTATAATGCAAGAGTAAATATCTATAATATTGTGCGCAATAAACTAATGTTCAAAATATTGTGCATGCACATAAAAGTTGAACATTCGTTTGATCACAGTAGGAAAGTATGGAGAAAATGTGCGCTGTTGGAAATATGTTCTGACAAATACGTTAATTCAGACTGATATAGAATCATTAAAAAATATGGCTAATATGTTAACGTTGCACGTCTTCTCCGGCAATAAACATTGAAAATTTAACCTAAAATGTTTTTACAGTACAACAAGTGATTTCTGCAATTATTAGCAAAAGGTTACAGAACAGTTATAGCATGAATCTCGAAAACATCCGGACTTCTAAGAACATTAGTGATGCGAACAAAAACAACCAGCAGAAACAAATGACAAAAAAATCGAAGTGAGATAAGATGCGCGTTGAAGAACAAAATCTAGCTTAACACAATTATAAGACCGATAGTTCTCTCAATTGAACAAGAGCAACATTTATTATTCTTGTGCTAATCCTACAAATCAACTTAATTATTTAATTCCAAAGGTTTTTTATGATAAATGCGTATAAAAGAAAAGGGCATTTACTTTAATACACCTAATCCTGGGTGGAGGCTTACAAAACGAGCCAATCTAAGTACTTTCTGATAAATTACGAAGAATTGCTTATTACATGTGTAACAACATAAAAGATTGAAATATTAATATGTACGTGAATATATTCGTATTTCGAGATATTAAGGATGTATTATTGTCAAGATAACAAATATGCAGCTTTGTTTTCAGATGAAATGATTTATTTAAACAACGCCTATTAGATTTAAAAACAGTACTTGAATGATAGATAACGACGACTTATAGTTTAAGTTGTAGAAACCTGTTGACGGTTAAAATGCAGCATTTCTAGACACTGAGATCAAATGACAACTTCTACACTAAAATCTATGAAAAGAGAGATTATTTCAAATTTAGTATTGTGATTATCCATACCTTGACGGTGATTGACCTCCTGCTACCTCCTATAATATTTACAACTTACATGAGTTTGAATTGAAGTCGAAAATTTCAATGCTAAAAACGGCTTATAACTTCTAAATTGTTACAGCAAGGATTTCGATTTCACAAAGTAAGAAAGTCGTTATCAAAGTTCTTTCACTGCATTGCTTTTATTGCTTCAAAGTATAATAGTAGTATGAAAACACTAATGCAGCAATGCATAAGCCATCCTGCATTTTAAGGAAATGTTTTATATAAGTTAAAGAAAATCAAGAGTCTAAATAACTTGTCTGACCTCTTTACAAACTTTACAAACTTATCAGGTTACAACTTGTCGGTTACAATAAGGGAATACGTCGCTGTACTGCATTGCTTGCAACTGACCCTTTTTACAGTCAAGAACTGGCATTGTTTTTAAAATACACGGTGACCGGACAGGTGTTTGAGACTATATGAAAACAGCCACTGTTGGATTTCTGTCTCTTCATCTCTCCAGTCGTGTCTTTTATAGGTGAGACAACTTGAGTAGTCGTCATGCCCTTTACGTGAGATTACGCAGTAGTTATAACATCAGGATTATATTGTACCTATATTATGAAACATGCCAATTGCGGACAAATCATCGCTTTTTATAATATATTATTTGACCCTCGTGACTTATTAACTCTCCAAAATAGTACATTTTATTTTGCTAGTTTTGGTTGTTTTCTAAAATTCAATTAATTTTCTTGTGATTTTGCGTTTGTTTTTTTTAAATTTCACTTTTGACATATCTGACATATTACGTCAAGCAATATTTGTATAACGTCATTAAAGTGTTCTTCTTATACGTAATCGCTTGGTCTTTTTTATTTCAAACTACTCTTTCATTTGTAACTTTGAGGTTTTCGAGGATTTCATCTACATTTTGTACTTATGTTGATATTTTATTATATTATTTGTTATTTTGTCTGTATACTAGTTCAATTTATCAGTTTTCACTTGGTCCTTTTGCCGACTGACCGTTCCAAGCAAATTGCTTGTTTTTGTGTATCATGTCTGTGTTTTTGTCACTTTTACACTTAGCTAGAGGTTTGTTAGATTTAATTATCTGTGTATCTTGTTCTGTCAAAATATCCGGAACAGAAAGTAACAGCCGTATTCGTTCACTGTGATACTAATAATTTCCTGTCCACATACTACTTCGAGTCTGCGCTTTACATCAGAAAATTGCAAGTCTGTGTAATAAACTACTGACAATGTTAAAGGATATTGCCGCCAGCGACATTCCACTTCTTCTTATCTTCTATTCTACAAGGACTGTTACCCCCTTGTGCGCTTTACATTTGTCTGTCTGTTACAGCCGTTATGATAGCGGGATGATGAAGCGTGTCTAGGACTTCACCTCCTCGAAGGTGTTAATATCAGGGCTCACAAAACACAAACACATGTCAATACTTACATTTGTAGACCGTTCTTTTTTCTTAACGTCTTCCTTTTTATTTATTTTTGTGAAACGCAAAAGTTTATGTCATAATACTGAAAAAATAAAGCATAATATAATCCTATATAGACAAATTGTAGGGAACCAGACACGAGTTTAATCTAATCCAAACAGGTATGCAGCAAGTTGATAAAACAGGGAAATCTCCTGTAATGAAGCCTTTGAACAATTTCATCTTATTACACGATATTCAATATTCATTCTTTTTTGAAAATTTAGCAATAATGGATTAAAAGTGTTATGACAATCGGATTAGGATGACGTCATCAACCAAGCACCGCATCATGGGTTGATCAATTTCCATAATAGCTTAGTGCAGAGTAGATATATTTTATGTTGTTAAATTATTAAAGGAGTTGAATTGCGAAATGGATCTACTTTTATTTAACATGTCTTGTCACATATGAACCATCATAAATATTAATACACAACTAAATGGATTTAGTAATCTACTACTCGGCAAACGAATAAACGTGTGAAGTTAAGTCTCGTGAACTTTAATTCTTTTAAGCTTTTCACTAGCAATTGCAGCTGACTTGAAACTTCAGCTAACTTCCATGATGTCATAGTCAGCTTTGGATATAATTCCGTGGTGGTCCTTTGAATTGGACCGGAACTGTTACAAATATAATTGCTGCTAGTTTAATTGACAGTTGATCGTGACATTTAAGTGTAATTGGTAAAAACGTCAATCATCATAATCATATATATATATATATATATATATATATATATATATATATATATATATAGGTCAACCACGACCTCTAAGCTGTGTCCTTAGGGTCATTCTCCCAACGGTCGCTAAGACATGCAAAGCAGAAATATAACAGAAGATTTCCTCATGACAGAGTCTTAAAGCAACGCAATACATGGGTAGTCTGTATGGGATGATATTTTCCGTTTTCTAGTGTGGCCAGGTAGACTCGCATACATCTATTGGACACGTTTTGTGTCATTATTTAGGGATGTACGAGCCCGTCTACGCCAGCATTCAGCATGATAATTATTATATTTTTATATCTTTACTGGTTTTGTTTTCTTTTTTCTTTTGTATTTTTTAGTTTTTTTGTATCGGTAACAATAATTTGGTTGTATTTAATTTTTCAAGTCATTATTTTACAAATCACATCCACTGGTTGTATCTGTCTCAGATTCAGCCTCGTCTGTAGAAGATCTTGTTTCACTCGGACTAGAATCATTTACTAGTAATATGACAAACTGATCAGCATCTCATCTGCTGCCTTATCTAACGACCAATACATATTATCTAGTGCGATAAGGTAGTAAAAACACTATTCTCATTCTGCAGGTGATATGCGTTTCAGTCCTCTGTGGATAAGGCCTCGCATGTGTACCGTTTTGAAGAAATGTATAAAACGCAGAAAACAAACTAAAAATAGCATTTTAGGGACTCACACATCAAAAGCATCTGAGCCCACTGGACTACTCAAAGTTGAAATTAGACACTATTTGCTTGCAGGAGTCATTATCCGTAATACATTGATCCATTCCTATTACCCAGACGAGTCCAAATTATGCAGATATTGTACGGTTATACGCCCGTGGTTGACCGTTACACGTAGACAGTTCCAAGTGTGCGTTACAATATGTATCGTAATATAGAGATCGTTTTATGACTGGTCTTGGTCGTTGTCTTATTGTGTTTATTCTCCTAGTTAGTGGGGTGTTTCAGATTTTTTTCGATACATCGCTGTGTTATAATCATTATAGCGACGTAAAGCTCTTCTGGTGGTGGAAGACCCGTCACAAATGTCTGGGTAGAGCCACCGGCGCACCGAAGGTCAGCTGGAAGATCTTCGCACATTAAGTCCTTCGCGCCAAACGGGACTCGTACCCAAGCGGTGGTAGGCTAAGCAGTCATAGGAGTTACAAATCGGCGGATCTACCACTACGCCACGTTTTTGTCTGAGAAAATGACAATGAATTTGGTTGACCTGATTGAGAGAGATAACGAATGGTCTTAAAGCAGTTTGACGTCACATCTTTCATCATAACTTATCAAAGTAATCGTCAGCGCTTGGATATTTTAATTCACATAGATCGGTTTTCTTTTCATTTCTTGCATTTGAAAAACCCATCAGGAAGTGCCAGGTTAGAGCTCTATAAAACTAGTCAGTCCATATTGCCGACTGACTCTATTTGTTACGGACTTATCACAGATTTGTTCTTTTACATTTGGCTTGCATATGAATACCTTTATCCTGTGTTTTTTTTTTTTTTCAAATTTTGGTATATGTTGCAATGCTCATTGCAATTTGCTGATGTTTGTAAGAAATGTTTATCCAATATTTACAATATTTGTTTCTTTTTGTAGCAAATTCATTGCTGATTTCGTAGGTATAGCACGCCGTGAACATCTGACTCGATACATCAGACAGCCTTGGTGTCATTCACCCGTAATCTAACTACCCTTTTAATTTCTTGAGGGAAAACTGTGAGCTGTACTACTGCCATTTTACAAACCCAGAATCTCAGTAACTTGACATGGTGTTTTCTTTTTCGAAGATGGTTTATTGTGTTTACTCATAAGTCTTGTTATTGTATCCAGCTGATGTTGTCATAGTCAGCTGTGGATATAATTCCCTAGTGGTCTTTTGAATTGGACTGGAACTGTTACAAAGATTATTACCGCTAGTTTAATGGATGCTGACAAGGACAATTAAAGAAACATAATGTTCCAGGATTTAAACACGTTGATGCCACTAAAAAGACAAGTTAAAATCAAGTTACATTCCGGAAACGAGTTATTTGCATGATTCTGTTGCAATGTTGTTGTATTCTGACTATTTAGGAACAAATATATTCAAACACGGTGGCTTGTAAAGCCGCTTCTCGCGATGACGGTAGGACTTCTATTGAAGCTATAGAATATAGATTATGTTATCTGTTTCATATTGCACGACATGTAGAGAATACCAGGTTAGTGTTGATATTGCTAAATGTTATCATGCGAGGCTAAGAAAATCAGAAAGCACGAGGCTGTGCCGAGAGCTTTCTGATTTTCGCGCCGAGCATGATAACATTTATCTATATCAACACTAACCTGGTATTCTTTTTATCCTAACATCAATAGTTTTTTTCCAATAGATTTAAAAGGGAAACATTTAAATTTACCGCTACCGCTCCTCCTTTACATGATCTGACTTTCCAATGCAATACGCGAAATTCATGCGCGTGCACAGAGTAATTCGGCTATAAGAAATAGTTCTATTTTACTATTAAAAATAAGACAATAAACATGTTATTTCTTTTGTTTTATTTGCGCTATACATAAGGTTGTTATTTTATTGATAAGCATAAATAAAAATAATTGTTGGACAATAACATCAACAAAAATCACACCCTCGTGTAAAGTTATACATGTAGTGTGTAATGTCAAGGACGCGTAAAATCAAAGTTGCTACACACATGGCATTAAGAAACGCGAATTACATTTTAGGTTTGTGTGTGTTTGTTGTTGTAAAAACAGATTGCTCATGGATTTTAATTGTGGATGACATTGAAATTCTGAACATTGAATATAGTGCCATATAATTGCGATTATAGTTGTGATTTTGACAGGGTGACTTGCGAAATTTGGAGAAATGTTGGGATTAGAGGTGGTGTGTTGGTGTTCATGTTTACGTCTAGAAACTGTGATTTATTAGGACATTTGTCCTGATCTGTGCAGTCAGCTGTATTTGGTTCAACTAAAGATCGAGCTTTATCTAAACCATTTGAATAATCATCATGTAACGACATTTGATCACCAGGGTCTGTCCTCGGATTAGGCAGCTGGTTGCTGCTTTCTGAGACATTCACAGATTCAAGATCAATTTCCTTCTCAAAAAATGATAGGACCAAAGCCAAATTTTTCCTCAAAATCCTGGTAGCTTATCTCTATAACACTGCTTCGGTTTTCACACGATTCTTCATTAAATTCTTTCAATTCACACCAACTTATAACAGGGACTCACATAATAGACATTTTGACAGTCGTTTTTATTGTTGCAGACTACAAATTCGTATTTATATTAATTTTACTACTATTCCTAAAAAGTTTTAATTATGTGTCTGTGTTCAATTTTGTTTTTCAGTTGGGGTTTTTGCAAGTTTTTGAATTGTAAATGTGTACATTTTGGTTAATAAAGCTTTTTTCCACATTTTCTAATATCATAGTTAAATAGAACTTCGGAAGATTGCGATCAACTGTCCGGTTAGCTCAGTCGGTTAAGATGCCGTGTCTTAATTTTTCAATCCTGCAGAACAGAGATTGAGATCTCGCTCAACCCAACTTTTTTAATACCCTCGTTTGCTCTATTTAACCAATCTTTATATTATGGACATTTTGAGGGTGATCACAAGAATAATTACGCGTTAAATGAGTTTCGTTCATGTAAACATTCCTGATCGTTTCGTCAAAAAAAAGAGTCCGTCTTAGAGCAGGTGCGCGAATATCGGTTGATAAAACTCATCTTTATCACACGCGTTGATGGTGGGATAAATATTCCTACTAAATAGTTCACTATTCCATGTCAGTAAGATTACATTTTCCTTGACAGTTGATCGTGACATTTGAGTGTAAGTGGAAATAACTAATTTTGTTCATGGAACCCAAAGTCTCCGTATCTCTACATGGCGTTTTCTTTTTCGCAGATGATTTGCTTTGTTTGCTCATTAGTCTTGTTATTGTTTCCAGCTGATGTTGTAATTCTGGCATTTATCCTTATTATGCGAGCGATTAAATTATAATTAAGTCAAATAAAGTCAATTACGTTTATTTGCTAAGTTTATTAACAGTGTTTGTCAGATTTCTTGCTGTTCTGTAAGCAATCTTAACAGTTCTCTTTACTGAATATTTAAGGTGGCGTATCTTTGTCACAATATGAAATAATAACATGATGAAAGACATAGTAATATACTTTTATATCGTAAGATTTTTGGAGTATTGAGAGAAAATCAAAGGTCTTAAGTACTTTTCTGATCTCTATAAAACTTATCAGAAGATTTAATGCTACCGGTTTCAATTTGGGAATCCTTCGTTGTACTGCACGGCTTGAAACTGACCATTTTGCAGTCAAGAACATGCATTGCTTTTAAATTACACGATGACCGGACAGGTAGTTGAGACTATATGAAAACAGTGACTTAAAGCCATAATTAGACAATTACTGTTGGTTTTCTTACCTCTTTATCTCTCCAGTCCTGCCCTATATAAGTGAGTTAACTTGAGCAGTCTCCACGCCCTTTACTTGAGATTGCACAGAAGGTATGACATCGTGATTGTTTGTACCTTTATTATACGATATACCAATTGCGGATAAATCTTCGGCTTTTTATGGTATACTATTTGAAGCTTATTACCTATTAACTCCTCACAGCACTACATTTTGTTTTGTTGGTTTGGGTTGCTTTCTAAAATTCGATGATTTTCTTCGTGTTATTTATATTTCACTTTTGACATTTTTGGCATATGACGTCATGGCAATGTATGACGTCATTAAATAGTTCTATTTTAAACTTCTCTCTCATTGGGAACTTTCAGGTTACCGAAGCTTTTATTTACTTCAAACTGTGTACATATTTAAAATATATTTAGTAATTTTGTTAGGACCTTTTCCTATTTACCTTTTCAAAATCTATTGAACCAATCTAGGATTAAAGCCACACTACTTGAAGTTCACTTCATCAACAATTAGATTTACTTCTTGTGTTGTCCTTTTCAGAAAGTCTGTCAATTTAACAGTACAACTTACAAAACATAAACGACTTCGTTCGAATACAGACCACAATAATGCCTCGCAGTAATAAGATTCCATGGTCTAAACGGATATTAAGACAACGTCTTCTTTCCATCGTTATTTTCTATTTCCGCAAAAAATTCTTTCATGGCATATTTAAACTCTCCTCTCACATTAAAAAGTTATTCAATGAGGTTGGTCCCCGATTTTCATTTCTCATGGCTGTCAATAAGAAAATTTATGGCCATTGCCAAAAAGGAAGGCGTTTCATGAATATTAAGTCTGAATTTATGTATCGTAGTATTTGATAACCAAAAACAACACGACTGTTAGGTCCTTCCAGCATCAATTTTTTTTTCATTGCCTGTAATGTGATAATTTCATGTATAATTATAATTTCTTATTCAAATAGACTTACTTTCTTTTTAATGCTTGCATATGAGAAATCCTTCAGGAAGTGCTAAGTTAGATTTCTGTAAAACCACTAGAACGTTTGCCGACTGACCGTTCGAATGCGGTACCTATTGGATCACTCTATTTGTATAATGACTGATCACAGTTTGTTCTTACCTTTACATTAGGCTGGCATATGAATACCACAGTCTTTGTAAAATTTGGTTTATATTGAAATGCCAATATAACTTTGAAATATTATTGTAATTTTTTGTTCAGAGATTGATAATAATTTGTGGTACTATAGTTTTAAATGATAAATGGAAATTAGAACTGTACAGAAATAACGATGTTCATCTGAACATTTTATCCGTTTAGGAAACAGCTTCAGTGTGAATTTTCAATTAATCCAAACTTTTTCAAAAATTAGAAAAATCGGACTACGACTAAGTAGTCCTACCTGCCAGTTGAAATACTTGGCCAAAAATAGCAAATTAGTTTCTTATAAATATATTATATTTATATGAAATCAACTTCAAAAAGTAAAAATGATAACATTTCTTTTTGTAACAAAAGATTTCTGTCGCAGTACACATGTATTGTTACCTAATCGCTATTATTATTATACCAATCATTAAATTTAATAAGCATTGTTACTAATAGGTAAATAAGAAAAAGTCACAGATCTTTAAATTTAACGAGCCCTAGAGAAAGACAAACATGGTAAATTTAACAGTGACAAAACACAGAGACGAGGTATGAGTAAATGATTTCTTTCTCTTTAAAGATTTTATTTGAAAATATTTTTCATTAGGAAGTTTTCGTTGATGACATTTATGTAATACAAAAACGAAAATGGAACATTACACATTTGCAAAGCTTTAAAATATTGACTGACTTGTTTTAACCTATTACAACTTTTAAATTGTGAACCATCATTGTGTCTTTCCAAAAGAAGAGGCTATATCTACCAGACAGTATAAACAAAGATAGAAGTATAAGAGAAATTGTATCATAACAAAAATTAATTCTCCAGAGAAATTGTATCATAACAAAAATTAATTCTCCCAAAGGTAAAATTCTAAATTATAGTTCATTTTGTTGTTGCTGTTGTTGTTGTGATTGGTTATTTATTTATTTATTTATTTATTTATTTATTTATTTTTTGGCTTTTGCATTTTGTTATGCGGATATTCCTCGTTGATGGCAAAAATCCTTGTGAGTTATTTTTGTTCCGTTATAGTTGTGGATCAATTATTACTTTTCCACCGTACATGATAAAAAATAATGCGTCTTCCTTCGATGGCATGCTGTTCCAGGCTTCTATTATAAGAGTTTTGCCGTATAATAAAGGAAATTAATAATCTACGATATTTCTCATTTCTCTTCCTCTTCTCCAAAGAATACCATATCTGAATAGAACTGTGGACATTGTCCCCTCTAATCGCTTCAGATTGTGTAGGCCCCCATCATAATATATATATATAATGTGAATAAATATTTGAAGAGAGAGAAATGATGGAAAGAGCGAGAGGAAGGGGGCGGGGCGAGAGACAGACAGACAGACAGAAACAGAGAGAGACAGACAGACAGACAGACAGACACAGAGAGACACACAGATAGAGATAGAGATAGAGTTATAGAGTTACATATATAGTTGTATAGTCATTGTCCCGATACGGGTGTGTTTTGTTATTTGTATCACTTACATGGGATATTTCATTAATAACATCTCAAACCAGTTTCAAGAACCACAACCGGCCCATTTGCTAACTGATCGTTTTTAAGTCGATCAATGTTGTTTTCTTTTTATGTATGTAGTTTAGTGATTTTTGGTACTTTTTATAACGTGTATGTTAAGTGTGTGTGCCGGTGTGCAGTTGAATGTATTCAATCCAGAATCGCCAATTGAGTCCGTTTTACAATGCAGTGCTTACAATCCCGTAAACAAAAAACGATGTATTGGTTCGTTCGCACAAGACTGTGTCTGAAATACCATCTTATGGAAGCCTGCACAGACACTTTGTTCCTGGTAATTATCTGCAGTTGTAAAGCGTGTTATTTGCATGAATTACTGAATTAGTGCTCTCAAACATCATTTCTTAACAAATCTGGACAAGTTCAGCGCGATTTGTAGTTTGATGACTTTCGCACTTACTTTTATATTACATATTTTACAAACGTTTAGCCAATACAACACAACGTATATCTACAAGAAACAATAATAATAATGTTCGGTCTGTTAAGTTAATATTTCTGCTTGTACCAAAGCCCGTTTTAAATAGAAAAAAACCCTGCTAACACTGGCGAGAGACGTTAGGTTCAAATCTAACAAAACATAATAAAGTAAATAAAATAATAGTTTATAATAATATCGTCTAATCTGTAAATATATCATAGCTTTAGTGATATTGTAAAATGGCAAAATGCTTCTAATGAATAAAATAAATATTTTACTACTTTCAACAATACTATTTTTGGTGTTGCTATTTACGTTAAGTTGTATTTAAACTAATATGTCGACAGTTTTAAAATAGATTTCGTGTTAATCGCTTTAACTTGTAGGATCAACTTGTCTGTATGTGCAAACAGCCTACATCCGGACGCCTCATTTTATATACATGCCTTATTAAATATAAAATGCATAGTAAAAAAGCTGCAAGAACGAAAATGTTTATGTCACTGAGAATAGAATTCTTTAGCAGTTTTGTTAATATATAACTAGATATCTGTACATTCATATTCAGACTAAATCAATACGATGTCAAAAAATATAACACTCTTAACAAAATAATTACCTCATTTTTCTCAGTTGTGCAACTATAACTGTTAAAGAAAGCAGGGTAATTTCATTTTAAACGAATATGTTTAGTTTTAAATTAAATAATGGGAGATAATAAGGACAAATATACAAACATGTTTACATATATACGTACGTTCGTAAATTCAAAACGTAGTGAAATATGAATACATATATATCCTGCGCTTGTTTAGTGTCTGAAAAAAATACTTTTATTCTTTATAACGTAAGAAAAAGTGATTACCATTTACAAGCAAGAGAGGCTTTATGCCTTTTTATTAAATTAACACCAGATAGCGTGGCAAGCAGTTTGAAATAACTGAGACTGATAAATCGAAAGAAAGTCTTATTATCAAGAAAATAAATGGCGCAAGTTTCGATTGTATGTAAATATATTTATTGTTTACCTATAACCGTGTAAGATCAAATTACATCCATTGGTGAATACTGAGAAAATGTTGGCTATGTATATAAAATGTAAGTCGACCTGTTTATACTGAAATATATTTATATGTATTATGCAAAGTTCTGTCATTATATTCTTGACTACATTGAACGTTTTAATTTTTTCGAATGCCTTTGTATGTGTGTCAATACAAACCTAAATAACAATCATTTAAAAATAGTACTTACCTTGTAAGTTACAACATTATACGTATATTTTATTAAGCCAGCGTGAGGAGCATAACTTAACTATACCTATGGTGGTTAACGCCTACACTTTTAATCTACAAATGAATATATGAGTAATTAATTATCAAAAAGATCAAGTTCGCATATAATTAATTATCTTACGATAGGTTTTGCTGCTTGACATTTCAGTTAGGTATCTTAAATAACCATTTATCTTCCCTTAAACCTCAATTAATTCCTCATTATTTATTTTCATCACAGTTTTCTAACATTTTTAGTTTCTTATAGAAATAATATGCTCTAAAATTACAATACTCATAGCAATTTAATTCAAAATTGGAGGCAAACGGCTGCATTTATTTGTGTCTGACATGGCAAAGTAGTGATTGTAGAGTCTTTGCTAAGGCAGGCTATATAATGTCTTTTACACTGGTGAACAACCATCGTGTCTAAGTAATAAATGAATACATATGAATAAATTGTATGAACAGACGATGAAAGTATCCACAGTTTTTCCATTTGAAATTTGTTTTCTTTTTTCTTTTTGATTGCATTATGCAGTCCTTTTATGTACACATAGTTACCTAAACACAACAAAGAACAATACATAAATCATAATAGAAAAGCGTATCTTATATTACATATGTCCATAATTTCATTGTCATTGTATAGATAATGAAAGTCCAGGAATTGCTCGTTTATCATAAGAAAAACTGTTATGATCGTTGCATTTTGTTTATAAACTGCCTTAAAACAAGTGTGTTAATTTTTCTAATGTAAATTGAAGTAATTTAGAATAACGTTTAATTTGTGAAGAAGTTGATTCCACATGTTAATCGTTCTCATTCTTCTATCACTTAAAATAAGTCTTGAAAAAGTATATCCAATAAAACGTAATATTATATTTATCATGTAATACTTAGGTATATATATCTTATAACATACAACTATATACTCTAGCTGATTAATATGTTTAGATATACCACACTTTTAAAGGAAAGTACTATTTACATTTAAGCAAAAGGTATTAATATAGCTGCATGTTAAGACAAAATGAGTACAATCCTCTACTTCGTTTCAAAAAAAGGCATAATGGAGAATCTAACAGACTCCAAATGAAAAGGTTCAAACTTGTTTGAATAAGATTATATAATTACTTGTACTTAAATTGTTTTACAACGTTGTTGTAGCAGGCTCTGTGCAATATATGGTACCAGGAGTTCCAACTAATTTTTTTTAAAAATTCCTCTCCTTTGTGTATGCACGTATTATTCATCAATATATTGATTTTAATTGAAAATATATTCGGAAATTGAACTGCCAGAAAAAAACTTATCTGTTCATCCATGTTGTATATAAGACCATACTGGTGAAAGGCTGTAGAACTGCGGATTTATCTTTAGCCAGGACTTAATTTCAGATTGGACCGTTTATGTAAAAAAAAAAACGATCGACCACTCATTTGGGTGCGACTTTGGTTCACATAAAGTGCCTGTTAAAACATAAAAGCCAATGCAATAAAACATTGTGCAGGTCGCAATACTTCAAAGGCACTTATTGTTGTAATAACAGAACCATTTTTCTTGTTTTATATTGACAGTTACTAAATCTGTAAATTAGCGTAAACTGACGTATTATTTGCATACCACATATGACAACAGGTAACGCAAAGTTTATGCCAGAGTTATATGGCTTTAATTTATTAGTGGCTGGTATTTTATTTCCTAACGTATTGGAAATGCTAAATGCAAAAACCTATTAATGCTAGACGTTTAATTAAATAACGGTTTCCACCCTATGATATTTAAATTAATATCTCTGACTCATAACATTCTGCATGAGTGATTTAACTTTTATTCTTATCTGAAGAAAAGAATATTCTCCAAAAATTTGTATAGAGCAATATTGTAGTCGTTTAATGATAATCCTTTCGTATCTTTTGATATTTTTTTGTGTATATTTTGCTAATGCAGTACATACGCATGTAGAAACTATGTTTATTTCACAGTTGCACCTAAATTTATAGAGTGGTTTGCATAACATAAGGCCCCTCATTCTTTTTAGTATTTATTTTTATGTATTGCTATATTTATGATTGTGTGCCTGTTACTTTCACACAAACATGACAAAAAACGAGAGATTTTGGTTTACTACCTTTTACCATTTAAATCAACTTTAAACGAAATTGAACATGGATTCTTAGTACGCCGTTCGTAGCTATTTACGTAAGTAGCTGAAATGAAATGGAATTGTTGCGGTGTGCTGGTGGTGATCGGATTGGTCTTAAACGCATGATAGCCAACGTCAGGTCCTGACATGGCACCCGAAGAAGAAGAAGCTGAAATGCTTCTCGGTACGTCCTTTGATATCCGGACTGCATGTTAACAAAATGAGATTATCTATCAGCAACGAAACAGTTCACATCCAAAAATAGCATGTAACATGCTTGAATGATTCTTGGAAAAAAGGTTAAGGTTATGAAATTGGGATCAAAGTGTTCCAAATTCAAACCCTAAACCCGTAAAGTTTTCAATCCTATCTTATTCGATTTAGATGATCATTAATAAACGTCCAAGTCACCAAGAAGGCGTATGCAACATGATTGAAGTATTCTTTGTCAAAAGGTTTAAGTTAAGGATTCTGTTCGGAGGGTTCTAGGTTCAAATCTAAGACCCGACATGAGAATCCTTGCCCAATTCTTTATTCTCACAAAAGATTTGGAAAAAAACGAAACAGAATATGTACCGACTAATTACAACTTTTGTGACCACTTCTTTAACCCCCCTAGATGTAATAAATAGTAGTATCCATCTTGAATAATATTGAAAACTTGCATTACATAATAAGCTTCTGATATTTTGTAGAATTTCGGTCTTATATTGAATGACATTATATCGTTCACTTGAAATCAACCTTTGTTAACTTATATTTTAATGTCAGTTCAATGTGTAGTTATTAACCTCATAAGCAAATAATTAGATAATAGCATTGCTTTCTAAAAGCATTTTTGTCATCGGTCTCAATGATATGCCAGGTCGTTATGTTTATTGTATCTCAGTTTTAGTGAAGTGGGTTAATTTTAGGAAACACTTAACTTTGTTCTTTGTGTATCTAACCAAGATATAAAATACTTCCATTCAAAACACCTTTGATAATAAACAATAATATACGGAGGAGAACAACAAACAATATAATATATGTCTAAAAAGGCAGCCGCACACCTGCATTTTCTTGTTGTACACTTTAGTTTTATATTTAAATTTAATAATATTTCCCTTCAAACATCTTGTAAAACCCTTAAATGGTTTAGGGTTTTCTTTATATTTTGTGTTTTAAACCATTCTATGGTCTCAGGATTATACAATTACATACTTTTCTAGTGATTTATAGCTACTGAAAAACTATCATATATTTTTTTAAATATGTCTTCTTCCTTGCTCTCAATTCAATTCAATATATTTCAACCTCCAATAATCGAGATGTTTATATTTTAAAATATACATTTAATTTCATACATTTAATTTAATAATTCAATACATACAACCAAACACATATCTACAAAGGACGACCTGTGAATTGCACTTGATTTTGAAAGATATCTTTTACCGAAACTTAAGCAGCATTAGGAAAAACAATTTTGACATGGTAACCTCTTTATAATTGCTAATTGACTTTTCTTTAGAAACTATGTGGTAATTAAGATATTAAAATCGGAATCAATGCTGCGAAAACCCATTTTCATGCTAAAGGTACCTTTCTTTATAAAACTTCATGTAACATTAGACTTGTAGTCTTTTACAGACAAAGAAGAAAAAAACAAATACAAGAATTTGCAAACCTCAAAATGTAAAATGCATCTAATCTGTTGTTTTGTAAAATTCGATGAAATAATATTCAAATATTTCCACCAAAATAGGTTACTAAACATTTTAATTGTTAACTGTTTATTACAATAATATGTAAAAATTAGATATATATATATATATATATATATATATATATATATATATATATATATATATATATATATATATATATATATATATATATATATATATATATATATATTTATAAATGGTTAGTAAAGTACGACGTTTTATTAACTTTATGTATTAGCCGCTTTCCTTGAAATTATTTGCCCGCTGTGCCTTTACTTTTTTGCACCGACGTTTTGGAATATATATTGTTTTGCATATGAATGTGTTATGCACATAAGATACTCCTTGTTCAGCAACCACGTTTTGAAATGTTAAAGTGGACATTCTTCTTAATTCGAGTATTTTGATTTTAATAGGATCAATTTCTCAAATCCATGATTTAAAAACTGAAATTGTTTATGTCAATGATGTTAATGAACTAATAGCTACATAGGAGTATTAACAATATACGAATGTCAAATTAAAAGTATTTTGTCACTGTAATAAATTAAGTGTGCAAGTAGTAATGGCATCTATAAGATGACAATGGAACATAAATGGGAAATATATCATGGGTGGGTGTGAATAAGATGAGCGCATACGTACACGTAGAGACATACAGTCAGTCATGCAGATAAATAAGTAATCATACACTCAGTACGGATATAAAACTATATTCATTTAGCATTTTTCCAACTAAATTAACCTTGATACTTTAACTTAAGAAAGATGTATTGCAATTAAGAGGTGCAAGATTCTTGTCGATGTGTTTTATCTATTTGTTGATAATATATCAAACTAAATGTACTTACTAATGTACATTTGTGTATCTTTCGATTTTTTCGATAAAAAAGAGAGCCTACTTTATAAAGAATGACGCAGCCCGCTATATGATGGTATTAAATTTAAGTGTATATTGAAAGCTGAGTCAAACTTAAGATTGTGAAGTACAGCAATGGTTCCATATGTAGATGAAATAAGTCGATTATGCGTATCGAATACGTTGTTCATACTTGTTTTACCTTTGCTTGGTAGGGTTGCTTGGAGAAAAAAATCGTAACTTGTATGTTCAACTAGATGGTAAGTTTGAATCTTAAAGATATCAAATGTGCTATTTTTATGCAATTTTCAGATATTGAGATTTTTTGTAAATATCATTCGTTCTGTATATTGTTACATTCATCGCTTATGACATTTAAATAAGTATCATTGAATAACGTTCATGGGCGGTTTCGTATAAGCTTAATGGGTTGGCAATATACTATTTGTGCATCACACATCTTGCATTTGTTAGTATAGAAACGAACAATCATGCGTTTTATGAAGTTGAAGCAAAGTATAACTAATAATAGGTAGAAAAACAGGTCCGATATTCATTTGATATAATTTGTCTTGTACCTCACTTCAGTGAAGTTATGTATTTTTCACTACATAATTTATTTATTTTTATTACTAAAATGAAAAAAATAATTTGACAAAAATACCTGCATCTGATTGTGTGGTTTTATGTAGGCAGCATAAATTATATTTCTCATTACCCTCTCTACGCCTTTGAAGCAAATTTGTTTTCGCATTTGACAATGCCATGTCATTGTGGCACTAAAAGCAATCGACAATCGCAAGTTGTCCCAATGTCTTTTGGACACAATTGACATTAAGGAAGATTAAAAAAAGAAAATATTCACTTTAATTGTGACTTGAACTCTAGCTGAGCTCCTACAATTGAAATTATTTTTAAAATACATTAATTTATTTTAAATGTGACTAGGAATACTCCAAAAGGAACTTCTCTCAAAAAGTTGTAATGAGCATTCGAATGACTAAATGAAGTTTAAGTCTTGCGAAAATGATATTATTGATCATAATGCTGTAATAATATAGAAATCATAATGCGCACACAAATATTTAAAGAAACCCTTACATTAGCGCACACAAGAGCACAGACAAAGTTCATAAACAGTGATGCACACACAAACTAAAATAAAAGCTTTGTTGACTTTAAATGTCTTTGCATTGAGTTGCTTCTTTAGATAGTGTTATTTTAAAAACACAGTCAAACCCAGGTCGATCGAACACCGGATCGGTAGGATTACAGGATCGGTCAATCAAAACTGCTGGTCCCTGCCTTTTGCCCTCTTTATTCTATATAAATTACCATGGGATCGGTTGTATCACCTTTCGAACTGGTTGCCAGTTCATTCAGCCTATTTTCACACCTAATCTCTGTTCATTGACTGATTGATTGTCTGTTCTGTCAAAGTGATCGTGGTTTTCAATTCCGTGACGGACGTCGTGCGACAATTAATGTGTCAGTGTAAACGTGCACTTATAAACAGTCGATGTTAGTTATAATTGATTGAATGTTGTGCTAAATAATGTAAAGTTTAATAAAATGGTTTGAGATTTAATGGAGAAATAATAGAAAACTGATTGTCATAAAACATAACTACATGATTAGGCGAACTATTTCAAATTTTGATGCTTGTTTTTGCTTATATATTTTTGGTTTTTATTTGATGAGCGTAAATGAAAATATGTTTCATAAAAGTTAAACAAATAAAAACACAATCAGGTGCATTTTTTTCAACTCAAGATCGAACTTGTTCTAATCGCTTTCGTCAATCAATTCCAGTATTTCATTGTCTCAAACTATCCAGCAAAATTAACATCACATACGTCACAGTAACGGATTAATATTTAATTTTGTCATGTCGAACTGGAAGGTCATTTCCGTAGCTGTTCGAGTGACCAGTGTTTAACTGTACTGTGAAAATGATTTGAACCAGGACAACATCCTAAATTCCTTTATCAAATGTCCTTAATTTGCAACGTTAACTGATAACACTATTTACTTGTATATGTATATCTGTATAGGAAGCATATTGAACTATCTTAGAACGGCCTATCAGGCGTTTGTTAAAATCTCTGCAACAATTTATTTTAACTTATATAAATAAGAAACTATAGCAAGTTCCTATGACAGTGGCAACATATATACAAATTTGAAAAGGCACATGACAAAAGTGGTTACGTTCTAGTCAGATAAACAGGTTAAGAGAAAATAACTGTGATGAGACAATACAAAACAAAGAAACTCAACTGGTTACGTTTTTAAACTGACAGTCGGCAAAAGAATGTATGAAATCGATTTTTAAAGATTCCTTTTAAGTCTGGAATCTGTAAAACGACATATGAAACCTCATTTATTGAACACAAAATCAAAGGCAACTAAGATGCCCTTTTAGTTGAAACTTTTAATTAAGAAAATAATTGGCATGAAAGAGATAATATTCGTTGTTTATCAGTTTAATGTGTAATTGGATAGTTTGGTCGCTAGTTAGGGTTACCTTGTAACCTCTTTAAAAAGTCAAATTGGTACGCAATTAAAGGTTATATAATCACCATTTTTGAAATGGGCTATTTTTACAAACAGGCATTCACGAATATTCCAAAGTTTAGAATAAAAATAAAAAGTAGAATTTAATTTAGAAAAAAAATGTTTATGGTTAAGTCATATTTGAACAGTTTTAGTTACCCAGCCAGATAAGTTAAGCACATGTTGGAAAAAGATTTAGAAGTATCGGTCTATTTTTTTTAAATGTGTACTTATTAAAAGGTTGTAAGTAAATTTGGTTAAAACATGCATTTAATTAATGTTACATGGTTTTATAACTTTTAAACTATAGCTGAAGAAAACGCTATCAATAAGTTAAGATTTAAAAGTATTTATCACGCAAATAACCTCTCACGAATGTTCAAAAATCGTAAATAACAGCTAGACAACAATGAGAATCAATGTAAAGATTGTTTTTCAATTGTGTACTATGACAAGAAAGGTAAAGTATTTCAGAGATATTTTGTCATTTTTAACTATTCTATTATTTCGCTTATTTTATCATTCCGATGTCCATAAAATCTCAAGAATTTCAGTTAAAACCGCTGTTGAAATGAACGGTTGTTTAAAGTCAATTAGTGTATTACAAAGTGTAAATTTTAATACTACAATGGAAAATAATAATTTTATTATATGGGAATAATTAATAGTAATTTTCCCATTTTTACTATTTTCTTGTAATTTTAAAATCCTCTTATGCTTCAAAGATTGATACATTAATGTGGTAGGTATTCCAAATTAAATATAAATGTTTCTTAGTGTCTCACGTTCATACGTTAAGTGGACAAAAGTGAATAAGTAAGCTGCTATTAAACGTTATGAAATAACATTACCTTCGTCGAAATGTTAATTTGCTTTTCGTTTTTACATTCCTATGCCTGCTAAGGAATTACCATTTCTCTCATTAAAGTTGCCTTGTTTCAATACAGCTTTTGAGGACGAATCAAAAGAAATCTAAGAATGGAACGGTGCATAGGTGTCAAAAGATTATTTCTTAATTAAGATTAAAAGAGGCGATTAGCGTGGGCACATCTAATTTAGATTAAATGGTCCTCCTGTCATGTTATCTAAAAATATTGGAAATCTGATATTTTCGGTAGGCATTATAAAATCAACTGAAAGTATAGATCATAAATGAATTTTGTCGACTGCTAAAAGATGCATATCTGAAAATACATATAAGTGATAATATATCTAACAAGCTTACACTTCTCGTTTGAATGTAAACAAAGTAACATATAAAACAGGTCAGACTCTTGGGCTTGTAGATCACCCTCCCACAATAGAAGACAGTCTCTAATAATATTGATTCCTACAGTATGTTAAATAAGTTGTATCGGTCAAGCAAAATCATTTGGACTTGAGTGGTCAACACCATATTTTGCAACCATTAAAAAGCCTGCGTGTTTGTATAAAATCAATTATGTTAGAAAATAGTGAAAGATGTAAAAAGAAACACAAATATAACAAAAACTAAACAAAGATTGTTTGATTTTAATTGCACCTAGCTGTTTAGGTCCTGGTGGAATTAGTTCGTACTTTCTTATGTAAGAATACAAAAGCTCTAGAATACTTTTTTGTTATGTGTGTCATTAACAAGTAATAAAATTGAAACTGAGTCATTGCTTCATATACTGCATGCAATAGGAAAATTGTACCATACAGCTAATTGTTTAGTCTCAAGTCCCAAAAGCCAGTCTTTCCCACATATCAAGTTTGAGCATTTACAGAATGCTTAAACCTTTCTCATACATAGAAGAATTAAATACATAAGAGGATTTTCGTGTGCTTAAGGTACATAAAAGCTTTCTGGATGTTAGGTATGTTTGTTTTAGAGATAAATATATAAAGTAACTTCATGTCGCAATAATCAAAAGTCTTAAAACTAATCTCTTCACTTACATAATTTGACAAATCGTGCTTATACTTTTGTGTTTATGTTCCTAATATAATGCAATTAATTCATTTTTGCTACAACAGATTGAAGTTTTTATCAATCAACTATCTCTCCCTCTCTTCATCTGTCTGTCTGTCTTTCTCTCTTACCTATCTCTCTTTCTCTGAGAGAATGATCCGGAACTAAATTCACTTCTATTAATTTAATATCAGCTCCTTCTCATAAGGATTGTCCCTCTTAAAAATATCCCTCATTATGGATCATAATAGTGTTTAGTGACGTGTTTTTGCAACATCTGGAAAACTTGTAAAACCAAATCTCCCAAACAGGTTATGGAGTACGAATAATTAAAACAATCCAAACGAGTACGACATTAAGAAATAAATAAATAAATTTTTGCTGTAACTTATGCAGTGTGGCGGTCGTAAAAATCTCCCTCTCCCATCGTCGGATACCCACGGTTGATTCTATTACGTTACTCTCCATTCATCACCCGTGGGCAAATTGCTACTCATCTCGTCGTTCTGTTTGAATAGAACAGAACAGACATTATCCAATCAGATGATAGGTTACAAAATTAAATATTCTTCAATCGGACGATCAATACGGTAACCTGAGAACGTAAACATGGCGACCGGTACAGCGCATCGCAAGTGTAAAATATGTCTGTCAGCGATCCGCGACAAATGTTCTTACAGATCTTTGGGCACTCCAGCAAGTATTGAAAAATATACGTCGGTTTTAAACGAAATCGGTATCCTTGCCCATGAAGACAGTGACGTTGCTTGTAATTTGTGCGTAAATATACTTACGACAATGCTATCGAAGTGGTATGAAAGCGTAAACATGATTGGTTGGCAGATTCGCTGGATGGTCTCAGCGAACCAATCGAATTGCGGCATTTCATAGTAAACAAAGCGACGAAATGAGTAGCAATTTGCCCACGGGTGATGAATGGAGAGAAACGTAATAGAATCAACCGTGGGTATCCGACGATGCTCCCTCCCCGTGCATGTTATCTATGTTGTCATTTAATTCATCTTTTAAGGATTGTTAAGCATATTTCCTTTGACGATCATTGGACTTTGGTTCCTCAATTCCATCTTCCCATAAAAGGTTGCTAAAACCATTGACATTTCTCTGGTCAATTTTTTGTTTTATTTAAAAAATAATTTTATTAACAATCAACAATTTGAGTGTAGTTCTTCTAATAGAAAAAATAATATTGCATTCGAGAAACCTATCAGGTAGTGCGAGGTTAGAGTAATGTAAAACTGCTTTAAGCACCCCAGTCCGTCCCTTTTACCTATAGACAGTACCAAGGCGGTAACTGTTGGGTTTGCTCTTTTTGTTAAATGACTCATCACAAATTTGTGTTTACTTTTACATTTGGCTTGCATGCGAATACCTTTGTCCTGTGCCTTTTCAAATTTTGTTATACGTTGCAATGCTCTTAGAACTTTGTCATATATTCTTATTGGGAAAGCCGCGAAACAAAAAATAAAATGCTTAGTCGGGTCTATTTAAACGCAAAACATTAAAAGCAACAGGTACCAACCTCGACAAACGTATTTTATTTATCATCACGTATCTGTAACAAGAGTCTAGAAAACAGGTGTTAATATTCATTGTTTTAAATGTTTCTTGTTCTTGTGATAAGCATTTCTATTCTCTGGAAGTGTTAGCTCCTGACCTCAATGAACCAGTCCAATATAAAGCTTTATTGACAATGATATGCTAAACAAGATACAGATACGTAAAATAAGTTAACAAATAAGCTAATTAATGATTCGTGTATTATTGTCGGTATGTAAGATTTGTACACATAAGTGATGCAAAAGAATAAGGACGTGTTCGTTAAAAATATAGCTGAAAGGCAAATAGCCCATATTGCGACTGACCGTTCCAAGGCGGTAACTGTCGGGTTTGCTATTTTCGTTAAATGACTCATCACAAATTTGTTCTTATTTTTCACTTGGCTTGCATATGAAATATTTTGTCCTGTGCCTTTTCAGAGTTTGTTATATGTTGCAATGCTCATAGGACTGTGTCATATATTCTTATTAATTGGTATTCGAAGCTGTTTACTTATAAATATATTAGAAACATTGTTTCCTTTTATAGCGTCATATAAACAAATCAATGATACAAAAATCACAATGATAAATAGGAGTATATGTAAAGGTCCTGTGTGAATTAACCAAAAATATAAACATTTAAAATGTCCCTAGACTAAACACATACAAATTAATGTAAAAAGGACATACAACACTGAGACGAAATATAACATATAAAAAAAGTTACTGCCTTTAAATGTTTATCGGCGAAAGAACCGATTGGGGTGCTTGAAACTGGTTTGTGGTGCACTATATATTAACACTTTCTGAAGTTGTTTTTTCTCACATACACACTGTGTAAATAAAGCCATCCAATCAAAGTGAAACAACTAACATGCCCCCGATAGGGTAAAAGACATTAATCTAAACGTTTGGTTCATAATAATTACATGCGATTTCGATCATAAAAATATAGCTAAAATATTTTCAGGCACCATTCGTTCAATGTATTTTAAACTGCAACTTAAAGTAAATCTGCAATTGATGAATTTATATCATCAAGATTATTCAGTTGCTTTTCAGATAACCATGAACAACTTTTACCAATGTTTTGTGACTGTTATTGATCAATCTTTTGACACACAAAATTAAATATAAAGCATTCAGTGAAGTGAAATAATGAGCTGCAAAATTATAATATTTTCAGTTCTTTAATTGCATATCAAAACTGTCAGTAATAAATCATACACTGATTTTATTTCCCCGTACCAATTTTCAAACCATCCGATAAATGGTACTAAACAGTTTACTATTTTCAGCAAAAACTATAGTGATCGCATTTAGATCGTGTTAATTTCAATGATTTATAACATACATAAAACATGTATGGATCAAGAATCACTTGCGCAATGACTTGTTTCCTAAAGTTAGAATAACGGCTTAATAGCTAGGTTATATACAGCTATTAATGAATGGACAAATTTGTTGTTGTTGTCTTTTGTATTGTTAAACATTGTCCATTTGAAACCATGTTGGATATGGTAAAGAGTAACAATAATGTGTCTGAGAAGTTTCATATAGTTACTTTGAAAGCAAACATCCACCAGAGCACTGAGTACGATTTAAATTGTCTCGTTTGTACATGTACTAATATCAAATGTATGATAAAATAGCATCTATACTAGTTACATCTGTATTATGTATTTTAATCATAAATGTCTCTATTTCCATGGTTAAAGGTATATACAAATGAGAAAATCGTTCACAGTGACAAATAGTTTTAGGGATAAAATCGGAACACTCACTATTCCCAAAACGTAACGCGACGCAAATTGTAATCGCAAAATATTTGTCGTGCAAATCGAAAAACGTGTCCGTCATGTGAACTGTGATGAATGTCGAGGACGATAAAGTAGTTAGAGATTTTCATACGACAACATTAAATTATCATCTTTGATAACGGGTTTAAATAGTGCCATTCATTACTATAAACTGACGAAATAGTTTTTGTCGTTTGTGTTTCGGTATGTACATGTATAGTGAATGTGAAAAGTTCGTGTATTGTATTGTCTGCTACAGACTTGCACTTCTTGTAATATTGTAGTAAATATTTAATAAAATTTCTTACAGCTGTACTTAACACTATCAGTTTGGATGCAAAATAGTATTATCTATATCAATTTTGAAGTTCAGAAATATCGCTATATGTCAAGAAAAATATGGTTAGAGCTCTGTAAAACCGGTTTAAGCACCCCAGTCGGCACATATTGTCGACTGACCGTTCCAAGGCGGTAACTGTCGAGATTGCGCTTTTCGTTAAATGACTCATCACAAATTTGTTTTTGCTTTTCACTTGGATTGCATATGAAATACCTTTGTCCTGTGCCTTTTCGGAGTTTGGTAAATGTTGCAATGCTCATAGGACTTTTCATAAATTCTTATTTATGATTATTTAACATCCACTGTGCGTTAGGCAAAATTATAGTTGTTTAAGCCTGTGCGTATGAAGTTTTGATCATTTTTAGCGTTGTGTTGTCGAGGCATGTTTACGTATTTTGCGTATACGTTAATTGTATTAAGTTTATTGTATTATTGCATTTACTGTTATATTTCTTCGAAATATTCTTTACTATACATATCTTTACCCCCAAGAAGGAGTTCACTGCTAGATGTGACATTTTGGTGGATGTTTTTGTCTTTAAGAAAATGACTCTAAAATGTGCGAGGTAAGCTTTTGTAAACCGGTTTAGGTAATCCAGTCAAAGTTATTTGCCAATTGACCTTTCCAGGGCGGCAACCATTGTTTTGGCTTTATGTGTGTTATGTGTTATGTCTCATCAAAGTGCTTTCGTCAATTTTGTATTTAACTTTCAAACGTATGTGTTTAGTGTTGTTTATATTTCAGAATACGCAGTAAAATTCATTGGACCAGTTCATATTTTCGTGTCAAATAAATAGTGTGCAATATACATTTTCAAATTAAATCGGTTATAATGCATTCGAACTTTTTCATAAATGCTAGGGATTATGATCTTTAACTTAATCGACATCTGTTGACACCGAATATGTTGTGTACATTATTAGTTCGCTGTTAGAAAGATTTGCCTTGAGAGTATCCGTGAAGGTATTACCCAGGCAGTTGTATCAGAATGTAACGAAATAATCAAAATATATTTTTAACAGTTAATTAATGCAATTATAAGATTAAGTCTAGGTACTGTTTTATTATGAATGTTGATGTCTACAACAAAATGCCTGCTTCCACACTTATCTTGATGTTAAGATGTCATAAATATATTCCTTGCGCATAAGAAAGTCGCCAGTTAACTCTAATAAAGTAATATTCAGATGAGACTAATTATACAAACATTTGCTCCTTTCGTTAAATGACTCATCACAAATTTGTTCTTACTTTTCGCTTGGCTTGCATGTGAAATACCTTTGTTCTATGCCTTTTCGGAGTTTGGTATATGTTGCAATGCTCATAGGACTTTGTCATATATTCTTATAAATAATACAAACATTTGTCTTGTGGTATAATGCGCCTAAAAAGATCATCCTTGTGCAACATAAATGGTTTCATCCTTGTTATATCTGAATTTGTAGATGGTTCGCCTTATCAACATGAAATAACATAGATTTGTTGCCAATAACTTTATTTCTCTTAATCATTGTACTTAAAATGTTTTAGAAAAAAGAACTTTTTAACTAACATGTCATTGATCTAAAAATGTGTGCGGCTTTTATTTAAAATTGTTTGACACATTAGATGTTAAATACTGCTAAAGTCATATTTTTAATATTTAAAATATATCATAATTTTACTGTTTATCACATAAACTGTTTATTGTAATAAATAGAATCAAACATTAGTGTTAATTGAATACCAAAAATATAAAACTAGTTGAGTGAAGCTATACAAGACTCTCCCGAGTCTCTTTCCATATCGTTATTTTATTTTTCAGTATTCAATAAACCTGAATGTCAAATCATCTTCTACATCTTCTACGTTTAGTTGCAAAATGTTTACGCCATAATCCATAAAAATATAATTGTCATTTTTCGTCGCTTAGATGCAATGAATGCAAAGAAAAATAAAGATTATTGACACACCGTTATACAATAAGTATCGTTTACAATTGGTTCTTTCTTCTTTATATTTCCCTATACGTTATTGGTATAAATTAAACAACCCCTATGTTTATCTTCTGTATCTCATGATAACAATAATCAACACAAATTAAATTATCCTCATATGTATTTAAACAGCGCCAGCATAATTGGAACCTGACAAGAATTGATTAATTGAATTGATATACCCCCACGAGAGTAATTGATAACAATTTGAATGGGATGGTTGAAGATTTGCAATGACGTCTTAGTGCTCTAAATGCCACCCCCCAACGTCTAACTAAATTGTAAAAATATGGTTAAATATCCAACAAGAGCTGCGTCAAAAGATTTTTTTCAATTTCGTTCCATTACATTTTGCAAAGTCCGAATGCAAACATATCAGTATGATATTTTTATTGTTATGTTAAGACCGCCGAGGATAACAACATTTAAATCATACGATTACCTTCTCCAAGAGGCTGAATTACAACAGTAGTTCTCTGAATATCAAAACTCTCGCTAAGATCAGTTGCTTAACTAATTTAATATATTTTATAAGATTATGAATGTATTTGCAAAAGATACAAGAGACTGTTAATGTATAAATGACCGAATAATGCAAAGGCGACATTATGCATGGGTAGGTTGAATTTATTTTTTCATTGTAAAAACGTTTGAGAATGATCACGGTGTTTTAGAATAAGACAACTATGTAGGTTATTCCTTCGAAATTTTGTCCAAGCTTTATTCTACATCAAAACCAATACATATTGCTGAAAGCGGGTGTTAACATCTTTCAAATTTCAAAGACAGGAAAAAAGTTTCTGTATCTATTCAATAATAATAAAGTTTGGGAAATTTGTAGCCATACACATTTCATTATCAAATATTAGTAAAGGCAAAGGCAAAACATATTATAAGCGTATTACATTACATGAAACGCACGTAGTTTAGAACAATAGAGAGAGCGCACGACAAATAGATAGATAGATAGATAGATAGATAGATAGATAGATAGATAGATAGATAGATAGATAGATAGTAGATAGATAGATAGATAGATAGATAGATAGATAGATAGATAGATAGATAGATAGATAGATAGATAGATAGATAGATAGATAGATAGATAGATAGATAGATAGATAGATAGATAGATAGATAGATAGATAGATAGATAGTTAGGTAGGTAGGTAGGTAGGTAGGTAGATAGGTAGGTAGGTAGGTAAATAGATAGATAGATAGATAGATAGATAGATAGATAGATAGATAGATAGATAGATAGATAGATAGATAGATAGATAGATAGATAGATAGGTGGATAGATAGATAGATAGATAGATAGATAGATAGATAGATAGATAGATAGATAGATAGATAGATAGATAGATAGATAGATAGATAGATAGATAGATAGATAGATGGATGGATTAATGGATGGATGGATGCATGGATGGATGGACGGACGGACGGACTGACGGACGGACGGACAGACAGACAGAAAGACAGACAGACAGACAGACAGATATATAGATAGATTTTTATATTGACCTATATTTGCTTGAGCGATAGCAATGAAGCTATACCATTACCATTTGTCACGACTTTGGTATATTGCGGCCCGGGATCGTACCCGGGGCCTCGATTTACACCTGGATTAAGAAAATTGAAATATTATCAAACGCACACACAATGTAACGATACATGTATTAAATACCGAAAACTGACACCATTCCCTGTGCGCGGTAATTCAGTGACAAGTAATATAGTAGTAACATATAGGAAGTCCAAGTAGCATGACCGTCATTTCTGTCTTTAATTAAAAATGAAAATTGTATTTTAATTTGACTAATGGTACGACATGTAAATTGGCTTATACAAACTTTAGTTGGCGCATGATATTGTCAGGTCACTTACTTTTATGGTAACTCGGTAAATATGTTGCGAATGAACAGTTGGGTCTTAAATGTTCTTTTACAATGGTTATTTCAATTACAGTAGGATAATTAATACAGTTAATACGCATGGTTTGGTGTATTTTATTAGAATAGATTTTGACAGAAATTCTTAGAAAGCATAATTGGGGAATTATCACTTGAATATTTGTTCTGACATTTTGCGAACAATATATAAAGTCACGGAAATGTTGTAACAATTTGATTAATCTTGGTATATCTCTGACGATGGAAATCTTTACAATGTTTAATTTTTATTCTACTGGCATTATTGTAAAATGTCATATTCATTTGGGCATATTCAATATATTTAAGCTTAAAGGTGATTTCAAATAGTTCATTTGAATATATCTAGACAGTAAATATAAAATATAAATTTGCACGGAAAATCGTAACTTTATTAAAGTGTACCAACGGACAACCTTTCGATGATTGTAGATAAAAAGCAAAAGGATTGTTAACAATCTTCGAAACATTCATTGGAAAGTATAAAAATGGTTTTATACGAAAACTGGTATTGGGGGGTAATAATATTTCAACAAAGTTAAAAATGTAAACATCTGCATCGGGAGTACAAAGTTTAGCTTAACAAAGGAACAGTTTACAAACAACAAATATAGACAAACAAAGTCTTCTCAAAATAGGATGATATCAATATCGTCTACTGCTAAAAAAGCAATTGCCTATACAGTTTTGTCTGTGGTCAAGCCATATTGCATAATTATATTTGATGCTTAAATAAATGTCAAATAAATCCGCGAATAATGAATGGCATATTAAATCGTTTATTTACCTGTGAAATAAAATCAGGACATTTATTCACCTACATGAATACCTTTTCTATATTCCTAGCGTTAGCTACTAAAGGCATGTTAAATCGAGATTAGTTTATTTTTTGGTTTGTTGAATCATTTGGAGCTTTATACCGGCAACAGGCGGACATTGAATATAAATAATATTATTTTCAGATTTGTTGAAAATTATTTATATAGAAAATGCCTACATGTCATATTTCATTATTGTTCTTTTTATAATTTCGTGTGCTTTTGTAGAAAAAAATATGCTTATTTAAAAAAAAACATTTACAAAACACGAATTGTAATCTTAATAGGCACTCATTTTCAAATTTTAAATGCTCAGTCAATCACTATACTTTTTTCCAAGTGTACTTTCAAATGTTAAAAATCCAGTGTTATCTAATGTTTTTCCCGATAACAGCTGCCAGCATAAATTTATTCAGTCAGTTATTCGAAGAGTTGTCTAACTGTAAATGGAAACTGATACGAAGAGATAATTACGTGTATCTGCACCACGATATTTATTGAAGACTAGATTGGGGTCACGTCCTTTGACCCTATGCGCCCCGTCGATGTCAAACTCGTGTGCCTGTCAAATCCATGGTTGTCGTTCAATGAACTATTTGCAGTGTCGACTTGTCGGTCTGTATAATCCTGTACTAAGTGGCCAGGTAAAAATAACGACTTTGTCTTTTCCAGAACGAGCTTACACTCATTAAACGCGTGAAAATCTGGAAATGACGGTACACTTAATGAGGGTCACGTCTTTCGACCCGATGCGGCCGGTCGATGTCAAACTCGTGTGCTTGTTGGTCCAATCCAACGTTGTAAAATGACATATCTGTGTTATGGCTCGTTAATATTGTTAACAATACACATATAACATAAAAGAATCAATTTGATAAAGGCAATTTTGCATTGAATGAATTAGATCTCTAAGAGATATTTCATCTTGTTTTAAGAGTTCATTATCGAGTTTTAAGTCCTCAAAAGAAGAAACAGTTCAGTTGATATTTGTACATGATAAAAATAACTTTAATTTCCATTTTGAGCATTCATTGCACTTTTCCTTGTTTTTCGAAATGAAAACTTTACATTATCATTAGTCTCTTGAACAAAAGGGATTTTCGAAATTGCAAAAAGCTCATCTTTTGGTATTGCTTTCATTTCTTGGAATTATGGCGCTTGTAAGAACAAGGGTAGGGGTCACGTGTATGATTGAATTGTTCAATGGTTTTGTCTTGTTATTATTCCAACGCCATATTGGTCATGGTTATCAGCAACATCAGAATTATTCTGACTAGCCACAGACCTGCTGCCTGTACCACTTGTTAGACCAATAGGTAAATAAGAAAAGGTCCTATCAAAATTCTCACAGATATTTAAATTTCATCTACCAGTAGACAAACGCAAACAAGGTAAATGCAAATGTGACAAAAACACAGAGACGAGACATTACACACATAAAGAAAAACCATCAGTTACCGCCTTGGAACGGTCAATCGGCAAAGGTTCAGCATCCCTACACACAATGCTCAATGGGGGTATTTCAGGTTGCCGAAGGAAGTGAAATCAAAATAATAAGATTTCATTTTACATGGAATAATAAGAACACCGGGTCTTATTGAAACTTTGGCCTGTATAAAACATAAATTTGGATCTTCGTTGCTTTAGAATATCCTGATACCGGCACACAAAACACATTGAAGAAATCAGTTATTTTAACCCACAATTTAGGTTTAAGCACCCATTTATTTTTACTGTGTTTGTACAATGTCTCTGTGTTTTCGTCACGTTTTCTTTACGCTGTATACTTTGGTCTAGTTCAAAATTTAATATTTGTGGTAATTTTCTAAGGACCTTTTCTATTTTTCCTGCTCATTCATATTGCCAATGATAAATACTATTATTTTTATAACCGATAGTGTTAGTTCATTAAATACATAATCATTATTCTTCAGCTGTATGTGTGACAACTTGTATATATATCTGTCTTTAAACAAAGTACAATTTCACTGCTGTAAACGGTTACTCTTTTACTTATTTGCAATAGCAGGTTCTTTATTAGATCAATGGACCCTGAATATTATGACATTTTGTAATAAAAGTGCAGTTATTGTCGTAAAATTTGTTATGTTTCTTTCTGTTGTTGGTAGATCTTTGAAGTCAGATTAAATTCATAAAATTCGAAAAGAGTGTACGCTAAATAAACACGCCTTATACGTCATATGTCACTTGTTTCTACTGCACTAAAAGTAAGTTCTTCTAAAACCAACTGCATTGTACTGCTTAAATTCTGACAGATAATAGATAGAAGAAGAGATACAGACACTCAGACAGACAAACAGACATACACTCAGATAAAAACACAGATAGACAAAGAGATAGACACTTAGATAGACAAACAGACAGACACTCAGATAGACGAACAGACGGACACACAAATAGACAAACAGACAGACACTCAGATAGACAAACAGACAGATACTCAGATAGACAAACAGTCAGACACACAGATAGACAAACAGACAGACACTCAGACAGACAGACAAAGATAAAATTAGTGGAGACAGAGAAAGTTGGAGCAGAAAGAGAGATTATTGGTTATGTAAGGTAAAGCTTATGCTGTAGAATTTTCACAATGAAAAGTAATACATTTAAACTGCGTGTTTCTAATTACAGTATATTTACAGTGTGTTTTACATTAAGACTAAAACAATGGAAAATCACAACAAGATTTTATATTCTCAGCTCGTTGTGTGGACTGATGAAAGTTATATTGATGAAAAGCCTAACAGTTTGAAATGTCTGAAGGCGTTTTTGAAAACAAAAAATGTGGAAAAAAGTGAATGACGCAAATCTATTTAAATAACACAAATATGACATGCAACGTCAAGCTTTATCATGTTTCACAATGTGAATTAAAGTGGTCAAACCATCTAATTCTTCAATATCAAATATGTTTACATCCAGAAAACTATTTGTCCAAAAATTGAAAAAAGATGAAGAAAAGAGCTCATATCATGCAATGTGCACATTTGTCTTAGTTACAACATACTGTTATAAAATAAAAAGTGACTTTAGTGAAATAACCTGCTTGTCATGAAGAACGTTTCTTTGATAAAAAAAATTGTGTAATCAAAATACTTACTGTAATGACGACATATAAAGTTGACAACAATTCAAAATTTTCAAACCAGTATAAAACTATAAATATTACATGTGTCCTTATTGCGTCTTTGCACGATAGATAGGTAGGTAGGTAGGTAGGTAGGTATGTTGGGATGTTTGGAAGCTTGCTTAAAATAATCTGTAATTTCAAAATGAAGTATATGTCGATAAATATTTTGTCTGCTTATAGTGTAATTTAGCTTATACATTTGTAAGCTAGTGGCGCCAATCAATATACTGAGCGCAACGGTTCATTGGATATCAGGTGCAATCTATTAACTACGCGGTTTTCACGTCTTGTTGATTACATTAACAATTTCTCTTTAAGTAACAATATCAAACCACAAATGTTACGTGTATGAACTGGATTGTTTTGACCTCTTGCCAGACAAATAAAAACATAAAATGTACATACATATGTAACTCTGACTTATTCAGCAAATATTTTTATAGCAAATACTACTATTATCGTTATTATAGCTAATTTTCCTTTTAGTTTTAACATAGAGTATGTCCGAAAAATACCATGTGGTGTAATATAAAATACCTGCAATATTCTTACAGCGGTTCACTAGAGTTTGAGTCTTTTTTTCTCACCTAATTGCAATTTATATGTGTGCCTTGTGATCTCAATTGCGTGCTTCCATGTGTTGTGCTGTTATGACAAAAGACACGTCAATGCATCATTGATATATTAAATTCGTGACCTTATATTGCGCGTTCCTTTTATATCTTTGTTAGCAAATAATTCAGTGTGAGTATTTATTAAAGTTTTAAATTAAAATGTTAAGCTAGTATTATCATTCCGATTTTTGCGCATGTAATGACAAGCACGAATCCTATCTAAACGTCGCTAACTTTTATGAGGATCTAAATAATACCATAGTTTATGAGTTTATGGCATGGAAAATTGTAAACGTTCTGTAGCAGCATATAATCTATGATATTTTCTGTGAGACCATCCCATAAGAGATTCACATGCACGTCGCAACGTTACAAATTGATGTATCTTTGATATTCGTGATTAGTGACCTCTGATAGGTTAAATGCACATATATAACTGATTTACATATCAATATGACCTAGGCTATTAGATGACTATTGACACATTGTTATATTACAACCTAAGGACGCATCCATATGACGTAATGAGCGTTCGCGCATGCGTGTTGAACGCGGCTCAAGCCAGTCAGCAGTTGGCCACTGGTAGGTTAACATCGGACTTTACTTGACCACCGGTCTGTTAACATTTATATCGACTATCACTATATAAAATCATGAGCAGTTCGTAAATAAACTGTGTAATCTTTTAAAGAAACTTTGAGTTTATCTAAATCTACACATTGTGTTACATCATCATGTGGATCACATTTGTCTCGTTTATGCATTTTGGTCATTTAAAAATAAAATGCAACGTCTGTCGTGTTTGCAGATTTTTCTGATTAAATGCATTTTTAAAAAAGAAAAATAGAGCATGAATATATTTAAAGATGTTCAAAGACAGAGCTCTTTTTATCTTTAGAGCTTATTAAACCACAAACACCCTGTTAGCATTTTAATTTCATATGGTTATTTGGTGTGACACTCATTTAGCTTTTGTCGATAACTACTTAATTATACGTGCAACAGACTGTCGAGTTTTACGAATTTGTAACAAAGACAAATATTGGCACTTTTAAATAAACTTTACCCAAGAAGGCAATTCAATAAAAATGATATGTTTTACTTTATGTAAACGATATTACATTGTAGCTTGAGTATTATTTTAATTTCTTGCAGTACTCGAATGGGTGGCCACCTCGATGCCTGTTTAAACATAATAAGGGTTAACAACTGAAGCGCATAGTCATAATAATTCATGACAAAATACATATACCTAAAACAAAGTTTTTTCTACCGTCTGATTTAGACCATAACGACAACAAGCATTACTGGTGGATACTAATACTCCTGATCTTTATGTATATTAATATAATATACATATATAAATGCAAATATCTCGTGTAAATATATGTGATTTAGACACGGTAAAATTTTAGCTTATTGAATTATTACACATACACCACAAGACATAGTACCAAACAGACAAAGTATAAAAATGATGACATTAGCTAAATTATGTGTTCCTTTTTAAATATATGTCGTTATCATTGATGACAATGATAAGCACATAAAAGTCGAAAATAAGATGAACACACAAATGCACATTTCTACTTTTCATTTATAATTGACGTATACAAAATGTGAAAGCTTCATTTAAACAGTTATCAAAACTAGAATATTATATTTAACATAACTAATTTAGGGAAAGTGGAAAAGCACCAATCAGGTAGACCCTATCTGATTTATAAGATGCTTGTTAAAGGGATCTTAGAGTATTTTTGACCAACATGGACACATGGAAAACCTTTGCTCATGACAAGACATCCCGGCTGTCAGACTTATAGCTACACCTGATATTATCTCCCACGAAATCAGAATTCCCGATGATAGAAAGCGACACCAACATACTCTTCCAGTCAAGCCACCCAACCTAACCTATCTAGATGTTTTATGTTCTTTTTCAGTGTGCATACAACATTCATGAGCCTCCTGTCTGTAGCATTTAATATTGGTATTGGAGTGTAACGGACGCTCTGTTCTGTTCAGCTGTATTCAAGCTATATAATTTATAAGGCATTATGCGTTTGGGGTTTATTTCTTACAAATTGGTAAGGAAGTATTGCCATTAAATCTATACGTGAAAACACAAAAAGTAGTCGTTTTTGAATTACATGGAATACATACGTAACTACCACATGATCCTGTAAAAAATAAAAATTTCGGAATTTTCTATTAATTCTAGCTTTGTAACGGGTAACATTATGTGACTGAATTAGCTTAAACCTCAATGTGATATGGTCCGTCAATAATATTATTAATTAATTTTGTAGTTGTACTTGTGTTGTTATTTCATCTGCATTAAGTATTGGCATACACACGTAACCGCCAAGATAACATTTGTGCGATTTTAGAGACTAGAGTATAACCAAATCGACCCGTGTATAGTAAAGAAGAATTGTTTACAGACAAAATAACGAGTAACAAACTTGTATTCTCTAAAGGGCACATTAGTTGACAATATCAAGTTGTAAATGTGATAATGACGTCAAACCGTTAGAGAATACTTAGGACAGTGTTGTTGTAAAGAACTCGTGTATTTTTATTTCAAATAAAGCGGCAGAAAATGTCGTAATACAATGTAACACCATTTGTTTTAGTTAAATGTTTGCATAGAAAGTAGAAACCTAACATCTGGGTGTCCGACCTTTCACAGAAGTAGCTTACACACGCATTAATAAATTTGATATCGCGAGATACGATCCCTCGGTATACATTAGCGCTTTCTGATATCACCACTAAACAAGTCTAATTAAGTAAATTCTATTCACTGAAGTAATGCCTAAATTGTCAAAGCTTTATACTGTCAACAATGTGCTATTTCATTCCAGTTCAACGCGTATTCACAGCTTTCTGTAATGGTTAATTTTTTAATTATCTTACTGTTTCAGTTCATATTTAATCAAATGCTACTTAAATTAAACTTAAAAATGTTTCTTTTACTTGAAAACGTCTTATTTTAATAGTTTAACACAAATTACCTATCTGTAACATACAGAAATAACCAACTTCGTGGTATATTTGTGGGTGACGACACAGTGATGTTCCCTTTATCAAGCTTCCACGTTCGACACTCATTGTTTATTAATGAACATCTCGGGATAATGTATCGTAGAAGATGTTTATATCTAACTATAATAGTATAAATTCCGTCTAGATAATAATTTAATCCTCGTTGCTAAAGGTTTGCCTTATTAAAATGGCATCTAACAGATGTTCGATTGATCAAAGCTGGTTTCAATCGATCTGTTTGGATCTGGCAAACTTAAGATTTGAATCCCAATTCAAAAACCTCAGGTCTGACTAATTTTTATAATTGTCTGGAGAATGTCTAATTTTATGTATACAATATCTTTATATCTTTTACCATCTTCAACGTTTTTTATCTTAAAGCATGTTTAAGTGATAATAGTCTATTACACAACTAGTTGACTAGCAGCTGCACAAAATTGTTTTAAGCCCTTAAACACTTAAGAATTTGTATAACAAAGTTAAGTTACAAGGCATCTGATTTAGTTTCTCGAAAAGGCATCCCTTAAAATTGCAGACACATGTATCATGTTTTATTTGACAGAAGTGTAATTGATTAGTATTTAACATGCAGACCATATATATCCGTCTGACGCGTGGAATAAGCATTCACGTAAAAAGAAAGAATGTAGATGTTGATAGTCCCTATACAAAATTCAGCTTATTTTTTTTTACAAAAATCCTCTAATAGCCGTCTAGACTTTGTTATTAGCATTTTGATCATTACATGTTTGCATTTGCTTTAGGAAGGAACAGCGGTTGGACATTTCGTGATGTTGCTTTTATGTTGTCTTATACATTTACTTGATATATTCCAGTTATGATTATTTACGGGGGCGTCATGTACCAGTTTGGAAGTTTATAATGTTCATTGTTGTTTTAAAAAGATTGCTTTAAAATTTGAAATTGCAAAGCCAGTATACGCTTACTTTACACTTATTATTTTAAGATTTTTATTTTATTTATTTTTGTTTAGTTTGGTCTAAGAAAATGTAGTTTGCCATTTGCAATAACGCTTAAGTATATCATTTAAGTCGTAGGGAGATTTATAAATATTGACTTAATGTAATGGTCATTTTGAAAAAGTGAAAATCGGTATAATTTGACAATTTTCTAGACTGTTAATTGGCAATAATTCTCCCAAGTACTTATTGGGACCCTACCCGATGCTTTTCAGCTCAAGGCCTCTATTGAGCATCCGTTGCTTCTTCGGTGAATCGTAAAATGACTCAGATGACATTAAGACGTAATGTAAACAGAACATTTATTAGAATATAAAAGAATAATTGTAATGCTATAAGGATGAGTTATATGACGAATATTATTATTGTCATGCATGTTTACGAAATGGCAAAGTTAAACAAAGTTGATGCCACATATATGGCATATATAGCAAGAGAGTGTATAAACCTTATAAACAAATGTTCATGCAGCAGATGTTTTAGTTTTACTTTGATAAAGAAAGTCGGATCTAAAAGACACATGCGTAGGAAAGACCGGAAATTTAAATCGATGTCATTTTGAATGTCTTAATGCAGCTCATCACATTGAAATGAATATGCACTGAAACTGACAAATCCTTGCCATTCTGTGATGATTTATAATGATGGCCTATATATATAAATATATATTAATTATTTATTAATAAAACGGCACTTTTACTAAACGATGAAATGGTGTAACAGAAAGAACAAGCCAACAACAAACTAGTACAATAATAGTTTATTTTATAAAACAATTAAATCTATGGCGTAATAAAACAATTGCAAATAAATCAGAAAAAAAATCAGAAAGCAAAATATATGTTAGCTTACAGTTTTTTCCCTTTAGGAGGTGTCCCTTTAACAGTCCAATTAATAAGCTCCAACAAAGAAAGATTTAATTAATATAGAAGCTGCAAGTATTTCCAGACTATTTGTCCAAACTCTATGTCCAAACTTTTATCCAAACTTTTATCCAAACTTCCTTTAAATCGGCTAGCACGCCCTTATATAGACCCAAAGAATTTCTAAAACATTCACGAAACCCAGAACATTCTTGAAACCCAGTTGAAAATAAACATATGAACTTTCTAACCATTACGCGAATGCTACGTCACTAATACTACTGCGGTAAACAACCCTTAACCTAACTAGCGCACCCTTAAACGCTGGTATACTACTGTACATAACAATACACATAAATATATATAATATAATCTGCACGTATTTGCATTGAACGTAAATAACTGGTTCAAAGTTATAACACAAATTTAATCTGCATGGGACTTACTTGGCTAACATTTTGCAGTAATGAAATTATTGAATTAATGATTCTTGTCTGGGCATACGATGAACAGGGTCACATGTTTACAGTTAAAATGGTACAGAAATGTATAATTTTAAAACTTGATTTTTGACTTGATTTATTTAATTTGAAACAAGCCCTGAGCAATATCTACTTTTTCGAATGGAACATGTTTGTATTGTATACAAAGATTTGTTTCGAAGTTGTGATGTGTTTTCTTATGATGGGTCCCAACATCAACTGATACGATCTTATAGAAAGAAATAAAAATCGTTCTAAATGTATAAAATTTGAAATGAATCAATTCACTTGTGTGTTCGAGACACATAGAGCTAAATCTGTAATATCTACGAAATCCTTTTTAGATGACCCGGGTTACTTGGTAAAAGCACTGATTTATCCATTACATTAAACAGACATATCCAGATGATATTTACTTTAATACGTGGGACAACAACGACATTGAATGATTCGAAATAAGACACATTTGCAATCAAGTCGTTTCCGAATCAGTAAGATTCTAACCCTGTGACATACAGGATGTCAATTCGACTGGATGTATACAATACCATCTGTCTCAGAAGGACATTAACCTTGTGGACAAATGTATATTTTGCAAGTGCTTACAGCCTTGCATTGATCGAATTGATCGGAACCATTAGACACTAAAGTAGCGAAGACAGTAGAAGTGACGTGGTATCATCTGCAAATGTCTTGACGCATTTTGTCTCATCGACTTGCTAATGCCTTATAGCACTCGAAGCCTCTTTTTGTGATAAATCAAATTAAGTATCCGTCTATGTGTATAAGGGTTACCAATGTTATTTCTTCAAACAAAAGCAATTACCGTGGGTTTCAAGACTAAATACATTTTCTTAGCCCAAGGTTTCCTTAATACACTTCCTTTCCTTTTTGCGCTTAATGATACACTAATTGCCTGTTTGTTCAGACTTCTTATTAGCAGCGTGGTGGTGTTCAGAGTCGAGTGAACTGCCCGCGTCACACAAAATACTCACAAATATATATTAGTATATCCTCCAAGACATCGCTTACTTTACAGAAGACGAAATTGGGTTTTATTAGACGCATTATATTTTCAACATATTCCAAAAAATGTCATAATTACAACAATTTTCATGACGGCAGTATTAACCCCTTTTAGGCGAAAATAACCAACAACAAAGGCAATTTAAACTGTGTATTTGTATATTTACTTTGAAGTATATCATTGTAAGAAATTGACAATTAATACGTGTTCTTTGACCATGACAATTATATACAATTTCATAACCAGAAAATATGATTTAGCATACATTCTTAAATTGGAAAAAGGTTACCATGGCAACCATGAAAATGAGTATTTATTAGTCACAAAGACGCCTTTTGCTGTGTAACTAGCGACAACATATTAATTTTTTATATTGTAGTGTACTCGCCTGAAGTCTTTTGAAAGCATATAATAAAGTGACAGCTTACTAGCATTTAAATATAGTCAAAACTATTATCTAAAATAAAAAGATCTATAATGTAAATTGTATGGGATAAACTTTGTATCAAAACAACACACTTAAAGTCATAAAATTTTCTGAGCTATTCAGACAAAAAATAAAAACTGTATTTATTGACAGTATTATTTTAAAATATCATAGAACAAGTTCTTTTACGATATAGAAAATTGCATATTGAAACAAAAACAATTAGTTATTAACATGCATAGTAAACATACATCTATAGTTGAAAAGATTATGTATTATCCTTAATGTATTAACATTGTCTATGCAATAAATTAGGCACCTCCATTAAAGTCTTTATCTTATGAACATATTACCAAAGTGTACTAAACACCACCCCACAAAAATGATTAACAAGTGTTGTTTAAATTATCAATTGTGTCATTTGGTAACCTTGTACTTAACAAAGCAGCAATGGATATGTAGTTCTAAATTAGGTCTATATATTTTCTGTCTCTTTTTCAATAGCTCAGTTACTAAATGCTTGTACAAATAAACTTTTTTCGAAACAGTTGTGATGAAAAGTCCTATGGTTTAGGCACTGAATGGTTTGTGCAGCATGTAACATCATTATATAGGCGCTGTAGTATTTTGCATCCTCTCTTGGATGTCCTGACCACAGAATCAGCAATGGACTTTACTGACTCGCCATTTGAACTGAAATAATTTGAAGTGAATTTAAAATATACTGCCTTAATAAAGTCTGTTGATGTCTTAATGCTGATATATTAAAATCAACAAAAATAACTTTTAATAACCAGATTTTAGCCTAGCGGTACAGCGGCCGAACTGTTACTCCTACGACTGTTCATGTCAACAGAATGTGTCAGTTTCCAAAATGTATCCTAGTTATATAAATAGGTAAATAAGAAAAGGTCATATCAAAATTTTCACAGATATTTAAATTTTATCTACCTGTAGACAAAGGCAAACAAGATAAATGGAAATGTTACAAAAAACACAGAAACGAGACCTAACACACAAAAAGAAAAACCATCAGTTACCGCCTTGGAACGGTCAGTCGGTAAAAGTGCCAACTGGGGTGCTTAAACCTGGTTTGACACCTTCAACAATCCAAGGTACCAATCTGGACTGAACTCGGTATGTCCTGCTTTCATGTTAGAGAATTCTAACTGCTAATACAGGTTATTCATGTCGCGCCATAAATTCTACCTGTACTATTAAAATTTGATCTTTAATTATAGATAAAGTAAACAGTTGAAATTTGAAAAGTATCAAATAATATTGATTATGGATTAGAAAGGATGTGTGTTAGAACCATAGATGCAAAGCTATGAAAATGTATATTTTCTATAAAATTATTTGGAACAATTGTCTATGAAAAAATTAATACTTCTTTTAATTAAATATTTGAAACAAATATAATACATCGGTTCTAAGTTATGATACACTACTTAGTAATGTTCATATATGTGTGTGTGTGTGTGTGTATATGTGTGTATATATATATATAATACACTTTTCTAGTCCCTTTACATATAGCACTTATCCAATTACAAAGTTGTCTTTGTTTTGTCAAAAAACTTGACCATGTGGTAAATGACCTTCTTTTGTCCATATCCGTGGTGATCAAATTGATAATGTAACATATACGCCACACTGTTTGGCCTCTTTTCCGATACTCAAGTTCATCTAGCAGTTATAACACTTGAGTTCCTGAAATATGCAATAGTGGAAGAGTTAAATACAACTACACTTATCTAGCAATTACATGCATGGTAAAACAACATACTATTCCTAGAATGTTTGTTTGTTTGTTTATTGGGTTTATCGTCCCACTATTACTAGAATGTTGAAATATTATATGTCAGGCTATTAAAAGTGTACCCTTTTCTGTGAAGATATATGACTTTTAAAATTTTATGAATTCATTCATTCAACAAGTAGAAACGTATTAAATCCATAATAATCATTTTCCTGTTACCTCACTCAAAATCAGTCACATTTCTGCAAGGATCTACAATATGGTAGACAATCATGCCCAGTGAGGATGGATCACTCATTGTGCATAGTAGAAAATGTGGTCTTCACCACATTGTTGGAACTAGTCCTAAAATACATACAATAAACAACAGTTTATCAAGTGACTTCTTCATTTTTGCCTTGAGGTACCTTTGTAAATGATGCATAATAAAATATAAAACATGTGTTAATTATGTTGCAGTGTTTATGACAAATGAAATTGCATTTGAAATGTAGTTGTGTTAATTCCAACGACAGCCATGATTATCTAAATAATAGATGTGTCTTACTTGGTAAAATCAATCCATAATTATTATCCATAATAATTATAAAGATAATGTTGTTGTATTAATACATAATGAAGTTTGTTGTGAGGCATCCATGGCCGAGGGGTTAGGGTAACTGGTTTGTAGCTTCTCAACCTCTCATCGAATGGATTCTAGCACTGGTCAGGGGAGTTTCATTTGAGGAGGTTTCCTAGCTACCTTGCGGTGCACCGCGGTTCTACATTTTTATTGTGTTTTCTTCTAATTAATATAGCAATATACCTAGTTGATAGAATGTCAGTGTTTGCAAAAGATGGTGACATATCACCACTTGCGAAACAATGAAAACAAAACAGCGTACGCACGCATTCAGGTCTTCAAGTAAAAATGGTTAGCAAGTTTAACCGCGTTTTTAGCGTAACTTCATTACCTCAGTTGGGCCTAAAATCACAGATGTCCAGTGATTCAAATATGATACTGTTACGGCACTAGAAATGTTTTATAAAAGATGAAATCCAGATTAATTGAAGCAAATGTTTAAAAAAACTTAGAAAACAAAAGAGTAAGTAAGAAATATTTAATAATAGACAATTGAGTTCTCGACTGAGGAAAATCCTAGCTATGTATAGTGATCCCACTGTACAAAAAAAGGTTTGCAAAATATTGTGCCTATACCAGTGAAGGGTATGCAGAATACCGAGCTCAAGAAAATAATGCGCAAAATATTGTTAACGCATATAAAAGTGCATTCAGTTGGGCACTAGAGAAAAGTATAGGAAAATGTGCACAGTGGGAAATATGTTCTGACAATTGTTATAAACATATACTGATAGAAATGCAAGGCGGTTACTTTGTTAAAGTTCGTCGTCTGCTCTGAAGTAAGCAGCGAGCATTCAGCCTGAGAGGCTTTTACAATAAAACAACAACTACACAACAATTATCCCATGGATCTCGGAAACATAAGTACTCTTATCTACCAATAATGATGAAAAACAACCACCAGAAACTAATGACAAAAAAATCGAAGAGAAGCGCTTCATAGTACAAAATCTAATTAAACACATGTTTAAGATTGATAGTTCTGTTAACAATATAATTATCCTTGTGCGTATTCTAATAATTAGCCATTTAATCAGCTATTTAACTTAATGTGCCATTCCAAAGGTGATTTATTATTAGTATTTATAAAAGAAAAAGACATTAGCTTTAATACACATAATCCCGGGGGCTTACAATACGAGTCGATCTAAATAAAACCATAAGTACTTTTTGGTAAATTATAATGTCAGGCTTAATTCATATTTTACATCACTCAAAATACGTTCGACTTTATACATGTACACAATGTTTGTTCTTGAAATTGACAATATTAATATCAAAATGGAATCCAAGCAAGAAAAACGTCCTTCACAGTACTTGATTCATAAGCTTCACAAAACACCATATAAGTCACGGTTCACAGATAATGCCAGCTCTAGCACCACCACTCACATATTTAAACTACTTATTTCTTGACTTACTGCCGTTCGAATCCACGTTGTTAAATATTATGAAAAGGTGATTGAAAATTCTGTAATTAACATTTTTGGTCTATAAAAGTTATCCAGAAGTCTTAGACAAAGTTCGTACTTGAAACTTCCATTTTTACTGCAGTAAATACTTACGATTTCTCTACGCTGTGTACTTTTATATCATGATTTAATTAAGACCAAATTGATTACTCTTATTGAAAAAACATATACTCGAGAGCAACGTCATTACATTGCATGTCATAAGAGTAATGCATTTTTACCAACACTTCTTTAGAAAAGTTTACTATTAAGACCTGTACAGCTATTTGTGAAGCCCTATTTGTCCTGTTAGAAAATATTTAAATATTAAGCGGTGATACTTTATTTAGACAAGTAATTGGTATTCCTATGGGAACCAACTGTGTACCATTAATTGCAGATTTGTTTATACTGCTTTGAACGTGGTTCCATGTATTCTTACTATAGTTGTCCTTTTCTTTTCTCAAAATATCCATCTGATTTACCATCCAGAACTTACCCTTAATAAGAAAAATACCTGACAATTAAATGCAGCATTTCTAGACAATGAGATCACTATTTTCAATGACAACGTCTGTACTAAGATCTATAACAAAATAAACGATTTCAACTTCAGTATTCAGACTTATCCATACCTTGACGGTGTTTAACATATGCTACCTCCTATGGTATTTACAGATCCCAACTTAAAAGTTTTGCACGACTTTGTACTAATGTAGAAAATTCCAGTGCTGGAAACCGGTTTATTACTTCATAACTGTTACAGCAACGCTTTCGATTTCAGAAATTAAGGAAGGCTTTTACAAAACTCTTTTACCGCAATGATTTTATTGGTTTAACGCATAACAGCAGTATGAGAACACTTATGCGGCAAGGCATAAGCCGTCCGGCATTTTATGGAAATGTTTGATACAAGATAAAGAAAATCAAGGTCCTCAAAAACAAAATTTACAAAACTTAGGAGAAATAAATTTCTGACTTTTACAACCCGGGAATAATTCGTTGTACTGCATTGCTTGCAATTCACCCTGTCATAATAAAGACCTTCTTTTAAATTACACGATGACCGGACAGGTCGTTGAGACTATATGAAAACAGTGACCTAAAGCCATAATTGGACAGTCACTGTTAGACTTTTGTCTCTACATCTCTCCAAGCGTACCATATATAGATTAGACAACTTGAGCAGCCTCTATGTCCTTTACGTGAGATTGCACAGGAGGTATATTATATGGATTTTTGTACCTTTATAATAAATAAATATAAATCCTCTTTTTATAACATAATATAGGAATCTCATCACTCACAATACTATAATTTGTTTTGTTGGTTTAGGTTGTTGTATAACATTTGATGCTTTCCTTTATGTTTTTTCTTTTCAAATTTGACATTTTGACACATCTGGCATATGACGTCATGCCAATTTTATCGTATGACGTCGGTAAATTGTTCTTATTATACTTCATCGCTTGGGCTGTTTCGTTTTAAACTTCTCTCTCATTTGAAACTTTAAAGTTGCCGAGGTTTTTATCTACTGTACTTATGTTGATTGTTAATTATGTGACTAGTTATTTTATATATAAGTTCCTTTTATCAGTTAACTCCCGATGCAGTTGCTGACTATTAGTTGTCTAAATCTGATTGTATATTTTTATTTAAACTGTTTGTTTGACAGAAAAACCCTCAGGAAGTGCGAGGTTGGAGCGCTCCACAAACCAGATTTAAGCACGACAGTAGGCCCTTTTGCCGACTGAACGTTCCAAGTCAGTTATTGCTTTTTTCTTTTATGTGTGTTGTCTCGTCTATATGTTTTTTGTCACTGTTACAGAACTAGTGGTATTTCAGATTTAAATGCAATATGTCTGCGGTAATTCCTATATGACCTTTTCTAATTTTCTTATTGAATAATACAGACATTTTGTTGACATTCGTAATTTACATTTAAACCACTCTTGACGTATATTCAGGATTAATTTAGGTAAGTATAAATTTCTATCAACTGAATGCTCATTTTAGATATCCATTTTCTGTGTAGTAGTACAATATCAAATATTTTACAATCTACTTTTATTAATGACACGCCAAAGGGTGATTAAAGAAATTCCTATTGATAAGGGCAACTGACAATAGGTAATCTAAGGGCATTCGTTATGTGATCAAGGGTGTAAACCGTAAAGGGTATAATAAGGGTTTCCACATATTACTTAGATTTATGTCAGAAGCTAGGTTAAATGAATTGCCACCTGATTGATTTTGTATTATTTATCAACTAGTTGATTGTGTGTGTTATAAAACAAAAGCTCTCAAGTTTCCTGAGACAATATGTCCGATAACAAATCAAATGCGATTGTGCAATACGAAAGACACCTTTACTAGCCTTTTATAAAACTTTATACAGAGAAACCTCTCGACAGCAACTGTTGTTGCTAAAAGTTGTTGCTGTATAGATGTCATGAATAATGGCAAGTTAAAATACTGTACATAAAACATTATTTTGTTTCAAAATTAATTAATTATTTTTTCTGTGTTTTAATTGTGTCAAAAGTTTGAAGAACATACAAATATATAAAGTGCTATTTTAAACAAACTAAAGTTAAAAAAACTTTGAAATAACTTAAGAACTTAAGTAATAACTTAAGTAATCTAAGAAGATCGGAACTGAGCACTGCACACATAAATGTAGATAAATGGCTAATGTTGTCGCAATAAATTTCGATTATATGCTAAAAATAAAGAGTAGTCTATGAAATTTTTCACATCCTACACAATCACCAAAAATTATTTGCAGACTCAATAATCTTTAGTCGTACTTACCTCTATTCTTATATATTCTTATATTGTTTTCTTTTCTATTAGCACTGTTTTGAAGCAATGTAATCATGTGTTTTCACACCTAGCTGGTTACCTGTCAAACAGACACCTGTACTGAATGAGTCAAATTGCTTTCTTATCAGTGTACACAAATAGGACACTTCTGATGTAGCCCTCGAGTGTATATATATACATCTGGCAGCTTATCTTTGCTCAGGTGCTGCTCAGCAGAGGTTACAGGTTTAAATGCACTGAAAACTAATTGCAGAAAAACAGTAATGCTGCTAACATGCTGGCGCCTTTATAGCGGTACCTTTAGGAGAGGTTTTACTGTAACTGGCTTTTGCGACAGGATCAATACGCAAAGGAAGAGACAATGGAAAAATAATGCGTGTTATTGCCTAACAGAACAAAAACTGCCATGCTGCTAGTTCCTATAGTATTAGCCTTTTGACTGTGTAACAGCAGGTGTTGTGATAAATCTATTATTCATAAAGTGTTCTATCACATGCTTTAATCAATAGGTATTTGTCGGTCCATGTGAATAGACATTTAGATATTTCTATAATTGCCACAATCTGCAATTAACTTTGTTCTCATTGTGAATACGAAAGAATGGTTTTGTGCTCTGAATATGTACGACGCGTAAGGAAAAAGACGTAAGAATCATAAGGGAATAAAGAACAGGACAACATAGATTTCACAGAGATTATTGAACACATTTTACTTCTGCTACATTGCAGTCGTTTCCCTTGTTTAAATAACGCAGAGTCAATCACCACCACCACCACCCCCAACACCACCCCCGCCCCAAATCATCGGACTATTAAACTTAGAAGTTCCTTTTATTTTATTATAAAGGAAAAAGTAATCAAATCTAATGAGTAGAAATTAACATGTTGCACATGAAATGGAAACGGACCAGTTAATTTGTTAACAACAAGTGCAAAAGTGTGATACAATTGTTCGTTTACTGTGTTATTGTCAACTTGACAAACTTGAAATTTAAGTGTGTATGAATTAATAAAACGAAAATACGACTAATGCATATGATATATTACAACTTATTCTAAAAAATAGTCAAAAGTATAGACACGCAATTTTAATACATAAAATTGCAACTGAATAATGAAACATTGGACAAAAAGAGAAAACCCACAGTGACCATTTCAAAGCAAACGTCGGCAAGAAACCTATGTCATGATGTGTTTGCGTGATTTGAACTGATAATGATGAACTTGTATGTAAATGAGTGGCTGTATTACTTGTATTTAAGAATCAACATTAAATAGTAGATCGTCTTAACAAAATTACTTGAATAGAGATAATGATGACCGATTTATTTGTCGTGGAAACATGTTAACAGTTATCTGAAATTAATATCAACTACACTGTATCCTAAAGGACAATGTACATAACCATACGTATTGTTTAAATACTCTCATAAACAAAAAAAGCTTATCAGTTATTGGCAAGGTTAATTTGTGGTGTTTTCTTTTCTTTAGCACTACTGTGTTTAACAATGGTAAGGCAGTCTTAATTCGTATGACGTCATCAACTAAACACCGCACTATTATCTGTTTAAGTGCATAGCACTCTGTGAAAAAAAGTTATAATTCATGTAACTTTTATCGATTTTAATTACTCAAAGGATGTTTATTTGTCATTTCTTGACAGTTAAATCATTAAAACAATTTTATAAAGCTAAATGACTTTAGGGTTCTACTACTCGGCAAACGAATAAAGACTTGAAGTTACTGAGCTCTGTGTCCTTGGCCTGTTTACTGACATGGAAATTGACTTGAAACTTTCAGCTATGGATATAATTCCCTAGTGTTTTTATGAATAGGACTAGAACTGTTACGAAGATAATTACTGCAATTTTACTCGAACGGAGACCGGATGCTTTCATTGACAATAAAAGTAAATTTTATTCCATGATTCAAACACGTTGATGATTCTAAACAGACGTGCAATTAACAATCAAGTTACGTTCCGGAAACGAGATATCTGCGTCTGTTGGCGACGATGTTGTTTACTGAAAATATTTTCAGAAGCCATGGCTTGTAAAGGGTGTTTGGGATATAGGCTGCAAGTTTATTGAAGCTATTATGTTGAAATATCAAGTTTGTTATATTTTTGATTGTTAAGTACATATACTCCTACTCATTCGTAAAATATTTTATGTGGGTGGTTGTTCATTTTCCTTGACATTTGAGTGTACAAAGACAAGGTTATTTAGGCGTCAATCCTCAGAACTAATCTTGTATGATATTGTTAAACAAGCAAGAGCAATGATGTAAAGCATCAATCGGCGTCCAATATACATGGATGTTTTAAAAAGACACAACGTTATCTAACGAACGACAACTCCGAAGAGTACTTTGATTTAATATCAGCTGAAAATATGATCGACCAATTGGCCTTCACGTGAAAATAACATATGCGCCATTTGTATTTCATATTGTCTCAATGTATCAATCCATTAATTTAATAACGGATACATTTTTTAAGAAACTGATTTAAGAAATACCGATCTAATAACAATCATACAAACATCGTAGAGTATTAGTAAAGTTAGTGAACATTGTAATATCCTTTATAATATCGCATTTAAAAACATCCTAAATGCAAACAATGTTTGTTTAACCAGAAACCGACAGCTCGCTTGTATTTGTATTAATAATTGATATAAGAAGTGTGTTGATAAGCGTGTTTAAACGTCATATTTTTCACTTGATTCGTCCCATTCTTTAACAGTTGTTTTCAATAAAGAATCGCCAATTGTTGAGCCAGACTCTTTTTGAATCTATTAAATCACTGCTTTAAAAGGATCAATATTCAAAATAAGAACCCAAATAGACCGTTTATTCATTTATACATAAAACGAATCAAGATGTTTACATTCACATTTTATATGCACACGTATATACTTCCAAGTGTGCGTACAATATTGGTCGCAATATTGCCAATTAACTAAATTCGGATTATAATTGGTCTTGGTAATTGCCCTGTCGTGTTTATCATCCTCATTAGTCGGTGTTCTGATAAACTAACAGCGTTTAGTTTACCAGATTCATAGAGATAATTAATGACATTTGTGGAATATAGTTTTCTAACAATTTCTTTTTTCTCAGCACATTTATTGCTGATTATCTTATGATAGAACGCCGTGAACACCTGACTCGATTCACCAGTCACCGTGTCCTTCATTATCTTCAAAATAGTAATCTAACTACCCTTGTAATTTCTTGAGATTTAACAAAGGAGCTGTAGAACAGCCATCTTATGAACGCAGATTCTAGATATGGTACTTTTTTGCACCGTGTTTTCTTTGTTTGGTCATTAGTCTTATAACTGTTTCACGTTGTAATTCTTGCATCCTTTTTAAAAGATAAGGAAATTATTAAGTCATAGAATTAGTTAAGTTTATTTGTAAAGTTTGTTTTAAACAGTATGTCAGATTTATTCCTATTTTGTTTGAAATACAATGTACAGCTGTTTGCAATTGAAGTAATTTATTTTTTAAGGTGGCATATCTTCACAATATAAAATATTGACAGGATAAGAGATATAGTTATGAACTTTTTGGACGGTTGATAAAAACATTGATCTTTTATATGATCAGCGCCCAAATTTCACTACACCGGCAATTAATTTTACTTCTGTTGTTGCCCTTTTCAGAATGTCGATCGGGTTAATAGTATAATTGATAAAAACATTGAAGACTTCGCTTGAACACAGACCGCTACAATGCCCCGGAAATAACAACTATTCCTGGATCTTAACGGATATCAAGACAACGTCTTTTTATCTATCGTAATTTTCTATTTCCGTGAAAAAAAATTGCTTCATGATATATTTATACCCTCCACTCCAATTAGAACCTACACGTTATTCCATGAGGAGTGTCCGCGATTTTCATTCCTCATGGTCGTCAAAAGTGAGAACTATGGGTGCGTTTTATCATAAATCTTAAGCTCGATTGAAAAAAGTTCTTAAATTTTGGTCTTACAATCACTCCTCAGCGCGTTTGAACAAATTGTCGTAAGTGCGATTGGTAGCAAATCGATCAACAACACTCTTAAGATTTAAGAGCGATTTCAAAATATTAATAAAAAAGCTCTTAAGAAGGAAATCCATTCTTAAGAGAAAAAACAATTCTTAAGGTTAATGCTGAAACGCACTCTATGGATATAGTCAAACATTTATCATGGTCGTCAATAATGACATCCATGGATAAAAACAAACATTGTTCATGGATGTTAATAATGAGATCTATGGCTGTAACCAAACATTTCGTATGGTCGTCAATAATGAGATCTATTTCTATACCAAAAAAGAACGCGTTTTATGAATATTTAGTATGAATTGTCCAATGTATCTATGTTTTTCTTTATTTATTTGTTGTAGTATTTAATTACCATAAACAACACGACCGTTACGCCCTGCAAGCATCATTTGCCTGTGATATTTGCAATAACTAGAGTTTCATATAACGGTTCTTTTATTATGAAAATAAATCACAATTTCGATATTATTGCCACATTCAAATTGGTCCGTCTATGTACACTACACAGTTATTGCATGAAAACATTTTCAAGGGTGGGTTTTTTATTTTATTTTATTTATTTTTATAAGTGAATATGTTAAGGGATTGATAATAAATTGTGGTACAAGAAGATTAGTAAATTTATCAGTTTGCACACACGGAGTTGTGTTTAAATGATAAATGGCAAATGAACTGCACCAAAACGATTGTAACCATGTTCAATTAAACATTTTATCAGATTTGGAAACAGTTTTAATGTGAATTTTGAATAACTAATCCATCAAAATATGAAGGTTTCTATCACAATTCTAAGGCAGCTTAAGGGGGACCTTACATTTACGATTAAATGTGAATGCAAGAAGATAAAACCTACTAAAAGGTTCAAAGTTCTAATTATTTCACTGAGCTTTATTTTAATATTAATGCACAGATGAGTATCTAATGCAGCCTGTGTGGCTGCAAAAGCTCTGTGTCATTCCATGATAAAGTAACCGCCTGCTGGCATAAAGGTCACTGAAAGATTTATAACTTTTGTTTATACTTTTATGTATGAATTATATATAAAAGGGTAGAGATTTAACTTCAACAATTACACAATAACAATTATATATATATATATATATATATATATATATATATATATATATATATATATATATATATATATATATATATATATATATATATATATATATATATATATATATATATATATATATATATATATATATATATATATATATATGTTACGACCAGTGTCGCTAGATAAGTTTATTTATAAAATGGCACGTTTACTAAACAACGAAATAGTGTAACAGAAAGAACAAGCCAGCAACAAAATAGTACAATAATGTTTTATTTTAGTAAACAATTAAATCTATGGCGGGCGTAATAAAACAATAACAAATAAATAAATCAGACACAATTTCAGAAAGCAAAGTAAATGTTAGCTTATTGTTTGTCCCTTTAGAGGTGTCCCTTTAACAGTCATAATAATCCAACGTCGAATAATCCTGAAGAGTTTTCTGGAGACTGTCCTCGTAGATAAGCACAGTTGAAATAATCCAAACGTAGAACAATACACGAATGTAAATAATATAATTCCAAATCCGATACTTTAATATTTATATCACTGTAGAATATAGTAAGTCCACTAAAGTTCCTACCAGAAAGATTGAATATAAAAGCTGCAAGTATTTTTCAAACTATATGTCCAAACCCTATGACTATGACCAACTTTTATCTAAAACCTTATATTCCAACTACCTTAAATCGGCTAACACGCCCTTATACATACCCAAAGAATAGAGCATTCACGAAACCCAGAACATTCTCGAACCCCATTTAAAAATAAACAAATGAACCTTCTAGCATGATCCCTCCTCCTCCAGCAGCCATGCGAATGCTACGTCATTATTACCACAACGGTAAACAACCCTTTAACCTGACTAGCGTATCCTTAAATGCTTGGGTTCTACTGTACATAACACTATTATATACGTATAAGTTACCTTTTGTCAGATGCTATTCAGTAAAACATGTCAATATGCAATAATTCCGATAACACAAACTATATTAAATAAACATTCTTTGTGGGGGCGGGATTTAGATTTACATTTATTACCTATCACAAAACTCAACTTCGGTCAAAGCTTCAGTGTTTACAAGACCTTTATTAAAAGTGTCTGCCAGTTCTAACCTGAATGATGCTAAGAGCATGCAAAAGCTGCGTGATATGATCGGCAACCTCTGTACAGGATGCCAGGTACCAGGTGTAAGTATCAAGCTCAAAGGAAAATACAGATGAATTGGAACAACACATAACCTGGACCCGATGTGTCTGTCTCTCATGGTCAGAGCTTTATGGAGATCAGAGCAAGTTCCAATCTCATTCTTGCTTCTGTCTGCGTAGGAAACATTAAAAAATCTGCAAAGCAATTGTTTGGGGATCCTGCATGCTTTCTGTGTGGATATAGGACTATATTAGAAGTCTGCTTGTTTGTGTCCTCGAGATTCCTCCATCCTTTAAGGTACAGGCACCGTTATCAGGTTTTTCTTCTGTTCTTGCCGACTGAAGGAGAGAGACACGTCGAAAACGATTTGAACATATATAAACCACATTAGCATCTGTGAAGGGGTTGCATAGGACATTTGAGCAATTTATCTAGCCTTTTGCATCAGTTTTAGAGATGAGAAAGCTTTTCAGTCAGATCTTTATGACCAAGAAAATAAGGATGACCGAGAATAAGAGGCAGACAGCAATATAAAAAGTATAGCTGATGCTGCAGAACGAGGGTCCTGTTGGTTATGGTGCCGGGATGGTAAGCCAATAAGTAGAACTGACAATAACTGGAAGTGTTTTAACAATTTTACAACACAAAAGGAAGATATAAAATGTCTAAATATAGCAGAAGGTTAATAGCTTATATATTGATGAAAATAAAATGATAGTGTTTGACAAAATCCTATATTACGACCACGATAAACTTTAACAATTCTGAGAACTTGTGCTTCTTAGGAGTTAAACTCGGGTTGATTTGATGGTTTACATGTGTTTCCGCTATTGTATGTGCTTAAATGATTTAAAAGACATTTTGAAAGAGTATAGAAGAACTACAAGCATAGGAACGTCAAATATTAAAACAACTTTGCATGCATCAGCAGACATCAACACTTTCAGGAGGTACGAAGTTGGAGCACTATGCAAACCAGATTTAAGCATCACAGCCGGCCCTTTTGCCGACTGACCGTTCAAAGACGATAGCTTCTTTAGTATATAGTGTAGTGTTTTTTTATACTTTCGCATAAACTGTGTGCATGTGTGTACGTGTGTGTATGTGTTTCTATGTGTCAAGTGGAATTTCAATTTTAATGTTTTTGATAAATCTCATAGGACCTATTTGAAATTGTTTTAATTATTTAATTACATGTACTAAGTAGTTGGCGTATTGACTCCGTTATATTATGCAATGCAATGCAATGCAAACAAAGCCGTAAACAGGAAACGTTGTATTGCTTCGTTCCTATCAATGCCTGCACAGAGAAGTGTTTGTGAAAACATAGATGCACTTTGTTCCTAATATAATAATATTCTGCAGTTGTAGTGCATGTTATTTGCAACAAAGTACTATGTAGGGAATTATTTCAAACTTGTTTTTTTCACAAATCAGGACAACTTCAGCACGGTTTGTAATTTATAAGTTTTAATGGCATTCGCTCGAATGTATAGTTTTTAAATCAGCAATTATCTTTTAGCAAATGCAACATTATGTTTACTAAAAGGAAACCATAATAATACTGTTTGGTAATATATGTCTGTTTTAATAATATTTTTAGCCCGTTGTAAATAGTAAAAAAGATACATGTCAACTTTGGCTGTACACATTAGACCAAAATCGAGCAAATTCATAAAAGTAAATAAAATAATAGTTATATATTATATCATAGTTATATTTTAGCACGGCTTTTTGGCGTTGTGTTATTTCTTCAATATTTTTATAACAAGTACATGGAAATAAACCATCTAATTTAAAACGCGAGAAGGTAATCATTTTTTATGAAATAATTGGAGAAAATGAGGACACATTTGCACACATGCATACATGTATACGCAAGTACGTAAACTCAAAACAAGATGAAAAATGTATACAATAATACTCTGCGTTTTAACGCTGACTGATATTTCATTATATATTCATTGATATATAACGTAAGAAACGATTACCATTCAGACGCACGAGACTTTTCATGAAGTGTTTGGAATGTCTAGAAAATGTATCAACTTTTAACATTTAGTTAAAATAGGATAGCGTGACAAAAGTTTGCATAACACCCGAGACTGATAAATCGAGAGAATGTCTTATTTATCAAGTAAGTAAATGACGCAACTTGCGATTGGTTGGTAAATACATTTATTGCATACCAAAAGCCGTGTCAAAATCAAATTACATCTAATGGTGAATTCTGGGAAAGGTTGTCTTTGTAGAAGAAATTATAAGTCGACGCGTTTATACTGAAATGTTTGTTTATGTATTTTTTGTATCGCTTGCTTGCTAAATAAGCCTGCAGTAACAATGCTGTATCTGTATTCATGACTATATTGTAAGCTTTTTTCTTTTCGAATGTCCTTTTTAAGAGTGTCAATACTTGCCTACAATACAATTATTTGAAAGTAGCATTAACCTTGTAAGAAACAATATTCTATGTATATAAGATTGTATGTATACAAGTATTGTATGAGTAGCTTATAAACTAAATTATAGGTACAGTGTTTAAAGCTTAAACTTGTATTCTACAAAATAACAAATGAGTTATTTATTATCAATAAGAATATTTATGACAAAGTCCTATGAGCATTGCAAAAATTACAAAAATTTGAAAAGGCACAAGACAAAGGTATTCACGTGCAAGCCAAATGCAAAAGCAAGGACAAATCTGTGATGAGTCTTTTAACAAAAAGAGCAAGCCCGACAGTTATCGCCTTAGAACGGTCCATCGGCAATTTGGACAGACGAGGGTGCTTAAACCGGTTTTACAGAGCTCTTACCTCGCACTTCCTGATGGGTTTCTTAAAAAAAAACAATTAAAAGAAGACCGATCAATTTGAACAAAAGTCCAAGCGCTGACGTTTTGTTTAATAAGTTATGACGAAAAAAGTGACGTCATTGAAAAATAATGTCCACATAGTGTTAAGAAGCGAGAAGAGAAATAGGTCAAGTTCGCAGATAATCTATTATCTTACGGTAAGTTGTGCTGTTTGATATTTCAATTCGGTATCTTAAATAACATCTTCCCTGAAATTATTTGCTATGATTTATTTACCGCACATATGTCTAGCGTTGTTATTCCTTAAGGAAACAATATGCTTTAGAAATACAATACTCAAGACAAATTTAGGCAAATTGAAAGTAAACGGTAGCAAAAGTAACTTGCGTGTCCTTGATATTGACAAAGTCATATAAGCTTAGATAAATAAACAATTTCAGTGTAATTTTCTATATGCCACTACAAAAGAATTCGTTACTTCTGATATTTGTGCAATAATAGGACATGTTTTATGGTCTTCTACACAGGTGAACAACAACCATGTCTAAGTAATAAACCACTAATAATAATAATATTTTATTTTATTATCGTAATAGTAGTAGAAATAGTAGTAGTAGTAGTAGTAGTAGTAGTAGTAGTAGTAGTAGTAGTAGTAGTAGTAGTAGTAGTAGTAGGTGTCTGGTAGTAGAAGTATTTGCAGTAGTAGCAGTGGTAGTAGTAGTAGTAGTAGTAAAAGTAGTAGCAGTAGTAGTAGTAATAGTAGTAGTAGTAGTAGTAGTAGTAGTAGTAGTAGTAGTAGTAGTAGAAGTAGTAGTAGTAGTAGTAGTAGTTGTTGTTGTTGTTGTTGTTGTTGTTGTTGTTGTTGTTGTAGAAGTAGTAGTAGTATATTTTATTGGTTTCTATACTAAACACATGGATTGCTCGAAATGATTACACTTTTAGCCTATTTTTCAATACTTTATAATATATCTAACATCTAAATCGTTAACAACAATTTATAAATTACTTTTAACCATAGTTTTATATATTGCAAAACGATGCATCAACATTATTGTCTATCGGTGTTGCAAATAGATTATTTGTTGTGCTAGGAAAGCGTTTAAATAAATATATTATATTTTGTTTGGAAATTCTGCTAAGCTAAATCTGAACATTTACAAACTAGAAACAGTTCCGATTATGTTGAGGCTTTGATCGGCAAATAAAAATCTCTAAAGTAGCACTTGTGTAATTTAAAGATAACAAAAGCAAGATACTCTGACTTCAGGGGTCTTTGACATTATGCCCATGTTTTATAACTGCTTATCATCTGCAAATTGTAATTTGAATCTAAACTATAAAAAAGACCAAAAATAATTAACTTTAATATTTTTATGTTTATGTATTATTTTTATATATAACTTGTCTTAAATGTGTTGTTATATTTCAGTTGCTTATACACGGTATCCAGTTCAACTGAAGCAGCTGTATAAACGTAAGATGTTTAACAAAATATGATTTCGGCGTGTATGAAGAACGGGTTTTAAATAAGGCCAGTCATTTTCACGTGGTGGCTACGATCAATAACAGTCTAAAACTAACAAAGACACATCAAGTTGTCCAGGTGTTCCTACAGCCAAAAGCGCTTGCAGCGTACAGACAGAAACATATTAGAGACAGAATAAACATGGGTTATTGATTTTACATATATCTCTACAGCACCTGGTGCAAGTCCATCACAAACCCTCATATATAATAGCTTAACTAGAACGTGGTGATATGTAAAGAAATCATTGCCAGGTAGAAATGTCGATAGATTAATAATGCAAACCGCCACCGGGTCATCCGATTAATTCATCAAATGCATTGCTGATTACAATCATTTTTACAAAAATGTTGCAGATATCGCAGAAATAAATGCTACGTTTTGAGTTAAGACACAATTCCATCCAATTCAATGTAAAAACATCTGTGTTGTTTTGTGCAGACGAAGATATGCTAAAATAAAACTGATTATGCATTGTTTTTCACTTTATTATTGTTTCTTTTTGTAACAAACAAGATATTTACCTGACGAGATTGACAATGTTAACTATTGCGATCAGCGATACTATCTTATAGCGACACTTTAATCAATATAAGTTTCTCAGAAATACCTGAAAGGCATTATTGCTTGTGCTTTTAATTCATGAGGACTTTTGTTTATGCTGCAATTAATTTTATCGATTTACCTTATATATCTGATAATGCAGGAAAATATAATGGGGATTATATTATCATTTAATATATATTTAATATATACTAAGAGCCGTTTTAGACATAAGACGAATCCTATTTTTATTTTACTTTGGTAAAATGTTTTCCATTTGGAAATAAGTTATTGTTTAAGCTATGTTAATTTATCCGCCCTACTTTTTGAAGGACCACGAAAAGACAACATGTTAATAGGAATCAATTAAACACCATTTACAAGCGGGATAAAATAACGAAATGTATTTGTAAGTGTTTGTAGAATAATACTGATCGTCGGGAACGTAAACATGTAAAACACGAGGCACTCTAACAGTTCAATATTTTTCATTGTATTAGATTCAATTCAAATTTATGGACAACTGAATCTAACAATTTGTAAGAATTAAGATAATCCAAATATATCCAATTATTTAATGGACATGAGAGCAAATTTGCGTTAATGGTGTATATCTCCTGTTAAAATCGTGTCATATAGAGTAATATATCGTATTCTGGTGTAGAAAGTCAGTTCATATACATATTATGCAAAGTAATGAAGTTTACAAAATGAAACGCAAATCTTCATTGCTGACACAAACGTTGAACACCAAGTAGTGTATGTCGTCTTTATTTGTTTTATAAAGTAGCAGAAGTTAATTACTTGTTATCATTGACTGGAGCTTTAAACACCAATATTCTCCGTTAAAAAGACAATCTAATTGGTACAAAACACATCAAAACAAGAAGTATATTGCATCGAAAACTGACCGAAATAAAAGCGATTTATACTTCATTAGGTGCGTGTTGGATTCAAATGAAGTGCCGGTCGAAACCTTTAATATAAAAGCATTGAAAAATTGTGTAGGTCGCAATCATACAAAGCAATTTTTGTTTGGCTTAAATTAAACCATTGTTTCTTCCTTTTTACATATTAACAGTTACTAAGTCCGTAAATTACCGTAAACTAATGTATTATTTGAATAAACATATGACAAACCAGAGGTAACGCAAAGTTTATATTAGAGTTATATGGTTTTATCATAGCCTGTAGTTTATTTCTTTATGTATTGGAATCTATAAATGCAAACCCTAATTAGTGTATTAATGCTTAACAATCAGTTAATAATAGATTCCACCATTTATTCTTTTATTTGTATCACTGTATTATCCCAACATTTTCCATAAGTAATTTAGTTTTTATTCTTACCCAAAAATAATATTTCCTAAAGCGTTCTAAATAACAATATCGTAAGCAGCTTATATTTTTATTTACACTGATTGTTTGATAGAAAAACCTTCAGGAAGTGGGATGTTGGAGCGCTTTACAAACCAGGTTTAAGCACCCCAGTCGGTCCTTTTGCCGACTGACCGTTCCAAGGCGGTAACTGATGGTTTTTCTTTTTGTGTGTTATGTCTCGTCTCTTTGTTTTTGTCATCTTTACATTTACCTTGTTTGCCTTTGTCTACAGGTAGATAAAACTTAAATATCGGTGGAAATTTTGATAGGACCTTTTCTTATTTACCTTTGCATATTTTTTCTGATGCGCTTTATAAGCATGTTCAACATTTGTTTATTTTACAGGTGTACCGAGGAAGTGTTTGCATAACATAAGAAGCTGTACTTTGTTTTTTGCAATACCATCAAGCTACATTTAACTATAACTGACAGGCGACTGGCCACCAAGGCCGATCTGTGTTTTAGAATTGATTTTAAACATTTCTCGTACCGAAGCTTAAGCAGCATTAGAAAATAATCTTGACATGTTAACGTTTTATAATTGCTAATTGACTTTTATTAAGAAACTCTGTGGCTCTTAAGATCTTAAATTTTAAAAACCAATGCTGCTTGTGCAACCAGTTTTCAAGCGAAGATACCTTCTAGATTGTATATACAAAAACACAACAGACAGACAGAATAAGTGCATTTTACATTGTGAGGTATATCTATATCTATATATCTATATATATATATCTATATTTCTATCTCTATATATATTCGCTTGAAAACTGGTTGCACAAGCAGCATATATATAATGGATTTTTATATTATAAACTGATTTCGAAACTGAAATTGCATATCTCAATAATTATTTACAATATACCAATATTTACTATACAAATGATAAGTCAAAATTATATCGTTATATCGTCACTTAAGAATTCATTAGTTTGCAAGTAGTAATGATAGATGACCATGGAACTAAAATGTGATATACATTGAGTGGATAAAATTGTAATGAGTATTTGTACACATACAGTCATTTATGAAGATAAATTCGTAGGTATACACTCAGTACGAATATAAAATTGTATATATTAAGTTTTTTATCCAACTAATTTAACTTTGATACTTTGACACATTATCAGTATACTGTATTACAGTCAAGACGTACGAGACTATGTGTTTTAAATTGTAATCCATTTGTTAATAATAAATCAAAGTAAAAGTACGAACTTCAATCTCATGTATTTATATTTCCGTTCTGGGTTTAAGTTTACAATTGATAGCGTGCTCAGAGGTTTGATTGTCCACCCTAGACTGATAAATGGGAGAATAGTCGAATTTATAAAATAACGACGCACATTGCTATAGGATGGTTATAAATGTAACAGTATATTAAAAGCTGTGTCAAGATGAAGGATTTAAATTACAACATATGGTTGAATTTTATAAGTCAACGTTATATATTGAATACGTTGTTCATGCCTGTGTTACCTTTGCTTGGTAGAGTTGCTTGGAAAATCTATTTCGTCATTTGTATGTTCAACTATATTGCATGTTTTTACTTAAAGATAACAAATATGCTACTTTAATGTAATTTTCTGATATTGGACAATCTTTAATTATGTCATTCTTTCTTTACTTCGTTACATTAACTGTTTCTGACATTACTATTATAAGAAACATATCTTTCGGTGTCTTTTGTTGGGTGACATGTATGTACGTATCCTAAAATGGAGTAAGCGTTTTCATATAAGCTAAAAGAGGTGGTAATACACTATTCGTGTACCACACAGAAGTCTTACATTGTAGGTTAGAAAAGCAACATTGTTTGGTGTTATGTTGGTGATACAAATTATGGCATTTATTGATATTCCACTGTACAATTCTCATTATATTACTATAATGAAGCATAATTTGACTATGCGTGTGATTGGATCATTTTATGTAAGAAGAATATATTATATTCTTCATTACTCTCTCTCTCTCTCTCTCTCTCTCTCTCTCTCTGTGTGTGTGTGTCTCTCTCTCTCTCTCTCTCTCTCTCTCTCTCTCTCTCTCTCTGTCTCTCTCTCTGTCTCTGTCTCTGTCTCTCTCTCTCTCTCTCTCTGTCTCTCTCTCTCTCTCTCTCTGTCTCTCTCTCTCTCTCTCTCTCTCTCTCCCTCCCTCTCTCTCTCTCTCTCTCTCTCTCTACCTCTCTGTAAGGAGCAAACTTGTTTTGCATTTGACAAATTCCTGTCGTTATGGTACTAAAAGCAATCGATAAATTACATCAGCACTATTAAATTTTATCGTTTCAAGTCCCTGTCAGTCTAAACTGCAGGCGAGCTTGTTTATAATGACATTATCAGACGGTAATAAGCTTTTATGAAATTTAACGTTGAATGATTGTCAAACCAAAATATTAAGTTGCCACAATGTCGTTTTTGGAGACTTTTGACATAAGAGAAGATTGGAAAAAGAAAGAAAATATTCTCTTCAATTCGGACTTAAACTTTGGTTAAGCTCCTACAATTCACGTTCCTTTATAACAAATACTTTTTTAAACGTAAATGTGATTATTTCAAAATGGTCTCCTGGCATGAATGTGCAAAAGTTCTGATGAGCATTCCTATTATTTAACGAGGTTCAACCAATGAGAAAAAGAAGGCATTTATCTTTATACTAGAATCATCTTGTCATTTAGAAATCATTAACAACAATAATCAGTAGAAAAATAAAAAATGTGTTATTGGAATTACCGTAAAGATTTAAATCTGAAGTACCTCGATTGAAAGGCATACAGAGTAAATTTAAAAGTGATAAAAATACAGAGCCGAGACATTACACACAAAAAGAAACAAGAGTTATCAATTTGGAACAGACAGTCAGAAAAAGGACCGGCTGTGCTGGTTAGACCTAGTTTAGCCTTAACCTGACAAGGTCTCACAAACAATCAGTGTAATATCAAAATAAGAGAAATAACAGTTTTCTTTACTATCTGTCCAAATATTAACCACATGTTGGAACAAGTTAGTACATAGTAGTCTTTTTTCGATTTTTTAAAATCTGTACTCATTTAAATGTAATAGGTAAAATTTATTAAAAGCATGCCTTTGACTAACAGGAGCACGTTTACATAACTTTTAAGCCAGTGCTCAATTAAATGCTATCAATTAGCTAATATTTGAAAATATTTATCACGCAAAGTGTCCCTACTAATGTTCGGAAATCGAGATTGGAAGTTGGAAAAAGGTGCAATTTTAAGGGTATTTTTGAGAAGTGAAGAAATGAAGAAAATAAATATAAAACTTATTCAATTATTAACTTTGACACAAACAAGTAAGTAGTTTATAATATATCTGGCCATTTTATGATTTCATTTATTTTTATTTTTTCGTCTTAACAAGAAACTTAAGCATTTAAGCTAAAAATCGTTATGTTAGGTTGTTTAAAATCAATTAGTTTATTTCAGGCAACTTACATGGTGTAAGTTTTAATACTTCAATTGAAGCAATAATTTTACATTATGTCGCAATAATTGATAGTAACTTTTAATTATACCTTAACTATATAAATTAATTTTAAGCTTAAAATGTCCTCTGATGCTCAACAGTTTGGGGTATTCATGTGATTTTATTACAAATTGAACATATTTTTCCTAATAGAAATTTACAGTGTAGTGTCTCATACTTTGTATTGTAGTGTCTAGGAATTCTTTATGCGCTGGGTGAACTAAAGTGAATGAACACATTTGCATTTATGAAATAACACAAGCTACAGCAAAATGTAATTTTGATTTTCATTTTTATATTCATATACCTGTTTGTAAATCAGCTTATCTGTCATTTAGGTTCCTCAATTCTAGGGCAGCTGCAATGCATTAGAAAATATGACAAATTCCTATAAGCATTGTAACATATACCAAAATCCGAAAAGGCACAGAACAAAGGTTTTCACATGAAAGTCAAATGTAACAGTAAGAACAAATCTGTGATGAGTCATTTATTCATATGAGCAAACACAACAGTTACCAACTTGGAAGGGTCAGTTAACAAAAAAGAACCGACTGCGGTGCTTAACCCGGTTTTACAGTGCTCTTACCTCGCACTTCCTGAGGGCATTCTCAATGCAAGCAATGAAAAGAAGACCTTTCTATTTGAAAAAAAAATGTTTAAACGCTGACTTTTTCTTAGAAATAGTTATGACGTCATCAGTGACGTGATGAAAAATAATGTCCACATAGTGTCTATGAGAGAGGGCAGTATCATTTCCATTTGAAGAAATACACAAAATTGTAGATAGTAAGTTCAATTAATTTTTTGAATCAAAGAAAATATGGCTAAGGAAGTATAAATGGTTTTAGCATTCTGCTGATGTGTAAATGGAGTTGAGGAACCAAAGTCCAATGTCCATCAACAGGAAATACACGTAACAATCCTTATAGGTTGAATTATATGACAACATAGAAGTAATTAATATTACGAAAGTGCAAATACATGTATTTATACAAAACCACTATATTTATGATCGTTTTGTTTTTGGTTGTCAGAGTAGATTTGTTTATATTGCGGTAGCAAGTACCTTTAACGCTGTACTCAGCATTGGAGTAAAGTTGCAGTTTTAAATTACGCATCTCAAATGAATAGTAGTTGAGCATGAATCAAAAGAATAAGTGGAACGATGCAGAGGAGTCAAAAGATGACATTAAGATTTAAAAAGGTGATTAGGAAGACACATCTAGTTTATGCTAAATGGTCATCCATCCATATAATATAAATGAGATTACGATGTTTCAGAAAGAAGTAAAATAACTTATACAATGAATTGAAGGCACAGATCACGAATTATTTTTGTCATTTGCTAAAGGATGCGTATGATTTGCAAGTGAAAAGAATCAACAACACAACAGTGTTGATATTATAATTATATCTAACAAGTTTACACTTCTCATACGAATTTGTACAAAATATTACACAATTAATTGAGAATCTTGGGCTGGTAACCATGACTAAAACCGAAGACGAATTAAGCTTCCTATACTTCTTGTTATCTGAAAAAATAAGTTTGCAAGTTTGAGAAAATGTTACTCGGAAAAGGATATTGATAATGTTTATTTATTAATTATTAATTTAATTAAATTAATTATTTATTCCCGTTACAAAATCAACAAATTGTTTCATTTAGCTTTTCATAATTTAGAAATGTTAGTACATACACATACCGATAGTGTTATCTTAATGGTACCACATCTGCATTATACAGCATCCTGTATTTAATACATACTAAATATGCTGAGAGTTTATCTTAACATATTACTGTGGTCACCAGATATGTCCACAACTTAGAACAGGGGACCGTCTCTTAAGCTGATGATTCGTACAGTACGTTAGATATGTTATATCAGTCCAGCAAAACGTTTGTCCATTCCTTTATGAAGAACATTTAGAGGAAATGGTCAATAGCATCTTGACGATTAAAAAAAGATTCTGCAATCAATAAAAAGATTTGAGTGGTTGTATTAAATCAATTGATATTTTTATGTTGAAAAAGAGTGAAACTGTGTAAAATGGAACTTGAACATAATTTTATTTATACAGAGATGATTTGATTTTAATTAGTCCTAGGGATTTAGTTCCTCATATAATTAGTCTTTACTTTCTTATATCAAAAACAACAGCGCGGGAATGTTTATGCTGTTATTTGTGACATGACAAACGCGCATTCTTAATGTTTTTAAATGAATAATGAAATTGAAAGTTAACAATGTTGAGTCACGGCTACATATGGCAAGGTAATATACTGTAGGCAACAACAAAATTGTACCATACAGCTAATTGTTCTGCCTCAAAGCCAGTATTGCTTTCATAATGCTAAAATCTTTCTTATAAATCAAAGAATAAGATAAAAGGGAATTATGTACAGGTTTCGAAGTATACAAGTAATGTGTATGTTTGTTTAGAGATAGATATTGTCTTGCCTTTTTGATAAGAATGATCTCAGAAATATTTCCCGAAATGCCTTTGTCCACGAAAAGTTTGAAGTTTAGGTTAATAGTTATGATACCTTTACCACCATTTTGGAAAGATTATAAAAACGTTTTAAAGGTAACCACATATCAACATTTAATAAAAATTATCATTTAGCCCTTATGAGTTTATTGTGAGCACAAAAGCGGTTCGAATGCCACATATCCATACAGAGATGCGCGGTAACTATAGCTATTTGCCAGACTAGGCACACCTTATGTAGTACCTTAAGCTTTAAAATTTAACTGCAGATTTTACTTCCATAGTTTGACAAATCGTGCCTATACTTTGCTATATTATATACTTAATACGTTGCACTTGATTCATTATTGCCATAAACATAAATAATTGACAAATAAATAAGACAATCCCTTCACTTCGTTTCAAATTTTAAAAAATTGAAATGTTATTTTCATTTCCCGACAATAAGCAAACATGGTCAAGAATATCCTCTGACAAATATGAACAAAGATTGAAAATTTTGAAAGCTTTCGTATACATAACATGTAACTATGAGTGGAATCACACTTTAATCAAAATAGTGTTTAGTGAATTGTTTTTCAGCACACAAAAAGATTGCAAAACGAAATGTCTTTAACAGATTTTGGCGTACGGATAATTAGAACAATTCAAACGATGATATTAAGAAATAAAACAATGAATGCTTTCTTAATGTAAGTCTTGGAAAATCCGCAAAAGGGTGTAAACAAATGGCTGATTGGGATATGTTTATTTACAAGAGCTGGTGCTAGTAAGCTTAAAAAACATATGTTCTTTTATTACCACGAATTTGCATCGATAAACTAAAGACCAGATGTATATTATCCTTATGTTAAAAGTTACACTCTTGCCACAAAAACGTTCTCTGAACGTTCTCTGAAATGGTTAGCTCCTGACCTCCTTGTTATCTGTGTTATATAAATAACTTTATAGATACTGATATGTTAAACATGATACAGATCGGATAAATAAATATATAACCAAATAAGCTCATTCATGATTCGTGTATAATTAGTGATACGATGTTTTACTCTAAAGGAATAAGGAGGCGATCATTATAAGTAACAACTGAACGGCCAAGGAAGTTGCTTAACTGGTGTAAGAAGATATCTTAGAACAGATTGTCTTTAGAAACAATACATTTTTCTTTTTTTTGAGGTCGTATTAATAGAACAATGTTAACACCACTAGAAATGATGCAGTAGAGGAAAACATCACTAAAGATTTATTAAGTTTATGACTGTTTTTGTTTTAACTGTCATTGATAACTGGGGCGCCATACAATCTGAATTTAACCATTGAACATTTAGTAAAGTGGAACGAGTGCTGTAAATTTTATAAAAAAAGTTCTTTAATGCATACCAAAACTGTTAAATGATTTCCCCCAAACCCCATTTCAAACCAGCCAGTAAATGGTATCAAGAAGTTAATTGTGTAGCACGTTTTTTTTGGTTTGTTTTTTGTTGTTGTTGTTTTTGTAAAGTATTTTGTTTAAGTAATTGTGAATGGATTTTAGAAATTACAATAAGAATATATGACAAAGTCCTATGAGCATTGCAACATATACCAACATATACCAAAAATTGAATAGGCATAGGACAAAGGTATTCACATGCAAGACAAATATAAAAGTAAGAACAATTCTGCGATGAGGCATTTAACAAAAAAAGCCAACATTATTCAGCCCACACACATTTCTTTTTTTTTGTGGCAAAGATAACTAGCTTGACAAATTATAGCGTGACAAGTAGTTCGCTATATCATCACATCAAAGAGAGATAAATAGGAATAGCGACGTTATGTGAATACAAAATATATGTTATGTAATTCGAAAAACGTATCCGTCAAATGAACTGTGATGAACGTTGAGGAGTATTAAGTAATTAGATAGGTTTCATACGACAACGTTAAATTATCACCTGCAAACATCATTTCATAACGGGTTTTAATAGTGTCATTCATTACTAAAACTGACTTGTTTTCGTCGATTGTCTTTTGGTGTGAAACTAATTAAATTACTGTGTGGTATTGTCTGCTGCAGGCTGGCACTACTTGTAATATTGCACAGAAGTATTTATTTCATTGCATCATTTTATTTACTGTTATATCATATGTAAATAAATTTGTAAATAAACTTTACTCCGATGAAGGTGCTTACAGTCAGTTGTCACAATTTGACGGAATATTTTGATTTACATTGCCGTTGAGAATAAAACTCTTAAAATGTGCGTTAAGTTGTCTGTAAACCGGTTTGAATACTCGTTTTGGGAATTGACTTTCCTTTTCGGCAACCTTTTGTCTATGTGTTTAATGTCTCATCACATTGTTTTCGTCAAGTTTATATTTAAAAGGAAATATATTTGTTAGTCCATTGTTCATATTTCGGTATACGCTGTAATATTCATAGGTACAGGTAATATTTTAATCGTATATGATTATATCGTCTTCAAATAAATAGTACGTCGTATTCATTATTAAACTTTTTTTGTTGTAGTGTATGAGAACTCTTCCAGAAAATCTTAAAACTATTTTACTTAATCGACATCTTTAGACACCAAAGATTGTGTACATTTTAAGTTCGTTGTGAGAACGAGTTGCGTTGCAAGAATCCTTGTATCGCCCAAGTTTAGGAAATAAACAATCGACTATTTTCTAAACAGTTTATGCAGTTATAAGTTGATATCTCGGTAATATTTGTAAAACTGCCATAGACATATTCCTTGCATAAACAAAAGACGTCAGTTAACATTAATAAAGAAATATTCAGATCGGACTAATAATACAATATGTGCGTTGTGGTATAAATGTGCCTGTTGAGATCACCCTTGTGAAACATAAATGGTTCCATTCTTATCAGTTTGTTGCTAGTTGTCTCACTTTGATGGATATTTTATTTGCACTGTTTGTTTGATATAAAAACCTTCGTGAAGCACGAGGTTGGAGCGCTCCACAAACTAGGTTTAGGCACCCCAGTCGGTCCTTCTGCCGACTGACCATTCTTAAGAGGCAACTGCTGGTTTTCTTTTTGTGAGTTATGCCTCGTCTCTGAGTGTTGTGATGTTGTTGTCGTTGTTGTTGTTGGTTTGTCACTTTTACATTTACCTTGTTTGCCTTGTCTAGGTAGTTCAGATTTAAATATTCGTGGTAATTCTTCTAGGACATTTTCATATTTTTTATTACAAATGAACTAGTAGATTATTTGCCCCATCAGCTTCCGACAACATACACGTTTTTCCTTTTAATCATTACATTTAAATATTTTGAATAAAAGAACTCTTCAACTGACATGTTATGCATTTTGTTTAAAATTGCTTGACAAATTAGAAGTTAAATACTGCTTAATGCTAAAGTGATGTGTTTTATAATTTAAAAAGATACTATAGTGTAACTTTCATATCACATAAAATGATGTTTTTTGATTGTGCATTGCCAATTGTTCATTGAATACTGAAATATTAAACCCTTCGTAGCCTTTTTTGTCATCCAACCCGTTTGTTTTATTTTAGTATAGAATGAACCCGATTGGCGGATCCGCTCAATACTCTTTTATATTGAATCATATATATTATTGACACTTAACGTAATAAACCTTATTTGTCACGGCAAGATCAGCCAGCAAATAAACATTTTTGTTAAAATAGCCATTCAATAAGCTGGCTCCAAGATTATTTGCTTGTTTAGTTTCCAAGTACAGTTTCTAGATGCAAGGCTAATGGGATTGTTTGTGCTGTACGTAATGAAATTCAGGCACAAGTAAAATTACAAAAGATTTTATGATTAATTGCAGCTGAAGGTCACTTACCTAAAATGTCATTGCATAATTATTAGAAAAACATAAGCCTTATTATTCGTAGTTTAGGAGAAAATCAGCACTAAGGGTATTCATTATAACATATTAAAAACAGCGGATGAGGCTAGTGACACATACATTAATTTAATTACACTTATATCAATGTTCATTAATATTTTATTACTTCCAACTGATGATTGGGATGGTGTTATAATATGTATATGTTATATGTGCTATACATTTTAAAAGCCAATAATTAAGCTATTAAACAGAAAACGGCTGTAACATTGTTATTCAGAAAGAATATCCACATTTATTCATAATATTAGTATTTCTTTGCCAATGTCATTTGTATTTGATCTGAGTAATTAGTCAAGACACATCTTTACTTTACGTATTTGGCTGGATGCGTTGAATAGAAAGAAAAATAAATGTTACTGACGCACCATCATACAATAATTGCAAACTTTTTTTCTTTAATATATTTTCCTATACATAATTGAGTTTAAATTAAACAATTTCTAATCTTCTATATCTCACGATAACATCACTAAGCGCAAATTTAATTCTCCCATATGTATTTGAACAGCATCAGCATAATTGGAACCTGACAAGAATTGATAAATTAGTCCTCCCACGATAGTAATCGATGACAATTTGAATGGGATGGTTGAAGATTTGTAATGACGTTTAAGCGCTCTAAATGCCACCAGCTAATGTATATTTATATGCTCGACAATACATTGACAACTTCTAACTAAATTGTAAAAGTATGGTTAAATATCCAACAAGAGCTGCGTCAAGAGATTTCCTTTCAATTTCAATAATACGGAAAAGATATCCAACCATATAGATGTTTTCTGAAATATAAGAAATTGCAAATGCGGAATATCTTGTTTTTTGTTATGTGGTGTCGATATAATTATGGGTATGTCTCATTATTTCAATATAGTTTACCCCTGAAAAATGAATGGTTAACATTTTCAGAAATAAAAAAAAATGTTTCAGCATTGTCCATGAGCACATAACCTCGATATTTGATTTCCTCTTGCCAAATTCCCATTAAATATCAAATATTGCGATCATATAGATAAATCATTTATTTCAATTTAATTAATTTAAACTGTTGTATAAAAGTCCCTGAAACTCTCTTTTAAAGAAACACCAAAAGCACATTTCATAATGTTCTTATATTAATTAAATCACAATTTCAAATTTGTTGAAAACTAACATTTATTTCCTCTTAACAGGTTTGCACATTAAATTGGGTCATTAAAATAATTAATGGCATATAGGGAAATAAGACTGAAGTACTTTAAATTATATATACATCAAGGTAATGGATTTTAACTGAAAATTATTTTCTAAGAAAGTTCTGCTTCTAAAATATTATCCATTTCAATATTAGATTGTTTAAATTTTAAAATATTATCAACACACAAACAATGAGACGAAATATATGTTTGTAATACGTACGGAAACTGATATCATACTCTGTGCGCAAGGACAAGTGAAATTGTTTTCAAAATACACTAGTCAAAATTTCCAAGTGCACACTTTGTATTTTACGGAATACCTGATAAAAACTGACAATGAAATACTTGAAACTTATTGAAAATATTTTTAAAATATGTCCCAGGTAGTTCATGTAGGTACTCGAGTAAAAAAAGACAATACTCTTTTAAGAAAAGATCAATTTATTTCATAGGTGTTTAAAACAAAATTCACACTTCTAATGACGGGTGTGTCCTCCTCTGGCACGAATGACAGCTTGGCAACGCTGGCGCATTGATATGATGTTATTGCGTAGAAATCGCTGAGGCAGGTTGTTCCAAGTGTGGACGAGGTCCTGTCGTAGTTGAAGAACATTCTGGTGTTGGCTTATTTGTCTCACACGGCACCCGATCTCATCCCACACATGCTCTATCGGGTTCAGGTCAGGACTGCAAGGAGGCCAGTTAATTGTCCTAATGTTATTGTCACGAATAACATCTCTTGTTGATCTAGCTACGTTACACGGTGCGAGATCGGGCGCCGTGTGAGACAAATACGCCAACATCAGAATGTTCTTCAGCTACGACAGGACCTCGTCCACCCTTGGAACAACCTGCCTCAGCGATTTCTACGCACTTACATCATATCGATGCGCCAGCGTTGCCAAGTTGTCATTAGACATAACACAAAAAAAGAAAACCCAGCGGTAACGCCTTGAAACGGTCAGTCGGCAAATGAACCGACTAGGGTGCTTAAATCTGGTTTGTGGAGCGCTACAACCTCGCACTTCTCGAAGGTTTTTCTATCAAACAAATATTGAAATACAAATATCCCGTCAAAGTGAGACAACTAGCAGTAACACCTGCGTCGGGATTTAAAACAGATAAAATGAACTAATATACAGACAAAATAACTAGTAATAAAATAAACTATAAACATATGTACAATATTTACAGTAGATGAAAGCCAGGGCAACCTAAACTTGAATAACCGTGCGACAATGGCTCACACAAAAGTAAATGTAAACGTGACCATAACACTGTGGCAATAACACTGTGACAATAACACTGTGACAATAACACTGTGACAATAACACTGTGACAATAACACTAGATATTACACACAAAGAACAACACCAACGGACGGAACCGGGTTAACCTGATAAAAGTAGGGATCAGCCTCGACTTTAACTCCAACCTAAACAGTGTCATTGAAATATTCCACCAAAGTCAAGCGACTTTCAGTGAACATCTGCTTCGAATTAAAAATCTCAGCTAAGCAAAGTTAGAAACAAGGAATACAGTTATTAAAAATATTAACTGTATTTACACGAGATAGATAGTTAATTGCCTTGGCAAGCTCCTTTCTAGCTCCTTAGCATCAATGTCATGTACGTGTATGTACTTATTTACATCAGTAACTTTCACTTTATTAGTCTTCAGGATATATGCAATATATACGAGGCAAAGACGTCAGAGTTAGGATAATATCAAATGACCACTTCTCTTTATAAAGTAAGAGCCTTTGAGAAGTACATTGGTTGAATTTTGGAACAGCTTTATAATAGGATATTATATTGCAAGTTAATTAAGTAAATTGGCAATAAATACTGACATGAAACATAACTAAATAGAGAAAAAGATATGAACAAGAGATACCATTTACAAATGATATCACAGTTGATGCCATGTCCTATCTAAAATGTTATTATTAATCTTGTTACATCGCACTGATATGACTGATTTCCAGTAAAAGTTTGCATGCATAAGACACAAAATATAGACATGGCATTGTGTATATCATATAACTAGATGCAGGGATAGTGTATAGTATTGGATGAAATCACAATTGCGCGCTTAATGGTTCTTTTGTACACTCTAACTGATATGACTGATTTCCAGTAAAAGTTTGCATGCATAAGACACAAAATATAGACATGGCATTGTGTATATCATATAAGTAGATAAAGGGATAGTGCATAGTATTGGATGAAATCATAATTGCGCGCCTAATAGTTCTTTTGTACACTCTAACCTATGGCAATGCGGAGTAAATGTCTGTTCAGATATATTTTATAAGTTAAATATCGTGGTTTGTGCAGTCGTTGCCAAGAAACTGAACGAATGCATTCACTGATAAAATATAACGTCTCTACTATCTTGCAAAATTATTTCTATGGAATTTCTATGTCCCGAGAGTGTACAAAGACAATATGACTTTTTAGAAATATATATTCCAGATAATTATAAAACTAACATTCTATTGTAATAAGTTTCTGTTTTATACTAGAAAATTAAATATATCGTTATATCTAGAGACCAAAACTTCGAGACAACTAACCAATCATTCAGATATGTTCTAGAAACTCTCATATATGCAATCTACGTTGTAGAGAATTAGGATAATGACGATGAACAATGATAATAGCTACAAGTCTCCTTATGACCGAACTTTTTCTTAATTAATAACAGTAATACTGATCCCTCAACCGAATAAAGATATTGGACATTACTGTTTTCAATTACTTCACGACATGTGTTACTTGATGCTTAAATCCAATTGTGCGTCATCGCTTGATAGGTTTTATTTAAAATTAATCTGATATCGTTTCACTGTTCCATAACAAAATCCTCAGAAAATGCGAGGTCGAAGCTAGATTTATCGTTTAAAGGCGGTGTTTTCTCTACCTTTGTATAAGGTCCTGTCTAGGTGTTGTCGTCACAATTACATTTATCACAATGTGTTTAAGCTATATCTAATGCAGTTTTAAAGTTTGATATTTGCAATACACATTGGACCATGATTTAAACCTGTTAAAATATACTCAGGACATTTATTAGCCGACATGAAAAGCTATATAATAGCGTTAGCTAAAAGTTAAATTGGATTTTCTGTTTGTTTGTTTGTATGTTTGTTTGTTGTTTGTTGTGGGTGTGTTTGTTGAATCATCGGGGTTGTATACCAGTAACTGGCGGTCATTAAATATAAACAATATTACTTTTATTTTTGTTGACCAACATTATCTAAATATAAAATTGCCTACGTAGCATATTTCATTTTATCATTTTTTATATCATTTTGCTAAAATTATGCTACTATAAAAACAAATGAACAAATGAACATTCATTGAAAAGGCAAGAAAGTTTGTGTTTCCTTTTTTCCAATTAAACATGAATAGTAATCGTTATAATGTACAAGTACTAAGCTATAAATGAAAAATCGCCCCTTATACTTGTGTTAACTCACAAATATCACCATTTTAGAAACGGCGACCAGATTACAATCAAAGATATTGGCAACTTTTTACTGAAAATGACATGAATAGTGTAGAAGGAACAATTTTATAAAAGCTTCATTTTAAAATTAATTAGTTCACGTACGTTCTTTCTCGAATATATTTCCTTCTATGTAAGTGTACTTTCAAATGTCAAATATACAATGTTTATCTAATGTATTTCCTAATAACAGCTTTCAGCTAAAAAATTATTTAGCCAATTATTCGAACAGTTGTCTAGTTGTAAACTGAAATTGGCACGAAATACTGATTTACATGTATCTGCTCCACGATATCTATTAAAAACAATCCTCATGTAATAATTAAAGATGTGTGCAATTACATTTCAGCAGGTCGTTGGAACAGTTTGCTTACATTTCGCATAGTATGTAATGGACAGTACAGAATGTCACAAAAGCAAGGTTCAAACCTGCACGAGCAATGCCCATTGGATTTAAAGTCCAACGCCAAAAAAGCTGTTGAATGTATATAACACGTGCGTTTTATTAAAAATACTAATGAAGTTGTGTAGATCGTGCCTAATGACAAACCTTGAAAGTGAAGAACACATTATTGATATTGATTTTGATTAAATATTTGAATATAAAAGTATGAGACCATACTCGTTTCAATTTTAAGTACATGTATGCATACGCGTTACATTCAATATACCGTTATATATTACAATCTGTTAATATTTAAGACATAAAATAAACAACTTTATAAGATGATTTAACAATTTCATATGCATGTAGTACAGCACATTTTAAAATGTCATGTATACTAATACCGATAGAGTGCCAGAATGATTTTTTTATGTTTAAGTGCCTCCCGTGACAGACATATAAAGAGTACAAAGCACCTACATTCAGGAAGTATATGGCATAGACAGCTGACCACAACAGTTCTTATTGACACGTCATTGGAGCCGACCTGAATCAAAATACACTGACAAACTCACAGGGACAACCCATGGCTGGGGTTATGTTAAAAACTGTTTTCTGGCGCAATGTTTTATAAACTACATAACCTTGAGTGTAGCAAGAATCAAGAGCCAGTCGGTAGAACTGCGATACAAAAGCTGCCGGTTCTGAAATCCACAAAACCAAACATGTACTAATATTTGCTATTACATTTTGCATTAACGTTTTTTTATATGTTTAATTTCAATGGCTTTGATACTCACAGAGACTATCGGCAAATACATTTTTATATTACTCTCAAACCGTTTAAACGGTTATAATGAATTACAAAACAATGTGTTTTCCAAGGTCGTTATGGCAGTAAGAATATCTCGAAATAGTTGTATTACTCAGTGCTACCTTTAGACCGTACAATAAATACTTAGGTTGTGCACTAATCATACTATCAAAATGTATGTAATCGTTTTGTGCGTATTATTACATTTAATGTCTATGCCGATTTAAAGTAAAAATGATATCGATAAGTTTTTCTTATATAAAGAGCAGTTTAAGTAAGTGTCATGATGACGTCATTTATTCATGTGAAATCAAAGTACACACACTCTGATTGAAGTAATGGTTTTTAGAAATACATCCCAACGCTATAACTAGGAGTATAGTAAGCGACATTCGGCTATCATCGGTAGAGAACACAAGCAAAAGTTTATAGCTTTACTTCAGTAATATATGACATTTGGAATTATGCTAAAATGTACGTGAAATTTTGTTTACATATTTTAAATCCTCGGTGATTATTTGTTCCAATTTGTCCTGTTTATGTCGTAAGCATGTTTGAAAAAGTCTCATGACATATCTACATCCAGAAAGCATAGCACATGCTTAGCTGTTGCTTTCTACATTCCGATTCTAACATTAAAACCTCTGGTTGTTTTGCAACATAACAGTTTTATAAGTCTACGTTGCTTTTGAACAACAATCTTATATGTTCAACCTTTTTTATGACTTATGGTAATCAATAAATGAGTTTATTTTAACAAAATATATGGAAATAACTATTGTTTTATGCATCATCTTTAAGCCTAAAACCTGTTTCAGTAAAAGGCACATCGAGTTGAAGAAATTGTTATTATGGAGGTTGTTTCAAGCATATTAATGTCCTCTTTTTTTCTGATTAATTATAAATATCTAACAAAATACTGCGTCACATACACAGATTCGCTTGATTATAAATATAATCAAACCCAATGCATTTACAGTTCAATTTGTTCACCGCATCAGCACCCTTCGAATTAATTCCTCATACGACTTTGTTTACACCAATAACCTTCACCAATATACGAGAGGACAGTTACTTCTTGTCTATGTTGTGTGTGTGGGGGGGGCGGGGGGGGGGGGGGGTCCGATATCTAGTGACGTCTTCTTAACACCGGACCAAAGAAATATTAATTGGCTGAAAGGTCACGGGATCAAGGACGGTGTACTGCATCGCGAGAGGCTTAATTAGACAGAATAGTATGGATTTCTTTCTTTCAGTTTCATTAACGGAAAGCCTTGACCACATACAGATGTTTACACAGCTTAGAGTCCACGTGTTTGCTCAAAACATGTAAAGGGCTTAAATTAATGTTTACATGTTATTTTTGTTTGTCTTTGTTTTTGGAACATTTTTGTGTGAAAATGTGATAATTGAGACCCATTGAGAGTTTACATGCATCTTTCCTAATTCCTTTCCTAAATTTTAATAAAAACAAAACGCATACATTGTGGTTATTTAGGTAATAACGTAAAGCAGATTAACACGTCTGTTGTTGTTTCAAGTATGTCGGTTTATCTGTGTCTCTGATGGCGCTCCCCTCTTCACGCCAGAACAAGATAATTTTACAAATCTTACGACATGGCCATGACAATACAGATGCTACATTTATATTTTATCAAGACATGCATGCTGATAAAATATATATTTCCTGACAACAGCATTCAACGATTTGTGTTGTCATGTGGTAAACATATTGAAAGCCATAGCATTGTTACACATGAGTCTCCCATCGTATAATATTTGTCCTAGTGATGGTAGCATTTTAGGACACTGCTTTCGTCACTGCATCGTGGCTCATTAATAGAATGTTTAATGCCAGGTGATACCTTGTAACTAGCTTGTTTAATAAAATATATTGTGCTGTAAAACTCGTTGCTGGCTTTCACTTTCTGTTGCGCCATTGATCATAACAGTATACACTAGAACCACTAGGCAATAAACAATGTTTCGTTTAAGCCTCCTCACACATAAATGAATATTCTCTGAAATCAATTTGCGTTAATTGGCGAATAGGACTTCAACAAAATTCGTTCTCATTAGTATGTGTAGGTTGTACTTTACTGGCGTTAGTATGGATGCGTTTTTTGCTTTTGCTTTAGTTGCGATCATTTTACGTCGAAAGAATTTAAGCGAATTTTTAAGTTTGTATGGTGTAGCCTGAGGTGAGTATTAGTCACTAACATCAGTTTTAGTAAATTTGTAATTACACAAATTTTAATACTATAACATAATAAAATATATATTGCCAATTTATGTAAGCTGTATACTGACAATGTCTATTTCTTCATTACTTTGGTTCAAGTTGAGTTGCCCTGATCTGTAATGCTCCGGAATTCCTGGAGTGTGTGGTGCAGGATGATCCTGTTGAATTTGCCGTCCTATTGACACAGTTAGCATGCCCTTTTTCTTAGTTGGATATGGCGCCTTGAGTCTTGGTAGGTACAAGATGTAATCATATAAACATACAGTTCTAGCCATATGGGATAGAACCCTGAACTACTGTTTATCCGGGACTAGAAGGGTATTAGAAAGTGCCTCTAAAGATTTTTGCCAACAGAGGAGGCCAAGTAAGGATCTTTTTTATCGTTATTAAACGATAATGGCACTTTTTGGCTTCAGTGATTTCAGATGTTCCTTACAGACATCAGTGACTACATGCTTGAGTTTCTCATATTAAATGTAATGCTAAAAACTTACACGAGAGCAACCTGGTGTCTTTTCTGCATGGAATTTTCAGTCTGGTCATCCGACTGCACCTATGGTCCCTTGCGTATCTCTGGCCTTCCAAAAGCAGCCTTTATCTGTCTCCACCCTCTTTCCCTACCCCTAGGTGGTACTATTTTGGCTGACAAATATCATATTTAAATCAATCAGCAATGTCGAGTCGAGTCGGAAATAGTTAGTTTGATTGCATCCATGTTTATTTCAAACGATTTATCGTCCCTCTTTTACACTGGCTTCCTTTGTCCGCTCACTTTCGTAAACGAGAATCATGCGTCAAACCAGCATATACTCGTTTTATTCAAACCGAGACGATAATCGAATGACCTATATAAAGGTGCGTTGTGATTCCATGTTGCAATAAAATATATGACTTATACAAACATAAAAGACTTACCTTGTTCATAGATGTCACGGCATAAAAAATTGAACAATTGAACGCTGGAGAATTATGGTTTCAATCCGGAGCTGCCAGAAAGGTTTTATAACAAAGGAATCAAGCCAATTGTGGTATAAATAGAGAAAGGTATAGATGTTAAAAAGTGACTACCTCACTTTTCGTCAATCAACATGATACTGTCAATGTTTATAATGCATGTGCACTCCTTATGAACAACACTTGTTGAAAAAAGATTCCACAATAAAAAATGTTTGCTTGCTTGCTTTGTTACTTTTTCCATCTTTCAAAATTTGCGTGAGATTTTCCTAGTCATAGGTAAAAGCCTGAACCGAGACATAAAAGCGTAAGGATCACAGAAAATGTTGGATTTGACAGGAAGGATACCTTAGATAGCCAGCATCCAGATATCGGCTACAACTGATCCTACATCACTTTGAATATGTTTCGCGTATATTTTTTAACGTTACCCCTTTCATTTCTGTGAACCTGTGTTCTACCTTCGTCAACTTGGTTTGCTTATTTGTTGGGCTAATCGTCCCACCAACAATCCGTCCATATTGAGGTGACGATGTTCAATTGTGTCAGATCTGGTGCTGCTTCTATAACAAGTTGCGAACACATGACATGATACTACACCTAGTCACACTTTAATTACATCAAGTCGACCAGTAGTGGTAGTGGTATTTCAATAATATTTGTTTGAGCAAGCATTGCAAGGGAATTATACTACAAAATTTTGAACCCCGAGCCTCCCTACTTAGAGCCGAAGATTGCCATCAGGTTCAGTCTTCTCCTCTAAAATTTCGTAGTCATTTTGTATTTTAATTTCTTAGATGGGCCTCGCTGTTGGTCACATTTTTCTTTATAAACTCACTTGCCATAAATTGCCTTTTCAATTCCAAGATCACACATGGAGTTGGAAAATTATGCGATTGCCCACTACCGTGTTTCAAAGTACTTTAGCAAATCTTTATTTCTTTCGCAATTCCCAGTGTGGATGTCAATTCAATATGCTGACAGAAGCTTAACGACAGAACTCTTCAGATGTCTTAAATGGAGACGTGGATGGCCTACAGGCTTTTCAATCCTTTTAAAGAGTTGATTTGATTGCGTAATAAGGATTCTCATAGCCGTTTTCCTTAGCAGAAAATGCAATTCTTGCCAAATGACCATGTGCATGTGTCACTTGCAAATTGGCCATTAGCATTAAGTTTGCTTGTGAAATCTTTGACAATTTGAAGATTATGTATATACTTGATGATTCTTTCGTAAAAGGTTTTGATTTTTTACGCGTTGGTTTGTATTGTGCATATATGTTTGTAAATAAAGAAGTTATTACTTTCGTCCTCTTACAGTTCCAATTTAAAGGGAACGTGTCTTCATGTTTTCTTATTTGATAAAGCACCTTCCAGCTTATGGACATTACGGCTAACAACAAATAACGCGCTGACTTGCACTCCATCGCAGCTTGTCACCTTAGATACATATACAACTTCTAGCTAGTGTTCATTTAGCTATATATTCTTTTTTAATTTAAATAGAAAAATATTATTTAATATAAATATTTTAATTATAAAATTATAATTTTAAATTAATTTACAGCATGTACATTTCTAATAATTGTTTAATTTTTTTATCTCTATGATTATTTAATACATATAATTGTCCAACAAACATAACAAATAACGCCCAATTTAATGTTTTTAATCTGAAGCTGTACTTTCAGCCCTGTATATAATTCGTGATTTTACTACATGGCATCTTCAACAAAAGAGATCCAAATTCTTAAACACTAAATATTATTTATAGAGACGCTTAATTATTCAACTCATTGCAAAATGTAAAAACAACCAGAGTTAAAGTTACAATGCAAGTTAAAGAAAACGGGATGAACAGATGAATCGTTGACACGTTAACTTAAGTATTCACTAAAAGCTAATATATAAACGATCGCAAGTTAAAGCATGATAAGCACCATTTTCTTTGCAATGTACTTAACCACCTGAAAGAAAGAAATGCTGTATTTTCGTTCATTGCAAAGTAATTAAGTCAAAGGCGTAACTAGTACTGAATTTCCAAGCCAATCAGTTGTGGGAGGGGTTATCAGGGAGTCGAATCCTGCTGAGACTAAATCTAGCGTAAAGTAGACATTTTAAACTGCTGCATGTACGAATCTAAATATTGCTTGTTCTATTTTGTAATGCTTTGGGCGTGCATATGCCGATTAATTTTATAACAAATGAAGAAAAATGGTGACAAGAAATTGGTAACAAGAAATTGGTCAAAGTACGTCTTAAAGTCACATTCGCTAAAACTTCGCTATTAGCTCACCGATACAACCCTTTTTTAATCCTAAGACACAAAATCAAGCGATAACTGTATATTGGCTGAAAATTGTGACTTCATGTACTGCTAGATATTTTCAATGACAAAAATAACTACTTTGGAAAGTGAAGGGGAGGTTGATCCCTGCCCCTGCTGCTCAACAAGAACATTTTAAATTTCACCAGCTGTTTGGTTGCTTCAGTTAGCAATTTACTGGAAATATATCTTTTAAAAAATATTCGGCGTAGATGAGGTTTTAATTAAACATTTATTTTATCTTTTTATACCAATATTAGCATGAAGAAACAAGACACCAGAAGATAATACAATTTCTGAGACTTGTTATATTTTGCACATCTCACTTACCACTTCTATAAGTGTCGTTCAGTGGATGGAATGAAGCAACATTCTTTGCCATGAGGCCCATGACGGTCCCACAATTCTGAAAACTTATTACATTTCTACCTAGTTATATATGGATTTAACCATGCTGGGTTATAACAAGTATTTGTGCAGCTTCAGTGTCATGTTAATTTAAAGACCTAAAAGATAATTATGTATTTATTGATGAGTAGGTATATCAAAAATAAGTCGAATGTACGTGAGTAATCAATAATGTTCTCAAGAGAGTTTGAAATCACAAAATGTAATCTTTTTACAAGAGTAGTTAAGTTAGTGATATGAAAACGATGTCAAATTTTACTGACTAGGAGTAAGGATTTATGTAAATTGTTGATGCTATAGTTCTTGCAAACTTCTAACTATTACCGGGCAATGTATTGTGTTCAATTTAGCCTCTTAATCGCGTATATTTGAAAGATATTTTTGTTTAGTTTGACAAATGTGTGTGAGTATGAGAGTATGCCTGGCATTGCGCTTGGTAACCTTTGAATGCCAAAGCCAGACATCTTAATCTTCTTCTCCCAATGGCGACTCAAAATCTACTGCACCTTACGTAAAAATAATATATAAACATTTCTAATCAGACGATATAGATCGTTTATGGATATGTGAACACATGATTAAACTGCCTAATTAGACGTTACCTTCCCACACTGTCTCTCTTGAGAGGTGTAACACTGATCTAATGTAGATGGCGTGACACTTTTGTTAATTAATTACGTCATCGCGTGAACTATGTACTGTTAGTATAACAGTGCTTGCGATAACGGAAAAGATGATTTCTCATAATTCGCTATCAATTTATTATATAGGCTCTAGTCGGCACACTTTTCTTACATACAATAATAAAAATATTGCCCAATTATAATAAAATTGACTTATTTATTATAGCATTAAATGAAGATATCGTTTTAACCATCTACATTTTTAGGATATACTTTAAATCTATTGCACTATAGTCGTTACGTTACCTTGAACTAGCAAAATAAGTTCCGAATGACTCACCATTATTGCCACCAGTCTGAACGTATAGAATAATTTTTGAATCGAAGATGGAATTTCCAAAGGAATTCTTGTAGTAAGGTTTGTCACGCCATTAAACGATTTTTCACTATCTATATTTCAGATTAAGCGACTACCAAGAAAGTCTTAAATGTAAGCGATATCGATCAACCGGGATAAAAGTTATACTTATATGAATGTACATTTGATTAATATTTACATCACTTATAACTTCAGTCATATTTTAGATAAACCGTATTGATATGGACAACAACTTGCGTAGGTAAGTAGATGAAAATAAAGGGAGCATACATTTGTCAAGCTGTGATGGCCGAGTGGTTAAGGCGTTGGACTTGAATTCCAATGGGCATTGCCCGCGCAGGTTCGAACCCTGCTCGCAGCGAATAAAATTTTTTTAACGTAAGATTCACAATAAGCACACTTTATTAATTTTGAAATGCATCGCATTGATCAAGATTGTAAAGTTATGTACACTTTTCACTTTATGATTATTGCCATTGGTTAAATATTTAATTTCTTTTATAGTCTAATAATAAAAATAATTCTCCCCATTCACTCAAATAAAATGTGGTCATTACTTTCTAAATTACTTCCCAATATCAGTTCTTTCTCTACTTGGACAGTTTTGTTATTTAAATAAACAAGTTTCTTTCCATTTCTTGTATTTAAGAAACCTCTCAGAAGATGCGAAGTTAGAGCTCTGTTTAACCGATTTAAGCCCCCAGTAGGGCCTTTAGCTAACTGACTTTCTAAGGCGGTACATGTAACTGTTTCCTCTATCTTATGTCATGTCTCGTCTCAGCCTTTTGTAACGGTTGACTGGCGTATCAAAAAACAATATACGTTGTAAAATTCATAGGAACTTATCTTTTTTGTATTAAAATATCGTTAAAAATGTCAAAAACTTAAAACACTCGCAATGCAAGTACACATGGTATTTTATATTAAGGGTTATTGTGGCGTTTTGTCAAAATTGATGCAAATCAAAGATTAGAAACCCGGACAAAATGGTGTCTACGTACGGATAGTTCCAGTTTCCCCCTCTTAAAGACTTTCTCGTCGGGTTATAACCCTTAACAATCCTCAATTTGTCAGACTGCATATCGAGCCACGAATATTACATTACATACCGACAGATGGATCCTATGATATCGTCTCTGTGGAAATACCAATATCTATGATGTCGACAATCATGACCACCATTCAAAACAAGATATAATACCTTCATAAACAAACACTGGTGACGTTAACACGTTTATTGCTTAACTGACTGTCAGGCATAAAACAAATGTCCGGTTCTAGAAAGTTCAAATACGCTGGAAGACTCGGATACCAACTTGACACCCAAAAGCATAGCTCACTGTTTCTGCTTTTTAACTAATGATAAAAGATCCAGTATGCCTTGAATAATTGTTTTATGTCATTGTATTGTAAAAATCATGCAAAGAATAATAAATTTTGATGATGAATAAGAAGTTAAGTCTTGTTATTAAATCGCTGATATGTGTTAAAAATGTAATAATTGAAATTCTTTAACGCTCTTTTATGACAGTTAATATGAAATAAGAATGAGTTTGAAAAGTGTGGTCTACTTACCGTGCTGTTGTAGATAAGCCTGTTCAAAATCAATAGAAGCGTTCAGTTTCTGATATATGCTTGTGTGTTTTCTAACAAGTGATTCAATGTCTTGCAATGAAAAGCATAACGATGTAAAGCTGAATAGAAACATTGTATAATACGTGTCGATAGCATTTTCAGTGAACGTATACATTTCTATATACATATACTTTGGTGAGATAAAACTAAATAATATTTTTTTCATATATTATAACGTTATTAATGTCCAGTAAAGCTGTTTTTAAAATATGAGAAATGCATTACCGATACGTACTTAAAACACAACACCCTTTGCGTAATACAAGTTTAATCTTCCTAGATTGGTTGGAACATTATCTCAATGATTGCAAACGCGATTTGAATTATATTACCTTATTCTGGATAGCTATAACGGATGACACAATCAAACCAAATCTATAAAATGATGTGTACCAACTAAGAACTACAGAAAAAATATTTTAAAAAAAATATACCATCTAGATCTTTACATATTTCTATAATTCTCACTATGCTTAAATAACTTTATTAAATAAAATAGGTCCCGCAAAAGCACCCAACCACCTTTTTATAGAATTGATCCCGTAACTGCAAATGCACCCAATATCAGTCGATATATTAATAAAAATGGGCAATCCAGATATATATATATATAATTATATATATATATATATATATATATATATATATATATATATAAATATATATAATGTTCAGTTCATATAGAATTGAAACAGTCTAGTCAGTTTTTTCAATTTCGTATTGCATTTGAATACTTCTGGTCAAACGTTTTTTTTATAAAATTAATATATTTACCAAAAACCTACACTAAGCGTAAATGTATTTATTACTCCAAATGAATGTTCTATTCGTGCATCTATTACCTTTTGTTTATTTTTTAATTGGCTCAATTTAAAAGTCCAGATTTTTACTTGGCCGGTGATCGAAATGGCATACCGTATTGAGAGTGAACGTAACCATGAAATTGGTCATTGCATCGATGAGACTTAAGTTTTGGCTCATGTAATTGATTGAACGAATGAGTAAATAATCATCTACACGAACTGTTAACAAAATACCCATGGTCACTATTAATGCATAATTTATAGTAACAAAACGGCCGTGAATGCAACAAATATAACATATATTTTCACCCTTGATTTCTGAATCAATTAACGATTATTGATCCCGTAAACGACAGCACGAGACGTCAACGTCTAGATATGGTTTCATCATTCAAGAAGGTGACGCCAGAAAGTGACCTTACATCCTCAGCATCATATGCCCTTTTTCCTGTTAACGTTTCGTTTCAAATGGACACGCGTATGAACGTTTTATGCTAAGTTTTGTTTTCTACTACACAGTAATCTACTGTGCATGATTTTTAACTTGTTTTACTTAATTACGTCATCGCGTAAAGTGTACTGTACGTGTGACAATGTTACAGTGTATCTAATAAGCACAATATTTATTATAGGCCCATAATCACGTTTGTAACTATTTATGGACAATGTGTTTAATATTATATTGCAATTTATTATTTTCTTGATGATTAGATGCTATTGCCTACTATTGTGCTTTCCTCGTTGTTGTCTGCTAAATTTTATTTTCTTTTGTAAATGCAAGCTGTATTATTACCCTTCAGCCTACACAGTTCGTTAATTAAGGGAATCACTTGTTAGGATATAGTGCTGAATATGTTGCATTAGAATGGAGACATATTAAATGACAACCAAAACTACACTTCGGGACAAAGTAATCCAGTTAATTGGTAAAATGGTCACCTTAACTAGGACTGAATAACATACATCGAGAGAGAGAGGAACATAATTGGAATGAGAAGTGTGTTCTTGATGACGTGGTTCCATTGTACATTTCCCTACAGACTGAAAGCCTTAATGAGTCAGACAAATTCTCCAGAATGCATTCACTCACTAACTTTTATTTTTTGTTGTCGTAAAATAAATAGGGTTTAACGTCAAATAAACGTGGATAAGATTTACTTGCGTTTTTCTTTTAAAACGATATCTTTTATCAGAGGCTTATAATGATTTGGTTTTGTCAAATCTAGTACTACCATTTACGGCTTAAGGTGGCCTCTATCTTTTCGTTATGAACTACACAGAGATTTGTAATATTTTCAATTAAGTACTATATGTAAAGTGACTTGTTAAGCGTATGCATTTAACATTTAAAACCACACTAGCCACTCGTAATGTTTCTAGTTGTTGACCCAACATCGAACCAGTCAGTGGTATGTTAAGAAGTGAGATAAGTATAGTTCTACGAATTTACCAATTGTTCAAATTAACAAGGATTTTGCCTTCCGGTGGAAATTCGCTGCATTGCGATTCGACCTCATATACTGGCGATGTTAATGCACGCAAAAGTATTTCAGAGTATTTTAGTTTTGTTAGGTTCAAACGGCTCAATATAAAAACAAAAAAGCGTCGCGTTGCCTTTAATTATCTTAACCTAAAATAATATGGTCTTTTGAGGGATAGCATGCTTTTATACATCATTCACTGTGGTTTTACATAGGTCTGCCAAAATACATATATTAAGATCATACTTAATTATCCTTCCTTGTAACTATTGATGTCATCATAGATTTGCGCCGTGACTTGCTGATTCAGTGTCATCGAACTAATAGATGATCCGAGTGGGATAATAAAAAAAACCTGCCGGACGCCTGATGATACAATGTAACAGCACTTTAAAATAATTCAAGGAACCTTCACTTGAAAGGTTTGGAAAATTACTGCTTAAGGCGTAAACGCCAACATTGTCAGAGCAACAGTACACTTTAGATGACACGCGATGACGTAATTAATTAGCAAAAGTGTCACGCCATCTACATTAGATCAGTGTTACACCTCTCAAGAGAGACAGTGTGGGAAGGTAGCGTCTAATTAGGCAGTTTAATCATGTGTTCACATATCCATAAACGATCTATATCGTCTGATTAGAAATGTTTTTTATATTATTTTACGTAAGGTGCAGTAGATTTTGAGTCGCCATTGGGAGTAGAAGATTGAGATGACTGACTTTGGCATTCAAAGGTTATCAAGCGCAATGCCAGACATTCTCTCATACTCACACACATTTGTCAAATACAAAATTATATATTAAATCCTTAACTTTTCGAAAGGAAAAACTACATCTTTGTTATTGTAAACCAAGTGGTAGTCATTTTATGTTCTCATTAGAAATTCAATGCACCTTTGGAGAAATGATTCTTTATTCATATATTGTTTTCTATTGTAAAGAATTAAGCTAAAGTCAAAGACTGGATAATCTACTGTGTATGGATTTTATCTTGCTTTCTTACTTAGCTGCTATTAAAAACAAAATGAACGAGACGCGTATCTGTCATTGCGCACTTAACGCACGTGCGTAACCTCCGATCGAAAAATTGAAAATCTTAAAGTACCAAAAAACACTAAGAACGTTTAATGCCTTGAACGGGTTATTTCCGTACTTTAATTCAATACCAAGCAAAATTACGTATTCTCATTTCTTTCCCCCCCCCCTCGCTTTTTTGGAGCGAAAAAGGCCCTAAAATGCACCTGAGACAATGTACAAGAAAAACATTTTCTGTATAAGTTTGTGTGTGTGTGTGTGTGTGTGTGTGTGTGTGTGTGTGTGTTTGTGTGTGTGTGTGTGTGTGTGTGTGTGTGTGTTTGTGTGTGTGTGTGTGTGTGTGTTTGTGTGTTTGTGTGTTTGTGTGTGTGTGTGTGTGTGTTTGTGTGTTTGTGTGTGTGTTTGTGTGTGTGTGTGGGTGTGTGTGTGTGTTTGTGTGTGTGTGTGTGTTGTGTGTGTGTGTGTGTGTTTGTGTGTGTGTGTGGGTGTGTGTGTGTGTGTGTGTGTGTGTGTGTGTGTGTGTGTGTGTGTGTGTGTGTGTGTGTGTGTGTGTGTGTGTGTGTGTGTGTGTGTGTGTGTGTGTGTGTGTGTGTGTGTGTGTGTGTGTGTGTGTGTTGGGGGGCATGCCCCCGGACCACCTTGGAATTTTGTGTAACTTCAAAAACGGTCCAGATACGCGCTTATGAACTGTCAAGGTTCTTCCACAATTCTTGCACAATCTATGGCGTACATTTAGGGTCTTTATTGCATGACCCTGTATCATGCTAAAACATTCAGCATCATGCTTAAACTTTTAGCATGATACTGGGTCATGACAATTGTTTTTTAGACTCATGCTAAAACCATGATTATTATCCTGCAACAGGCTTAAAGATACTTTCGACCTTTTGGTGCGGAGTTGCACGACCCTGCATCAGACAAATGCAATTTAAGTATCAGTCTAAATCTTTTAGCATGAGTCTGGAAATAAAATGCATGATACAGGGTCACGCAAATTCCGATTGGTCGTTTCAGCATATTGGTGGACTATATTGCATGACCCAGGGTCGTGTAAAATACGATTGGTTCATTTAGGCATGAGGCTGTTGCACTACTCAGGGTCTTGCTAATTCCGATTGGTCGGTTTTAGCATGATGCTAAAAGATTTATGCACTACCCAGGGTCATGCAAATTCCGATTGGTCGGTTTTAGCATGATGCTAAAAGATTAATGCACTACACAGGGTCATGCAAATTCCGATTGGTCGGTTTTAGCATGATGCTAAAAGATTAATGCACTACCCTGGGTCATGCAAATTCCGATTGGTCGGTTTAAGCATGATGCTAAAAGATTAATGCACTACCCAGAGTCATGCAAATTCCGATTGGTCAGTTTTAGCATGAGGCTAAATAAGAGTTGCACTACCCAGGGTCTTGCAAATTCTGATTGGTCCGTTTTAGCATGATGCTAAATAATAATTGCATCACCCTGGGTCATGCAAATTCTGATTGGTTCCTTTTAGCATGAGGCTGAGATATCATTACCACAATGCACCTCTGCGTATTTAACCAATAGAATGAAGCGGACAAACATACATGTGTTGGAAGCCATATTGTTCGTTTTCGTTTGTTTATTACAAAAGAAAATTATGAATTTAGAAGTGTTTCTACAAGGTGCAAGGAATAAATTGGGTTCTGTAACAAGGACACTGAGAACTAACGATTCGGACGAAGTTCTTTGGCAATCCCAGGCACTCATGACATAAACATCAATTGCAAGAAAATTAAATTGTAAAAACAAAACGCGTCTGTACTTAGCGAACGATATGTAGCAACTGACACCCTGTCGGAAATTTTTGTCTATTTTATTAAAAATCTACAGGGTAAAGGTCAAAACAAAATATCATGTGCCCAACCCAGGAAATGACACTTCACTAATTAGCTATTTATAAAGGGATTAAGTCGCAGGAAGCATTTTACTGTCAATCATTCATAAAATTTCGATATCTCGCCCATCTAAAAAAACTGCAGACGAATTAAATTTGGAGTGTAACGACCGCAGGGGTAGAAATATAAGCGCTTTAAACCAGCCTCGCTGCTGGGTTAACTCTTTAGCGACGTGGTTTAAGCGGCTTCCCGAGTTGCGCGGTTAAGCAACGGTTACCGTGGTCGGTGTACGGATGGGTGACCGTTGGGGAGCGCCGGCCTGCGTTACAGGAGAAACTAATATAGAGGCACTGTGCAATAAAATTTATTTAACCCAAGGCTAATCATTTACCCACACACATAAACTTATTTTAGCCTCACGCTAAAACCGACCAATGGGAATTAGCAAGACCCTGGGTAGTGCATTAATCTGTTAGCATCATGCTAAAACTGACCAATCGGAATTTGCATGACCCTGGGTAGTGCATTAATCTTTTATCATCATGCTTAAACCGACCAATCGGAATTTGCATGACCCTGGGTAGTGCAACTCTTATTTAGCCTCATGCTAAAACCGACCAATCGGAATTAGCAAGACCCTGGGTAGTGCATTAATCTTTTAGCATCATGCTAAAACCGACCAATCGGAATTTGCATGACCCTGGGTAGTGCATTAATCTTTTAGCATCATACTTAAACCGACCAATCGGAATTTGCATGACCCTGGGTAGTGCATTAATCTTTAAGCATCATGCTAAAACCGACCAATCGGAATTTGCATGACCCAGGGTAGTGCATTAATCTTTTAGCATCATGCTAAAACCGACCAATCGGAATTTGCATGACCCTGAGCAGTGCAACTCTTATTTAGCCTCATGCTAATACCGACCAATCGAAATTAGCAAGACCCAGGGTAGTGCATTATTCTTTTAGCATCATGCTTAAACCGACCAATCGGAATTTGCATGACCCTGGGTAGTGCATTAATCTTTTAGCATCATACTAAAACCGACCAATCGGAATTTGCATGACCCTGGGTAGTGCATTAATCTTTTAGCATCATGCTAAAACCGACCAATCGGAATTTGCATGACCCTGTGTAGTGCATTTATCTTTTAGCATCATGCTAAAACCGACCAATCGGAATTTGCATGACCCTGGGTAGTGCATTATTTTTTTAGCATCATGCTAAAACTGACCAATCGGAATTTGCATGACCCTGGGTAGTGCATTAATCTTTTAGCATCATGCTAAAACCGGCCAATCGGAATTAGCAAGACCCTGGGTAGTGCAATATTTTTAGTACCATGCTAAAACTATATTTCTTAGATGCAGGGTCGTACACTTACGCATTAAAAGGTCTAAATTATCTTTAACCATGATACAGCATGTACCTGAAAAATCAATTGTCATGACCCTGTATCATGCTAAAAGTTTAAGCATGATGCTGAATGTTTTAGCATGATACAGGGTCATGCAATAAAGACCCTAAAGGTACGCCATAACAATCTTCAACTTTACGTTAAGCACATGACTCACTGGCTAGCCAAAACCTTAGATTCAAGCAAATGCGTGTCCTGAGACCGACTGTGACAAAAAAAGTTTCGCCAATTCTATCTATTTCTTATAGAATAAGACAACATATGCAAGCATAACCTGCTAAATATGATAAAAAGCTTAGTTTCATTCATGTGGGCAACAAATGCAGGTTTAAGTGTTTATTTTACGCTTTTTATGCTTATTGGGGCCCGCCTCCCTGATCAACTTTTCGCCTTTTGTTTAGTGTGTGTCATCCGTAGCTGCGCTTTTGAATTAAATACCTTTGCAATTAAACGGAGATATATCATTTCTTTCTTTAACGAGGTTTAAGCACGTTGGGATTAGCCGGCATTTTTTGCCGATACTGCGCAGCGACATTTCTATCATTATAGCACAGGGGCACTTATGAGGTGCCCAGGGACTGAACCCGGCCGGTCCATTATACTGACACCGACGAGTCAGGCGTAATGCTGTCCCCGTAGCCCCGAGCGTTAGGAGGGAAGCCACTACTACCAACTTTAAAGTCTTTGGTATGACCCGGCCGGGGTTCGAACCCACGACCTCCCGATCCGCAAGCCGACGCTCTACCATCTGAGCTATTGCGGCCGGTTTTAAGCACGTTGCAAATCAAAATTGTGCTAATCATACTTTTAATTTTGATCGCTTTGATAAGGTGTTGATGCATATTTTAATTTACGTGTCAATCAGTCAACATCTCACGTAGCCTTGCGTTGTTTTTTCTTCATAGATTTGGTTGTTTTCTCTTGCTGTTTTGATTGTATATTTTGCCATAATATTAATGGAAAAAGCTTTCTAAATACAATCTTTAGCGTTTAAGATTCTGGCCTTCTTTAGCTGTAAACACGACGTAGTACAACGCGAACTGCTGAAACAGCTACGGATACAGTTTAAGATTTTAAAGTTAATTTTGTAAAGGTACTTTCAAACAGTGTTAGGTGTAATCTTCGTCGGATAAAAATATGCATCATACAATCATTTTAAGGATTTTTTTAATCATCAATAAAGATTAATGGGTCATTTATTATGGGTCATTTAATAATTCAAAATTGCAATATACTTAAATTTACATTTGATCTAGCTAAAAGCACACGACGCGAACAATTATACACACAGTGGTGGGCTTGGTGGTAGGCAAGTCAGCTAAACTTTTCGATGTAAGCCTTCGTTTCGCATAAGCTGGTTTATCAAATGAAAGGTAATATGTCGATATCTTGTCTTTAAAATAAAACTTTAAGAGGACAAACGTAATAACTGTTTACTTAACAAATATCTATGCAGAAGACCAACAAAGAAATGCATAGAATACTCGAAACTCCAAAGTATATACCAAATTTTTACAAATGTCCAAGATTTCATGACTTAAACTTAATGCTAGCGGCCAATTTGTAAATGGCACATAGACATCGCCGTTTGGAAAGAATTTCATTTTCAGCTAAAGAAAAACATGGCTATGGGAATCCTTATTACGCCATCAGATCAGCGCTTAAAATGCTTGACAGTTCTCTGGGCCATTTTCGTCGCCATTTAAGACATCTGAAGAGTTCTATCGTTAAACTTCCGTCAGAATACCGAATTGATACCTCCGTGAGGAATTAGGAAAGAAACAAAGTTTTGCTACAGTACTTTGAACTCGGTAGGAGCAATAGCATAATTTCCTCACACAATGTGGGATCTCGTAATTGAAAATTCAAACTGTTGTAAAAAAATGTATTAAGAAAGAACGGAGAGAGAAACATCTAAAAATTTAAATAGATTAACTGGCTTGTGAGGCGAATAGCGGACCTGTTAGTACAAGCGGTAGAGTGTCGGCTGCAGGTAGAGAGGTCCCGGATTGAAGGCCGGACCGCGACATAACAAGGGTGTGGGGAAAAAATGCAGCAGTATGTTTCTTTTGACAAAACTAAAGCAATAGTTCCACGACTGATCGGTCCGGTGTCAAGTTTGTGTGGTAAGGTGTTGTATCACGCCAGGTTATCAGGCACGCAAGTGAAAGCAGCCCTTCATTTGCTTCACAGTGATGAGGACATCGTCGCGTCTCCGGATAAGAAAGATTGATAGTGGGAATATAAACCCAACACACGAACAAGTTGAAGAATAAAGGAAATTGGTTCTTGGAAGTATTTCGGTAAAGGTTAAAAGTTGTTAGTTAAATTCTTTAAGTGTTTTAGGACAAGATGTTGCCGATGTCTCGATGCTGGGGGGCATAATTATTTTACATGTCAATAAGTTTTACATACACTGGTGGGAGTCTCGCTTTTAAAGAACAATTTGTCATACAAAATTTAAAATAAATTACTATGTATAAACTTTTAACTACAAGTTAAGTCTATTGAGAGTATACATTTTTATAGACACTGCAAGTACATGTATCAGATTGCTTGGCCCTAAATTATATGCCACTTTTAAGCCAATGCAAACTTTGGTCGGCGTGTTAAATTATGCAAAAATAGATTTATTCATTGACATGGCAAATTCGCTTTTTGACATGAGGCCGATGGAGCGTGTGGTTTTCTGGAAGGTTTAATAATAAGAATTAAATAATTTCTAAAAAATGCAAATGATATTTTATGAATCGAGCATTAACGCATTATTATTTTGTGTATATATATGTGTAAATATGTAAATATATGTATATCCACTATGTCAACGTAATTATACCTGGTAAAAATGAATCGCTGCGAGCAGGGTTCGAACCTGCGCGGGCAATGCCCATTGGATTTCAAGTCCAACGCCTTAACCACTCGGCCATCACAGCTTGGTACATATATGGATACACTCCTCCCTCCCAGGTTTATATTTCTTCTGTCTCAACTCCGCAAGCTGTTGTCCGTATCAATATGGTGTTATGTACACTTTGGTTTTTATATACAAATATCACCACGGCTAAAGTTATTAGCGCTTAGGCTAAAAAAATGTACATGAAGGTGTAATAGTGTATACAATTTTATTTGGTAGGTGGTTGGTGTACGGACATTTGCCCCCCCGGACATTTGCCCCCCGGACGTTTGCCCTCTTTTAAATGCAGGCCGGACGTTTGCCCCCCTGTCGTTTTTCAGAGCCGGACTTTTGCCCCCCTGCCGATTTTCAAAGCCGGACGTTTGCCCCCTCAACAAAACTTGAGGGCGGACTTTTGCCCCCCCCCCCCCATAACGTAAGGGCGGACTTTCAAAAAAATCAATCTGTCAATTTCATTAATTTTACAAAGAATGTAAAAAACGGCGATTAACATCCTTGTACTTAATTATAAACAATTAGCTGTAATGCGTTCAGTTATACGCGGCGGTTTCTTTGCATTACTAATTTCACAGAGAATGCCAATTAACGGCGATTAACATGATTGTATTTAATTATAAACAATTAACTGTATTGCATTAAATTATACGCGACGGTTTCTTTGATTGGCCGAATGAAATCCAGGAGATTCAATTCAAATTGTATATTTGTTTTCATTATTTTTGTCAGTTGTACTTTCACGTGTTATATTCTTATTATTGAAATTATGCCTACAATACGTGAATTTTGCAAACTAATTTTGATTAACCAAAGTGTTTTAAATGGATCTAGGCCTACCAGTTGATTGACAGTTAACCTGTTTGTGACACTCTACGCATGAGTGGCAAGCGATCGCGGGAAATGTGTAGCAAACAACCTGTTAAAGCCGAAGTCTTGCGGGTTTGATGGCGAGAGTTTTAGAACGGGTAAATTGTCTCGGAACCTGATGCGATGTAAAGATATGAAGGCAAACTAGATTGTAACTTTTACTTAATTCCAGTCCTATGAAAAAAATTATAGAAAATTTTGTTACACCTAACACATTTCATGTACTGTAGCACCATGTAGTACCGTTTGTGTATGTTTCTAATATGGCGGGAAGACATTTACAGGCGGGATACAGAGTTTGAGAAGAAAGGGAGGGCAATTTCCGCCTTGACATTTTAGTAGAGGGGGCAAACGTCCGCCTTGTAATTTCAGCTGGGGGGCAAACGTCCGCCTTGTAATTTCAGCTGGGGGGCAAACGTCCGCCTTGTAATTTCAGCTGGGGGGCAAACGTCCGCCCTTCACAAATAGGGGGGCAAACGTCCGGGGGGCAAACGTCCGGGGGGGCAACTGTCCTAGATTCTAGGTGGTTATTGACATATTAGACGTTCTTCGTACAAATAATCCTAAATGAAAACTGTACATTGTTTATGATCGTGTTTTTTTCAGTGTCTACTGACGTGGCAATACAATCAGAACTCCTCCGTACTCGATTCGTTAATTATCCAGGGCTTTCCCGCTGGTGGTAATAATAATGAAGAAATTGGAACATTTTCATCTAAGGTCAGGTAACAATTGTGGAACAATACAGTAAAATCAACAACTGTATACTATGTTATATTTTAAGCTTTGTAACGAAAACTGCTTTTAACTTGGACATACCCTTTTAAAGTGCATATAAGTGGCACATTAGCAAACTTAACACAAACTTATGCTGGTATTTTTTTTATATTTCTGTTACTTTAACCTGGTGTCATTACTTAACTAACTTCATGCGCGTTGTCATATTTTTATCATTTCTTCTCGTGTAAACATTGATCTGATTTGAATAAGTATGCTGAATGGGTACGCTGATACCTGTACAGGTAATACATTTCATTCACATTATAAAATCTTAAAGGTCAGGCCCAATCAATAGTCTTCAGTTTTGGAGTGGGGGAGGGGGTGGAGGTGGCTGTGGTATTTAATGTCAACAACTATATGTAAACACTTTGCTGATTACAAGGTATAGTGAACTAATAAAGCATGAATGAAGCATGAATAAATTAAAACTTTGTGCAGTCGGTGGATCATTGGGCTGACATACATGAGGTCTTGCTTTTTATAAATCATACGAAATAGACATTTTCTGTTTGCTTTTATTAAAATTGTTGTGTCTTGTTTGTTTTCTTTTTACTGAATAGCCCATTTATATTAATTAATAATAATTAGAAAAAAAGTTAAGGAGTATTGTTTTTAAACCACAGATTATTAAAAACTCTTATGGAAAAGGTAAAACAGTGCGTCTGCCAGCGTCGTAGGAACAATTATGACAACAGACTACAACAATCACGGTGTAACAGCTGATTGGTACACTCCTCTTTGCACCGGTTCCATCTGTATAAATATACATGGATTTATCAAAGTCACTCTAAAAATGATAGTTTTCAATCAAATAGAACCTGAACCACAAAACGCAAGTAGGGCTTTTTGCACGTGCACGTGCATTGCTACACATCTTGTCCAAAGCCAAACCATTTTAAACGAAAACAACTTCAAGTGTCATAACTCAAACGGAGACATTGACATGTTTATCAAAGAATAACAATGCCAACAGGAAATATAGCATATAACTCTAGCAAACAGTACGTGATTATTTATATTCTTTTCAAGACACCATTACTACATGTACAGTGTTTTACAAAATAACAACATACGTCCAGTGCGCCCGATTGTTGGGAAAGAGACGTTCATAGTCCAGAGTGTTGTCCTAAAGTAGGCCCTTATTTTGAAAATAGACGATACATTGTTTCGAGTCACAAAATTGTACAATTAATGATAAAATACCATCGTTTTGTGTTTCCTTTTAAGCTAGACATGGTTTGATAAATTGTAACAATATTCAGTTGAGCTAATTCAGACATGTGATCTTCCCGATTTCCCCTGGCGACTCCCGATAGCCAGGGTGTCTCACGCCTTGCGCTGAGCACATTAACCCGCTTTGATGTTGCCGACAGTCTTAATCTCACACCTCCTAAAGACTGTCCAGTCAGTAGCTACCAGCATATCATTTGATTACGCAATATAACCTACTGCAAGCGACCAGCACCTGCGTGTGTATGAGCGCTGTTAATCAGAATAGATCACTGCCCATCATCGAGCGTAAAAGCGATATAGTCCATTTAACGCATTCACGGAAATCTCCCTCCCTGGCAATCCAATCTCCCTCTCCGGGGGCATAAGTCTCCCTATTTGGGACGAATGCTGGTCAACCCGGCACCTGGTAAACTCGGCACTTGGTGAACTCGGCACCGAGAATAGTGAATTCGGCATCCGGTAAACTCGGCACCTGGTAAACTCGGCACCTGGTGAATTCGGCATCTAGTTAACTCGGCATTTGTATATTATTCTTTTATCTCTTTGCTTCTAGACAATTTGGCAATATTTATTGTTACACAATGTATGACTTATACTGTTATCATGGAAATGTCTGTTTGTGAAGAAAGGTGAATTTTCAAAGTAACTTATTACGATCACATTTATCAACAGATACAAAATAATTCATTGGCTACTGGCTTAACATTTATTTTTGAATTGAATTAGTTGATATAATTTTTGTAGGAATTTATCTTTCTATGAAAATTTTATGAACATTTGCACATTTGGTTGTTAGTTATCCATTCCAGATTCATCTTGGCTGGCGATGATCTTCACATTCATCAATGAGAAAATCAGAGGCTCTCCCAGCAAATTACGGAGAAAATAGTTAAAAGATGAATTGAGACAATTAATCTTTTAGTTAATTTAGACTATTTAATGTCAGCTATTAAAAAATAAGCAATTGAAAGCAATTGATGTGGTGCCTTAAACATGAAATAAAAATATTTCATAAATACTCCATAAATAGTCAGAATCTAATGGTGATATATCTTAATTAATTTCATAATTATACATGTAGATATTCTTTTAAAGGGGAATCAATTAAGTGAACTTTATAAATACACAAACAATTAATATATGCATACATATTTCCTTTTTTCATTTTTTTTCTTTTAAATATATGTGTATATAATGTATAAAAAAAATATAATTACTTACCACCCATTGCTGTTGTCTTTTTGAAGTCGCAAGAACCAGTGACACAGGGAAGCCCATGTGGTGACAGGGTCTCTTCATTAACCTCCTCATAATTAGTACCTTATATGTGTACAGGGAATACATTGTCTAATAGCACCTGGTACCCCTTCCATGTATATTAGGAATACACCGCTGTTATCTTGTTGTTTTAGCAATTTAAACAAGGTACACACTGAATAACACATGATTAAGTACAGTACCTTTGATGTTGAGTATACGTAAATTTATTATAAATACAATGCAGATCTATAATATAAGGAATAAATTAATGTGTTTAATAATCTACCTTATTTCTTCGTTAATTTTATATTTAATTATTATATTAATCATGTATACTTTTTGTAGTTAGTTGTTTTAACTGCTTTTATACACGCATTAGACAATAGGACATGTGAATTTTTTATTTTTATTTCTATTTTTTATCTTTTTTATTTTTATATATTATTTGCATAATGGTTTATATATTTAAAAAAAAAAACGAGGTGCCGAATTCACCAGATTCGTAATGCCGAATTTACCAGGTGCCGAGTTCACCAGGTGCCGAGTTGACTATTTATGCAGGTGCCGAATTCACCAGATGCCGAGTTGACTTGATTCCTTTGGGACCAAGGAAAGATCACATGTCTGCTAGTTATATTAAAAGGTGTCCAGTTTCGTTTGGGCTATAACGATTTAATGAAGAAATGACAAAATATATGCACACATGGAATACTATAATATGGTAGTGTTACATGATAAATGTTTCTCTTTTTTTTTGTCACAACTGCACCAACACAAAAATGGTCGTATTGGCGACGTCCATCTAATTATTGGTGGAATAACAGACCAATGTCTGGGGAGAACCACAGGTTAAATACAGGTTAGATGGAAAACCTCCTGATGCAGGTTTCACTAATTAACATGCATTCATTTAGTTTAAACCACCTTCACTTCTGATGATCTAGACAAAATCTAACCATTTTAACCAAGATTTTTACTGCGTATTCTCATAAAACTTATTAAGCAAATTTAGTATTATGCCATATCAGTCATGCATTTTATTAGCTTCATATGTTTGCATATTGTTTAGCTAGTCCTAAATAAAATGGAGTCCATTATAAAAATAACCTACAGTATAATGAATGTATATATTCAATAAACAGTGTGATGTGACTACCTTTATTTCTAAAATGTTTTACTGTAAACAGGTTTTCATTAAAAGGGCAGTATAATAACAAAAAATTATGATTTTTAATGTTAATCTATTTTTTATTTTGTTCAAAACAAGTTTTGAAGCATATTGCACATGCCCAATATTTGACAAATGCATAAGCAACGAGCAGGCAAAACCATAATTGACAATAAAAATATAAATCAGTAAGTATTATTCTTAGATGAAAATAATATGATAAACACATATCCAATTTGAAATTATGTACATGTCTGAACAAGAGATATGTGAAATGGCTTATGCAGTCACATAATTGTTCTGCGCAAATTGCAACATATATATTAATTTTCAATTAACAACAGAAAAAGATTTTACTATACCATAATTATAGATTAATAAGCATATAAGTAGCATCAAGCGAAGTTGGTTATAAGGTAATACAAGTATGTTAGCCAAATGACAGCATGCAGCATGGTTTTGTCATTACCTTCATTGTAAAGAGACATTGTAAAGGTCATTTTAATATTGTAAAAAACAACAAAAATACATGACAACATGGGTCACAAGGACCAAAATCGCAAGAAGTGTCTTGTATACTTTGAAAACAATTTTACTCTCCATGTGATGCATCACAAAATTAGTTACAGACTTCTTTTAACAGTACAGAAAAATCAAATAGAGGAATGTCTAAGGCCAGAAATACTGTTATTTTAATATCCTTGAAGGTAATGATTCTGACAAGAGATTCATTTTTTAAATACATTTCAGCTACCATTTATGATCACTATAGCAATGTCCAGCTATTTGGTGGAGGAAGACCCCAGAAACAAGACTAGGTAGAACCACCAGTGCACCGTCGGTCAGCTTGCAGCTCTGACAAGATAATATTGCTCAATTAAATCAGTATACAAGGTATTTTAATCATTTAAGGCTTAAGCAATGTTCACATGTCATTTTTATACATTTTAGTTAAAGAATGACAAATTGGACACCCTAGTTATAGGCTGTTGTTCATTTTTGTGAAATACAGTGCACAGCAACACAATTTGATTGTTTTTGTTGAATACAGTCCACCACGGCAACACAATTTGATTGTTTTTGTTGAATACAGTCCACAGCAACACAATTTTGATAAGAGAGATGAAAAGTTATTCCTGGTGAAGGAACTTCCCCCCTACCTTCCGATACAACTGCCTGAGCAGACCCACAGCCTCACTACAGATCAGCTGGAAGACACCCCAATGTTATAAACTCAATCCGGACTAGAACAACAATGCAGTAATGCCAAGAAATGGCAAGCAGTCACAAATAAAAGTTGGAGAAACTACCTACTCAGCTTTGGATGCCTAGCATAACAATAAAATTAGAAGCAGTGAAATCTAAAGATATGTATATTAATCTGTCAAATGCATGTATGTCACATGGAGGCCCTAAGACCTATATCAACAAAGGTTAACTTTCCATAATACAAAACTAAGTCATTATGACGTTTAAAAACAATTAGGCATTTAATCTTATTCAGAACACTTAGGGCTAAGTCTTAGCTAGCTAAGCATGTACTGATCCAGTTTAGGCAAATAGAGTTTATAAGACCAGCCAGCTTTGTCCAAGAGCTTTGTGATAAGAATCTTTACTACTTTTCGTTTGGTTCCAATAAGGAATAATTTAATACCAATGCATGCAATTGTTAAATGACTACCAATTTAGTGAGGGATATTAGCTAGTGAAGAATGTTAAGATTTCCAACACCAAGAATATCCAAAGCCCTTGAAAGACAATGATGGTTGCAACCTTTTGGCTTGAAACCACTATATATAGGGCTTTGGATTTACTATTTCATCTTTTATTGGTAAAATTAGAGTTTGGCCCTATATGGAAAACATTTTTTTGTTTTACCTACTTAAAAATTTGATGACATATCGCAAAATCTTAAGAAATTTAAAAGTCTGTTGGTCAAGTGACTGACAAGACATCATGGTCAGAAAGTAACTGCCAACTTGGTGTTTTATTTGTAAATATTCAAGTCACCCTCAAACAGCCAGAAATCTCCTAGTTGTTCAATCCACTGCCACATATGGTAAGTATCATTAATTTCTTCATGTAACTAAAATGTGGAGTAGTAATAGCACAACTGCAGTGTATTTAAACTTTGAAGCACTGTGTCTATCAAAATCTGTAATATTATTTTTTTTTTTAAAAACATGGACAACTTATTAACCAGGTTTTAAATCCTTAAAATACATATTGGATTTAAAATTCTAAAAATGCATAATTTTGTCAAGAATCCTGATATGTGAAATCTTATGGAATCATTATTTTTTGAAGTCACAATCTGGAAACCATGGCCAACAAAACACAACCATTTGACACTTCTGAAACCTTATGCAACATGTAACTCTACATGTCAGTGTAGGAGTTCCAGAACTCCACCAGTCTGTCATCTTCATTTGAGCAGAATGCACGGAAATCTCTCAGGACAGTATCCTGGAAATGTTCATCTCCTGTGTTTCCTGTGCGCCATTTTTTGGATGACATAAAATTCCAGGACCATAGGAAACCCACTTCAACTTCCTCCCGCGCAGGACTAAATGTCTGACTTGTCTGTCGTGCTATGTAATCTTTCCTCTGCTCAGAAGAAGACTTCTTGCTACTGAAGCTGCCAGATCCTTTTAACAAGTCCTTTGCACTGGATGTTTTAATGATTTTTTCTGGTGTTTCCTTTGTAGGTGGATGTGGTTGTGTGTCTTCAAGGATAATGAACATGCCACCAGTGCAGTGTATGTATTGTTGATATTCCTCACAGGCGATGTTCTGATACTGGTATCTATTATCTCCCTTGTTTGGGATACGCACACCAGAGGGCATAAAGCCGAACCTGAAAAACATAACCCATCTTAATGAACTTTTGTTAAAAATATAAAAGAAAACGTTCAAAAAACAAAAATTGATTTGGTTTTAACAACTAACATTTACCAAAAAAAATTAAAATGCAAACAAGATGCTGTGTTCAGAAAACACATATGCCCCCGGTAGTATAGTTTGTCATGATAAACCAAGTAATAAGAATAGCCAGAGTTATGTAACCTGTGCCCTGTTTACTATGAGTGCAAAGTTTCATTCCACTGCTCTTTGTAGAAAGTGAGCAATATTCAACTTGCCAAAACAGGTTAACCATAATCTCTAAGTATAAAAAGAGGAGACAAACCAAGAAATAAGGTAGACAGAGTTATGTTACTTGTCAGGGTCATGACTTGTGCACTGTTTAGTCAGTGTGCAAACTTTCATGCCAGTGCTCTTTGTAGAAACTTGCGAATAAAGGTTAACCGGATGGACGGACAGATGTACAGACGTTCAATTACTAGATGCCGGGGGCATATAACAAAACCCAAATTTTGGTTAATTAGGAATATTTAATCCAACATGACATTTTTAAAAAGGCCTTTCCGAAACAGACTTTAGGGTGATTCTTATTGCTTTGTATGTTTTTTGTATTTCTCATTGTAAGATGGTAGTCATAAAGATGGTGATATACTGATTTTAGACCAGTTAATTTTTAAGTTATACAAAAAATCAAGTGTCATACAAATGGCTTAATACCTTTTGATTATAGCCTCCTGAAAAGCCAGCATCTTCTGGTGCCTTGTTTCTTTATCAAACCCTTGAAGATGAAAGAAGAAACTAACGATTGCTATTTCAAACATGTGACACAATCTTTCATAACACATTTTTGAAGCTTAAACACATGTCCTTAAAACAGCAGTGATCTGCAGGTCCATACTAATTGAAATAATTTAAACTTGCCAAATAATGATTTATATATACAATAACAGTCTTTCAAAGGTTAAAAGAAATAATGAATTTATAATTACATATTCTTTTATATTACACACTTTAAATTTGTAACGTAAATTACTATTTCTACTGAATACAAGTACAGCATTGTAGTTTTAAATTTAATTTCATTAGTCAAAATCTGCAAAGCTACTTCTCTGTTATTGACTGTTAGCCATTTAATACATTTATCCAATACCTGGAAACAGTGATGCTCCAATGGGGTCTATACAAGTGATGTTCAGAGGCACAAAGATGGGGCCTCTCAAGGGGTCACTGTCAGGGGCCGAGGGGAGTGCAAAAGGGTCAATTGGGACAGGAATTAAATGGAAACCACAGGAGCCAGCTTTCCTAGACCAGTTGTTGAACTGAAAAGACATACAATATAAATATATTTTCCTTATTGCCTTCTATTTAATGATGGTTTCTGTATTCAAAGTCATACTGTCATATTTAAATATCATCATTGTAACCTTGTCACACTCATATTGGTAAAGAGGATTAAAAATTTAAATGAAAAATTGTGTTAACATCATATGCAATTGTTTTGGGGGCTGTTATTATTATCAGCTTTTCATTATGTTCTCTATATACATTAAACAAAAGAACACACATTTTGACGTATTTAGATCTTACAGTGTTCCTGTATATATGTTTTCTATGATTTTTCGGAATGACCCTCATGTGCAACTTATGCTGTGATCTTAACTGGTAAAGACAATAGTAGTACACTATGCCTAACACAGGCTTCGGTATGCAGCAAGCAGTCCTCACAACGGTCTTGTTTGGAAAAGTGAATAGGATATAAATACCATGTAAACTTATAAATCATTTTAGCATTTTTGATTAGGCAAATTTATATATTTAAACCTTACCTTACATAGGCTTCTTTGTTTAGAAAATCCATAACTTAAGTCTTCAGTTATAACTCTCTAATTATAACTGGGACTTATATATGTATGAACTTACCAGTTCTGCTAGTATACATCCAGTACAGACCATCCACTGAACCTGTAGTTCGAAGGCACATTTTGGACTATAGTAAGCATGGTAGCGGGCTGTTGCCCACTCAGGCCGGTCACTCTTGTTGAGCGGATCTACCTCCACATTAACATACTTATGGAGCTGGGTGGCTAAAGGGAGATAGATGGATATGAAGACAGTTTAATTCTAACACATGATATTAACAAATACCTAATTCTTTGTTTTTGTCGAAAAGCTTTCCAAGAAGGTACCAAGACATTGAGGCTCAATAGCAAATAGAAAAGATCCTAATTAAAGTGATGAAGCCAAAACAATGTCAAGCCATGCTAAGTAGAGTAAATAAAGAAAAAAGAGTTAAAAGATGACTATGTCAAGAATAATTGTTTGCTCCAAAAGCTTTGCTAGAAATGCCATTATTAATAACAAAGGTTTGACAATCTGTAATTCCAGTATCAGCAAGAACATACTGCATAATTCTGAAACTGTTTTATTCAAAATATGATGTTAATTATTACTCAATATAATGCTGATACCTGTGTATTAAAAACAATATGCAAGTATATTACAAAAGATTTCTATGTACCCCTCTCCAACATCCCCTTATCCATATAATCGCACCAAACTTACAGAATAAACAAACATCATGTTGCCAATCAGAGCCCCTGATCAGGTCCACCCCCCTCACCATGTTGTTTTAATTACTTATTAATTGGCATGACTTACTTAATTGCCCGTGAATGTTGGTAAAACTGTATCAAGACTTGTCATCAATTTTTCTCATGACAGCGAGTCTCAAAAGTCCCGCTTGTCATGACTGATCAATTATAATTATACTTGCAATGTTATTATGCTCTCTGCAGTTCATGCTTATTTTCTTAACTACATTGTATTATTCTACATGAATTGCTAAGTATAGGGTAATAAAAAATCATAAAATAATTACATGTTGTCTCATGCAAATATTTTTTAGTGTAAAATCAACAATTATCTGGTGAAGAGGTGCTATGAAACTGCAGTATTTGGATGGGAGCCATTTGTTATTAAAGGTGGTATCTGACAGTTTGGACCAATTTATTTTTCTCAAGTAACAAAACAAGTCATTGTTATCTAAAAAGGTCCAGCAAAATGCTGTTCATTTATGCCCTAGATCTGTGTGAACAGTGAAGCAATTCTCACTCATATTGTAAAAAATGTATTTCCTATCTGCTGCAGAGATGGCTATTTTTAAACTAAGAAAACAATGTGAAAACTAACTTTTGAGATCATGTTATATCATCATTCGGATAAAATGATTTGATGTTGATATCTATTTATAACAGAAATCACTACTGTGCTTAGTTATAGTGGAAAGAATGAATTTTTCAGTTAGTTTTTTTGTGTGATTTCTACGTCTAACAATAAAGGTAGTGCTCAAAAGCATCTTTATTTAGACAAACGCATGGGTTTATGCTGAAACTATGCCCAAATTTCCCAAAGCAGTGGTAAGACATTATTACATGTATTTGATATAGACAAACTGTTGAATACCACCTTTATAATACACTATTGGATACCACCTTTAACAATACACTATTTGTAATGTCTGATTTGTTCCTTATAATTTTACAATCACTTTACTTTAAAGCATACTTCATATGTAATTTTAAACTTCTACATGATTTGCATAAAGATATTCATTTATAGGGGTACCCATGAGAAAAGGTGTACAGATATGAGTTTGTTTTACTTTAACAAAATTCACTGGATGTTTAATTTCAAAAGCCACAAATTACGATGAATTAACAAATATCTTTCGACCTTAGCATATTACAGATCTTTGGCTAGAAGGTAACACCACAACAATCTTTTGTCATTAGATGGGTCAATTGTCTGCATTAATGCCAAAAGAATTCTGACTAGAAAAATGTAAGGTAAAGCTCTTTCTAGATTTTCCAACAACAAAATTGGCAGATATCCATAAAAAATCTTTTTACTAAACCTGATTTTTAACACAAGTTGTTAATTTGTCTTTGCTTTATATCAATATATTCTAGGCCTTTTTTCACTGATTCATTGGGTGATTTTTAAACCTTCTCCCAGTATATGCATGTGCATTATCGTGAACATTGAAACAGCTGACTACAGTGTATGCGGGTGGGTTTGATCGGATTTCAGTCTATGAAATAATTAACAAATTATTTAATCAACAAAAAAACCCAGACTAAGAGTTGAAACAAACATTCATCAATGAAAAATATGTTGCTATTTTTTGTCCATAATGTTGAATGGTTATTGTTTAATTTAACTACATATTATAAAATATAATCACAAGATGTATTTACTTCAGGAACCTTCAACAACAATTTTTACTATTTATGTATGGTCAAAAAAGATAATTTCCTATTTAACAAAAACATCCACAAATAAAGAAAATAACTGTAATAAATAATCCAAATCAAACCAACATTTGCTTATAAAATGGAATTATATCAACAAGACCATATCCTAGTGATTTATTTGTGTTCAAATATTGTGTCTATAGACTGCAGGCTTATCATGTTGATTCTGGAAGATCTTGTTTGTTTGTTTATTGGTTTACCGTCCCACCAACAGTATTTCAGTTATTTGGAGACGGTGTCCACTTAAAGCAGATATAGTGCTGCCTTCACTGTGTATAGCATGCCATGAACACCTGGCATGATACCAGACCCAGTCACATTATCCTGACACCAGGCCAACCAGTCGTAGAACTACCCTTATATCTGCTTGAGGGTTAGCAAGGGAGCTATACCACTACCATTTTTAACGACTTTGGTATGTCGCTGCCCGGGATCGAACCCGGGGCCTCCCGTACCTGGAGCCGACACTCTACCGATTGCGCTACCAGGTCCGGTAACTAGAAGATCTATGTTAAATCACAACACTAGAGAAAGAATATAAAGAAGATATAAAAAGTATCTATACATTTGAACAATTTAAGAAAAACAATAAAAATGCCAGAAATTAATGTAAGATAGAAATTTATTCTAATAAGAAATGAAAGTGATTAATCAGAAGTTATAACACAAAGAATAAAACAATAAATCATTGCTACAAAACAGCACGCATGAATAAGTAATGAGTATTTCTATATAAACAACAAAACAAATAGAAAAATTAAAAATTCTGTGAGATTATTTATCTAATGTTTTTTTAATGAAGGTCAAAGTATTTTTATATATTATAAATTGATGTAATTAAAAAGTACAACATTCTATTTTAAGCTCTCTTGTTATTTGTTTAAAGCCTTTTCACCCATATACAACTACAACATTGATTACAAAGCATTTGTTTACTTTTAACTTTCATATTAAGCATATTAATTAAAAATTAATTAACAGTTACCAGCATTAATGAACAATGTCACAGTGCAGAGTATTTAAGTATTCAACCAAATTAGTACAGCAATAGTAAAGAAAAAAACAAGTGAAACACTAATCAGAAATTTCCTTCTAACATTATAACCAACACTTTTGTGTGTCCCATTATATTCACCCTCACAACCCAATAATATCACATGGTCATAGAAGTAGTGTATTGTTCACATTTGCCAAAGATTTTACTGTATCCCAGACAAGCAAAGCCATAGGATAAGTTGTGACCCAACCAAATTTATTTAAAAAAAAGTCCCATTTTTTGTTTTTTTAATTGTGGGTTTGTAGTGTGTGTCAATCACTTATATTGTAACAAATTTTAACTATGATTACACAGTGACACGTATTTCCATTATGAGTGCATGCTTTTTCTTTTTCGCTGTTGAAGTCATTTTATGAAGGAAGCTATGCAATTTGTATTTTAATAAGCTCTGACGGATTATTATACATGATGGTATATCTTTATATAAGGCCATTTTATGCAATATGACTGATTAGAAACAACAAAAATAATTACAAACATGTATTAAGTTGAACACTATCAACATATGCTGAATGTGCATTGGTTGACATAATCAGACTGCACTGATTGTTAATAAGCAGTGACTGCGCAGGTGCTCTTACGTCATATGTTGAGCATGACTAACTTTGCTTTCAAGTTTGAAACATGTCATTAAGTTGTTTTGTTTGATTTTGTCCAATACTTTAGTTACGATGATTCACATTTTTAAATGTTGATTGAAATAACCTGGTTATATGCAATAAAAGATATTGCATCCCATGGCCACAACAGCCTTGGGGATTTTTCGTTCCAGGTGATTTCGTTGTGAAATTTGATATGATTACCTTGTAAACATGAACACTGTAGAGCCATATTAAAATTTAAACTAGCACTCAATGAAGGTAAACCATGCATTTCAAATATGAAAGTTACAAAAAGCACAAACACAAGACATCCCACAAACAGAAAAATATGTACAGTCATTCAGCAAATGGACTGACTGCGGTGCTTTGTCTTTTATTCTCAATATTCTGAGTGTAATTATAATCATCTTTAAAATCTTTATAAAATATCCCCCTACCAGCTTATGAATAACCCCATATACTTTAGTAAAAAAAAAGGACTTGGTTTTTGTAGTATTTGAACCTGGGACCTCTTGGGTAACATTCCACTGCTCTACTCACAGACTTCACCACTCTTGAATCTTTTTGCATGCTTTTTATTAAGTTCTAATATAAATTAAGACTGGAAAATGTTTACATCAAATTTCAATATCGCCCATCATGATTTTCAAGGGTTTCAACTAGCTATCAACTTTTTTGCAGTTCATATGTCAGTTTATTATGGCTTTAATTTACATGTCAGTGTTTGTTGTTTTTTACCTGGTCTCTTCTCTTATATACTTTAAAGTCTTTTAAAACCTTTAACAAGTTTATGGGTTAGTTTGCATGTGATTGAGCAATTTTTGATAAATCTGCTATCTCTCTAGTTAGATTAACACTTTACTTGAAACAAAACTTCAAGCAAATGAAGTGCTTGCTACAGGAATCTGGACATAAGCTCACTTAATAATTATGGCTGAGTGCTGATAGACATTTGTCACTGTCATCCTTGAAGTCAGACAAAATGTTTCTTTATTTTGTTTATCATCCCACCAACAGTATTTCAGTCATCTGGAGGCGGTGTCCACTTGAAGCAGATATGGTGCTGCCTCCACTATGTATAGCATGCCGTGAACCACACCCAGTCACATTATCCTGACACCAGGCCAACCAGTTGTGGAACTACCCTTATATCTGCTTGAGTGTTAGCAAGGGAGCTATACCACTACCATTTTTAACAACTTATGTATGTCACGGCCCGGGATCAAACATGGGGCCTACTGTACCTGGAGCCGATGCTCTACCAATTGCACTAGAATTTCTGGTCCCAAACAAAATGCTGCTTACACTACATTTGTATGTAAGCATGCATCAAGATCAATTATGATTCTACTTTATAAATTCTGACACCAATTCAAACTAAGTCCAAACTTATTATAAAAATTATTAAAAAAGGCAAAAATGAGTTTGAAATACTTTTATTGTATATTTCATAAATATATTTAAGTGCCTGTCAGAGTGCAAATATTCAATGTGTACATTATGTAGTTATTTGTTTTATAATTTCATAGGAGCCAAATGCAGTGGACACAACTTTACACATATACAGATGAAAAAAAAGAAGAAATAAAAAGACAAAACATGACACATGATAATAAGTTTAGCTCTTTAGCCAGTTTGATTGTTCAAACTATTTAAGTTGAAATTTCAATCAACATACAATGTGTTCTTATTTATTGCACAGATGATAAATAATAATGAACTATGCTGAATTTATATTTCTTTTAAAATTAAAGCAAAGTCCTGGTTATTTTATAGCGATGGAAAGCTTAATGAAAATTATTCTTTTTGCATGCAAATGAAATATCTAAAAAGCGCTTACAATGCCAACATAGTTTCTGAACACATTTAAAAGAAACATTTAATTTTCAATAATTAATTATTCAAAATAATTTTATTTAATAAAGAAGAAAAAATATGAAAAAAATAAACAAATAAACAAATAAATACCCATGTTGTTGTTTTTTTACATTATAAGAATATTAAGAACATTATGTCAAGCAAACTGAAGAGTCATAAACAAAGCTGGCAATGCTCTTTCGAGTAAAACAGGACAAATCTGGCAGGATAGGGTTCATGCAGAGTTAGCTTCCATTCATTACATAGGTTGGTACCAAGATTAGTGGAAATACCCCCAGGTAAAAAACTTTAGCCATTCTCTATCTTACAACCTCAGTATATATGTTATGGAATAGAAAAGTAATATAAGCATGTAAGTATTATAATAAATACCTGCAAAGTGTTGCAAGTCCAGAACAAAAAGCAAGGACTTGCTACCAAGTGACAGATTATTCTGATTATTCTATCAACAGAGCAAATCAAGTCACCATCATCTTCCTATTACCTGGCTAACTAATTCTTACAAAATAAATGATAAAAGAATAATTGTTTAATGAACCATTGTTTATTTTTGTATAAACTGTGTAAGGTAAGTAAAAGCTACAGTTGAAAATACGATTGCTAAACACTAACTACACAAGCTTTTTCATCGAAAAATAGGCATTGAAACTGAAATGGTTTTAAAAGCATCTGAGGTTGTTTGGATAGAAAGTAGCTAAGGAGTTTCAATTAAGTCTGCTTTCTTGCATACTGGTTAGCATGTCCTTGATAACATTGTAAGGGAAAGGAACTCCACACATGTACTCAATGAGACAAAAAATCAGGGTCTAGTGTAACAATTTCCAGCACAAATACCCAGACCCAAACACAAACTAATTGAATAGTCCATATCATACACACCAATGAGTCAAATATCTAGGAGTTTAGCTTAAAATGCCTTTAACATACTAAAACTTTTACTTCAATAAAGACTGTGATTGGTCAATAACTGGTATGACGAACACATGTTGGAGGATTTTAATATTAACAGACTTTCCTGAACTTAGACCAAGACTCAAATCAAAGGGTTTGGAGTGGTCAATAAGCTAACAAATAAAATCTCTAACATGGAAAACTGAGTTTATGTATGTGTGTACAAGCTTAAATGTCCCTATCAGTGTCACAAGAATCCAATTTTAGCCATCTGATTGGCCCATTCAAAAACTGCTTCAAATCCTCGTTATCTGATTGGTTAATTATTTTGCCTACCAACCAATCTCATCTCTATAAAAGTATACCAACCAGTATTATAGTATACAAACTAATCTCATTTCTAGAATTTTATTTAATGTATACCAACCAATCTCATTTCCAGAATTTTATTTAAAGTATAAATAAGTTGAAACAGTTCAATATTCAAAAAGCCTGTTGAGTATTAAAAAGATGTTATGTGCCAAGCAAGTAAACAGAAATGGTTTAACATTTGTGCTGCCAAGAATAACAAACAATACATAAATATTTATAGTGAGACATTAGTACAAACCATGAGAAAGCAGGTGCTTGGAGGCTTTCATATCAAAGTCTGAAAATAAGTGAGGCATCTTTCTGAAAAATCTGCCAGATATTCTAATCATGTTACAAAATACCAATTAATTCTGGCTTTTAAAGCAAAAGATGAGTAGCATTCTAAGAACCTGCTTGATTTTCTTAGCTAATAGAAATAACAAATAAATCATAAAAATGTGCTTTATACAGCAACATTGATAACTTATCTAACACATTTATCAAAAGATGTTGTTTTAGAAGTATATTTTATATACCAGAGTTATACATTATCTCTATAAGACATGCAAAAGATGCTTAACTGTCCACAGAGGCATAAGTTATTGGCATCCACAAGGTAGTAAAGAAATTTACTCAAAGTCTAGATGCTACCTTCCCATAACAAAATGCCTACAGAAAAACAAATCAAAACATTTTATTTTTATTTTATAAAAGTTCAAATCTAACTTGACATGGTTAAAACATTATTCAATTTTCATCAACAAAAGTTGGGTCAGGGTAGGACATAGACAAAATTCCAGTTTATTGCAAATAAGGGGACATAACTTTAACATTTCAAATTATACTGTGTTATCTTCCTTGTATGTAGGTATTTTTAAATAGTAACAGTTGAAAAAGACACAAGATTTCCTCCTTTTTTAGAGAATGGTTTAAATGGCTGCATGCACAATGAAACTTAATAATGTTTCTTAAATAAAGTAAATAAAAGTACCTATCCACAAGGGAGATAACTATTAATTTCTTTTGTTGCGAAAATGAGGAATATCTTGGTAAGACTCTCGATATCCTACAGGTCAAATGAAAGACTTTTTCACATGAAGCACTATGGACAGTACATTTCCAACACAATCTAATTATTAAACAACACTCAAAAGTAGGGATGTTAATCGAATCCTAAAACGATATTCGAATATTCGTTACGTGCATTCGAATAATATTCAAATATTCGAAACAAATTTGCATCAGAGTGGCACATAACAAAATAACTCAGCCTAACATTTCACATGCGTTTTATTAATATTTTCTTTGAATGTTTACCTAACTTTATGCAGAAAAGCAAGTAGAATTATGACCCATTCCTAACGGTAAATTTTAAAATGACGATTTTACATGGAAGTACATATAACAACGTAATAACTCCGCCAAAATCATGTTTATATTAAAGAATTGGAAGCTGTGTTAATTTTCTCGGTCACCGATAACTTGCAAGTAAATTCGGTCAATTCAAAAAGTCCGATTTAATGTGTGATCCACACTGCTACGTTGATAATTTGTTTTTCCTTTTGACTTTTGAATTATTATGAATTAGTATCCTGTCCCAAATTATAGTAGATGGTGAATGGTGACTTCAAAAGTAACACATTTATAATTTCAAACATAAAATCCCATATGGGAGGCTCTTAGGAAAATATGAATACATTTCATACGTGTATAAAATAATAAATAACTGTGTATTTGTATTTAACATTCATTCCAAAAATGTTTGCAAGAGACCAATGAAATTTCTCTAGCGAGGAACAGAAAGGTAATATATGGAAACAGAAGAATATGCGGGGGAAAATGTTATTGTAATATAAAAATGATATCGCGCTTTGAAAGGTTAAATGCCGATGAATATATAGAATTATTTTACTTGTGTAGGCTTATGACGTCGAGAAAATTGTCGAGCAGAAAATCGCAGATGTTGTGGTATTGTATACCCGTGTGCAAATAAAATAAGTTCTGGAGGACTGTAATGAAAATAACGCATGGTATTGCATTAATTACCAGCGATCCCAATTGAAGAGAGTAGAATCAGTCTTCCTTAACTAGATTAGCTGACTGCCCCATGAGCTGACATGTGTGTTTATTGTAAACTGACAACCTGTTTTCACAGCTGTGCGTGTGATGTAACTGGGTCTAGGTTGCGCGAGAGACAGAACGGGGTAGCGTGAGGAGACATATTACTCTGGATTGTATACTGTTAACCAGATGGCTGAAATCGTAGCCTACCGCCTCCTCCTCTACTGAGCACAATCACACATCGCCAGCATGCTTCAGTCATTTGGTGACATTACGGTCACCTTCAGAAATACGAATTTATCATTTTAACTAAAACAACTAACGTTAAAAAGTGAATAAAAATTATAAATTATTTGAATCCCTTGATCTCGAAAACTGCCATGATATTCAAATATTCGAATATTCGTAAACATCCCTACTCCAAAGTGATCTTTATTGTAGCAATTAGTAAAAGCTACAGGTAGGTTACATTTTAACAATAAATAAAATATGAATACATTTCACAGAAATTCAGCAAGAAACATGTGTGCATGGTATATTAACACATCTATTCTCTGTTTGAATTTATATTGCAAAAAAAAGTTTGAACAGCAAATGTATCAATCGTAATGAATCTTCATTGTAGAATGTTGTTAATTTATTTTTTTATAATATTTTGTTTAGCAACTAATTAATTTTAATAGTTTTGGCATATAGATAGCAGCCTGAAAATCAATGTTGTTCTTCATCGAGTTATAGTTCAAATTGTTCATAAACATATCATTTTATGTGTGTTGCTTAACAAGGTGCTTATAGCATTTGCCAGTATGAAAATGCATCAAACACAAGAAAAAAACTTAATTATTTCCTGTTTATAAGACATGTTTCCTAAATCACAATGCACATTATTGCAAGCAATAATCAGTATCATTTTAAACACACATGCATCTTTACACAAAAATAAAAATAAAAAGTCACCAAATTAAAACATAAGAAAACACAGTCACACACACATCGAACAATTGTATGTTTTTACCACTGCATTAAATGTTGTATGACACTTTTATGTAATTTCTATACTTCGGTGATGTTTTTTGTTTGTTTTTATATCTCCCCCACCCTACTCTAAGACTTAATACACTTTTAACTTATTGTGTACACAAAAAAAAATGCATTTCTAGAAGATACATTTCTGATTTGCAGATTTTAAAATTTCTAAGACAATTATTGTATTAAATGTTTTCTAGAAATTGCTTATATTTTTCTTCTATAGTTAAGATGCTATTTTTAGATTAAAAATAACCTTCACCCTTTACTTGTTTTCTTACCTGATTGCTGGGCCCAAGTCTGGCCATTCCTATCTAGTCCAGTGATCACTTTCCAGTCCTGCTGGGCCACAATATCTGAGTTGTCATCACTTGGACTTGAGGAATCAGTTTCAAGGTCAAATTTGACCTGTGCTGCCTCACTATCCCCATCTCGTATCTGAAGCATGGCCACCTCACTCCATTCATTTTGGAACAAAGGGTTGTACACTATTGCCTGATCTGTAAATGGGAAAGTGCATAAATAAAAGTAATTATGCTGTTAAGAAAGAGGCATTTATTTATAAGTTGTGTAAATTATAGCACTGACTGAAAAACTGAACATGTTAACTCCCTCAACACCTCTTTTTATTATGAATAATTATAAATTTCTTATTGTTATTATTTTGTATGTATGCCACACACATAAATGAATCTTACAAAAAGACACAAAATACAGATACAATCAACTGTAAACTTCAGTTCAATCTTATCTTATGCTTTAAAAGCCATTTTTAAACTAAATTCCATAACAGCATGAGGATGGAAGAAGAATCAGATTGATATAATTGATATCTGATAGAAACTAGATATGTATTTAACAAATATTGACTGCAAAATCAAGTCGGACCTGCTATACTGGTCAATGGTCTTACCTTTAGTACAGAATGTGTACAGATAGAACCCATAGATCATTCTGTGACTGCGATTGCCAGAAGCATGAATAATCAACCCATCATCAAGAACCCTCTACAAACATAAATGAAGAAATTAACTGGCAACATAAAATAAACAGGAAGGTCATTCACATTTAGTACCAAACAATGTAGAGAAGTAGGCAAAGGTTACAGCAAAGTCTGTTTACACATTATTCCATTATAGAAATGCCAAGCTAATAGTGGAGGAGGACAGCCAGACAAATGTCTGGGTAGAACCACTGACAAATCACTGGACAGCTGGAAGATCCCCCCACATGAGAGGGGTGTAAGTTTTAGCCCAAACTGTGACTCAGTCCAAACAGGTAACTACCAAAGCAGCCACAGGTACAGGAGTTCAAGCTCTTGCAAAAACATTAAGAAATCTTTCATAAATGGTATTAGTGAAGCAATCAAAGCCTATGATCTGCTTATGTCAGTTGTATGAATGCAAAAAGTTTAAGAATGTTTGACTAAGGTGAATAAGGCAGTCCGTTCTCTCTGCTTCTTGGGTCAGAGATGAACCTAGCATTATCTGTAATACAATGAACTTGGACCACACACAAAAGAAACTTGCCTGTAGCATTTCCATGGCAGTGCATACCCCTTTTACACCTTTCACATGGAAGTAGCACCAATCCACCACTTCAGCAGAAATGAAGCACTGGGCAGGTAGACCTCGTTGCTTTGGTAACATAGGGATACCACACCTTTAAATAGAAAAGATGTTTGAAAAATGGCTTGGTATGTTTTAGATATAAAACATAAATATGTAAGAAAATGATCAGACTGGACTTTCCTATAAAAATCCAACTGAATAAAAAAGGTAGACACCTTACATAATAAAACATACACGTCATACTAACAATTAATCTGACATATAAATAAATGCCAGTTTATATCTTGTTTCTACATTTTAAATGGAGAGTACACAAAGGGGAGCTTACTCTGGGTCCAGCATCCAACAGACAATCTTTTGGGTGGAGGAAGAGGTAGTCAACACTTCATCCTCAGGTCTGAGGTGGAAAATAAAACAGGGAAACAGTCAGATGTTACAACACAATTGATAAAGACAAAAAACACTTTCATGCTAAATTCTTTCTGAATGAAACACTTAAACATTTGGTTATAATACTATGACACAACATTCTTCAGATCAACAAGATTGTTGTTTGTATGTTAAACCTTAAAATAAACAATCTTTACAGAAAGGAATCTGCTTCAGATTCAGCTAAAGGGCTAAGTGAGAAGTTTAAAATAATTTGTTTACAAGCTAAAAAAAATCCAGTTAATTTGTCATTTAAGTTACAATGAAACAAAGAAATGAACTTTATCCATGGACTTGTGAATATGATGTTTAAAACATTAGCAGTTACATGTTTAAAAGGAGGAATTAAAAATATAATGCACATCAAACTTTTTAGCTAACCTAGTGTCTGGCTGTGGTATACCCTCTGGATTTTTAGCCAGGAACTCTGTATGCTGTAATGATTAAGCTTAAATATGTATTAAGATAAATGATATCAAAGTTAAGACATTGTCAACTTCAAAATAATCTTTGATTTAGTACTTCTACTTAGCAAGACCTTTACATATGCTTCAATAAATAAGTTTGTGTAGACATAAGTAGAGTGCCTCAATGACAAAATACTGCATTTTAGTTTTCTTGCGATTTAATTGATAAACTCTTTAGCTTTCAGATAATGCAATCAATATTGTGAAACTATGACCTTTAATGTTAAAATCAGTATTTCTGGTTATCCATAGTAGCTATGTGTTGTATGTTTTTATGTGGCATCTACTTTTTTAGAATTTAATCTAATTTTTAAAAGGTATAAACTTGCAAGTACACAAATAGTTTTTGGTAAAAAAAACATATAGGCCTATCTCCAAAACTATATTGTTTTATTAGTTATTATCTGGCATGCATCATCAATCAAATTACAGAACTGCAGCAAGATTATGAACTGCAGCAAGATTATGAAACATTATTTCTTTTTGTAAAAACAAATAACATAAAATCTACTACAGTTCCCCCCATAATAAAATCCATGTATATTTAAGCCTCAAAATACTTTACACAGAAAATATTATTGATATACATCTAAATGCATGTATTTTTCTTGAATTTATTTTAGGGAAAAGAAAACTCATTTAAAACTGAGGCATTTTCACTGTGTCAGTTAGATGAGAAACATTTAAAACCTTTTATGTTGGAAAGGTCATGGCCATTTAATGAGCTTATTCTTGGTCTGAACAACTGCCTTTTAGGAGTAATAAACTTGTAATGTGACATGTCTGGTAGACATTGGAATTTTAAGTTGAACATCTACTTTTGGTACACAAATATTGTAAGGTTAATAGTCTGAAATAGTGCTATAAGGTTACTGAAGAGACATTGTCTAAGAGGATCATGATTAGCCAGTACATTGCTGGAAATTGTCTGATCCAGATCTGCACTAATGGCTGTTTAGGGTTTAAAAGTATGTCTAGTTTCCCATGCAGCTAAATACAAACATAAAATCTTGGGACTAACGCACAATTATTGACTGACTACAACAGACACAACAGACAAAGGGTAAAACACTATCAACTGTTTCTTCAGTTTCTGCAGTTTGATATCTGGACAGCTTACCTGAGAAAAACAGTTCTACCAGCACCTGTTACATGTTGGAGCCATTTAGTGCAATATCAAATCTGCAAAACTTTTGCAATGTGGGCTAATGTTTCTGAATTGTGGATGACTGTGGTCTAGGTGATGTGAGCTCCTACACCCCACTGACTATGATGTTAAGACCATTTACAGCAGTGATATGGGCTCCTACAACCCACTGACTATGATGTTAAGACTATTCACAGCAGTGATATGGGCTCCGCACCTCACTGACTATGATGTTAAGACTATTTACAGCAGTGATATGGGCTCCACACCCCACTGACTATGATGTTAAGACTATTTACAGCAGTGATATGGGCTCCACACCCCACTGACTATGATGTTAAGACTATTTACAGCAGTGATATGGGCTCCACACCCCACTGACTATGATGTTAAGACTATTTACAGCAGTGATATGGGCTCCACACCCCACTGACTATGATGTTAAGACTATTTACAGCAGTGATATGGACTCCACACCCCACTGACTATGATGTTAAGACTATTTACAGCAGTGATATGGGCTCCACACCCCACTGACTATGATGTTAAGACTATTTACAGCAGTGATATGGGCTCCACACCCCACTGACTATGATGTTAAGACTATTTACAGTGGTGATATGGGCTCCTACACCTCACTGACTGTGATGTTAAGACTATTTACAGTGGTGATATGGGCTCCACACCTCACTGACTATGATGTTAAGACTATTTACGGCAGTGATATGGGCTCCACACCTCACTGACTATGATGTTAAGACTATTTACGGCGGTGATATGGGCTCCACACCTCACTGACTATGATGTTAAGACTATTTACAGTGGTGATATGGGCTCCTACACCTCACTGACTGTGATGTTAAGACTATTTACAGCGGTGATATGGGCTCCACACCTCACTGACTATGATGTTAAGACTATCTACAGTGGTGATATGGGCTCCACACCTCACTGACTATGATGTTAAGACTATTTACAGCGGTGATATGGGCTCCTACACCTCACTGACTATGATGTTAAGACTATTTACAGTGGTGATATGGGCTCCACACCCCACTGACTATGATATTAAGACTATTTACAGTGGTGATATGGGCTCCACACCTCACTGACTATGATGTTAAGACTATTTACAGCGGTGATATGGGCTCCTACACCTCACTGACTATGATGTTAAGACTATTTACAGCAGTGATATGGGCTCCACACCCCACTGACTATGATGTTAAGACTATTTACAGTGGTGATATGGGCTCCACACCTCACTGACTATGATGTTAAGACTATTTATGGCGGTGATATGGGCTCCACACCTCACTGACTATGATGTTAAGACTATTTACAGTGGTGATATGGGCTCCACACCTCACTGACTATGATGTTAAGACTATTTACAGTGGTGAAATGGGCTCCACACCTCACTGACTATGATGTTAAGACTATTTACAGCGGTGATATGGGCTCCTACACCTCACTGACTATGATGTTAAGACTATTTACAGCGGTGATATGGGCTCCTACACCTCACTGACTATGATGTTAAGACTATTTACAGCGGTGATATGGGCTCCTACACCTCACTGACTATGATGTTAAGACTATTTACAGCGGTGATATGGGCTCCACACCCCACTGACTATGATATTAAGACTTATTACAGTGGTGATATGGGCTCCACACCTCACTGACTATGATGTTAAGACTATTTACAGTGGTGATATGGGCTCCACACCTCACTGACTATGATGTTAAGACTATTTACAGCGGTGATATGGGCTCCACACCCCACTGACTATGATGTTAAGACTATTTACAGTGGTGATATGGGCTCCACACCCCACTGACTATGATGTTAAGACTATTTACGGCAGTGATATGGGCTCCACACCTCACTGACTATGATGTTAAGACTATTTACGGCGGTGATATGGGCTCCACACCTCACTGACTATGATGTTAAGACTATTTACGGCAGTGATATGGGCTCCACACCTCACTGACTATGATGTTAAGACTATTTACGGCAGTGATATGGGCTCCACACCTCAATGACTATGATGTTAAGACTTTTTACAGCAGTGATATGGGCTCCACACCCCGCTGACTATGATGTTAAGACTATTTACAGTGGTGATATGGGCTCCTCACCTCACTGACTATGATATTAAGACTATTTACAGCGGTGATATGGGCTCCACACCCCACTGACTATGATGTTAAGACTATTTACAGCGGTGATATGGGCTCCACACCTCACTGACTATGATGTTAAGACTATTTACAGCGGTGATATGGGCTCCACACCTCACTGACTATGATGTTAAGACTATTTACAGCGGTGATATGGGCTCCACACCTCACTGACTATGATGTTAAGACTATTTACGGCAGTGATATGGGCTCCACACCTCACTGACTATGATGTTAAGACTATTTACGGCGGTGATATGGGCTCCACACCCCACTGACTATGATGTTAAGACTATTTATGGCGGTGATATGGGCTCCACACCTCACTGACTATGATGTTAAGACTATTTACAGCAGTGATATGGGCTCCACACCTCACTGACTATGATGTTAAGACTATTTACAGTGGTGATATGGGCTCCACACCCCACTGACTATGATGTTAAGACTATTTACGGCGGTGATATGGGCTCCACACCTCACTGACTATGATGTTAAGACTATTTACGGCGGTGATATGGGCTCCACACCTCACTGACTATGATGTTAAGACTATTTACAGTGGTGATATGGGCTCCACACCTCACTGACTATGATGTTAAGACTATTTACAGCAGTGATATGGGCTCCACACCTCACTGACTATGATGTTAAGACTATTTACAACACATTTCCTAAAGGATGTCACTAAGTCAGTACTAGTTTAACACAGGATGTAGTAGTCAAAGAATAACATAAGTTAGAAAAACTTCCCATTTGACTACTAAAAATAAATCTAAACAGGATAATTTATATTTCACTTAAGCATGTATTTTAAGACTTATTTTAGATAAATCTGACTTAAATATATATTAAATAATATATACTAGCATAAATCAATATTGACGACAACATGCTGACCTTGCAGTGGGTTGTGCGAGTGATGGCTGTGCGCTTCATCTTATTCAGAATCTCAAGATAACGAGTCATTCCGCTGATCAGGGACTTTAACTCTTGGTTGGTCTTTTCCTCATAGATATCACACCGGCTGTAATCATACAAAACTTATCAGGCCTAAAATATTATATGCTTCATGCAATGGTAAGAAGACAATGCTACATGCCACCAGCACACAGTGCAGTTGCTGCTCAGAAAGCTCCTACTTAGATCTCACTAATCGGGATCTACACTCTTTGTTGAAACATGATGAATTCTTGACACTAAGAGTGACTATATAGAAATAAATATTAAGTTTTTCAGCATGGTTTGTTTCTAGAAGCAAAAAAAGCAGAATCAGATCATACTGCTGATTAAAACTGGCACATCAAGATCTCAACTATTTGCATGAAGCTACTCTATGTACTCATGGCATGCCTGAAATTTGAATACATAACAAACTTCCACGGCAAAGAGTTAAAATTATTTGTGTTTCTACAATTCTCATAAAAATTATAACACTGACATAACTCTAATTAGTACAAACAGTAATGTTTGAAAAAGATGTAATACACCATCATGAAAGAAAAAGACATATTCCAAACTTTATTGTAATGGATAATAAAAGAGCAAATATTCAAGAGACATTCCATTGTTACATTTTATGTAACAGCTATAAACCTACCCAATAGCAAATACTCAAATATACTCAATAGATGTTAACTGACATTCCAGACAAATAAAATATTTATACCTAAATGATGGTGTTTTCTAAGCATGTCTCAGAACATAAAAGAATGCACTTAGTGAAATGGTGTTTATTTTTAATGTAAAGAAGCATTGCACAAAAGAACAGTAATGCTAACAATAACAAAAGGACCATGACATTGCTTTATATTGCTCACCTAAGTGTTGTAGACATTTAGATAAAAATAGCAAGAAATACCAGTGATGTTAAAACAGGCTAGAATAATTGTAATGCATGTACACAAGCAACATTTGAACAATATGTTTCAATGGTTTTTACTACATGGCCACACGTGGAAAATGTGTCCGCCATGTTTTTTGATGGATCAAACATTTTTACTTTGAAAAGCACTGACTTGCAACACAAGTTGTCAACGTTGATTGCACTAACCAATTAAAAATGGTTGCTATGGGATACCCACTCGACATATCATGCCCAAATTTAAAACATATACAGAAAAATGCTGATATATAACTGTTATGTATACTTGATCTTATTATCTGTACAAAACAAAATAAATGTAAGTTCACATAGTTTGGGATCCACCCTTGTAAACCCAACATTAAAGCTATAACTCTTCTAGAAGATTTTCTATATACCGTAACTATATATAGAAAACGGCCACACCCCTAATGGCTATGTTTTTAATGGATGAAAATTCTTTAATAACTTTTCATTCCCTCTGCCTGCTAAAGCTTCTGAGAAAGTTTGGTTGAATTTTGCCAATGGTTTTATAGAAGATGTCGTTTAAAGAATGTTGATGGACGTGTGACATGTTACTCTTGAATGTGAGCGATCACAAAAGCTCACCCTGATCATATGCTCAGGTGAACTAAAAAAACAACATGCATTTGACTGGATTGTATTTATATAAAATATGTTTGACTAAGATAGGTACAAAATTATAAAATGATTACAAATTATGGTCAAGACTAATTAATGAAGAAATATACACTTACGATGAATGACCTTCAATGATCTTCTTGGTTGCCTGGTTGTTGCAGGGTAGAACAAAGTATCTGCTTCTCCAGAACTTGAGGGACTGGTTATAAAGATAACCCGACAGCATGTAAGCATTTTTATGAAAACAAATTTAAGACCGAAGCTGTAGCTTAACCAAAGGTATTTTATTTATTTACCTATTAACAGCTTTTTTATATTATTTTGAGGGGAAACAGGGGTTGAGTGGTGGAGTTGTATGGCTTCTTAAAGTGACTTATTTAAAATGGGATTGGCTGTTGCTGCTTTTTCTAATACATTGCAGACACAATTATGGTTGTCATGGTGACCTTTAGCTTTTATGTTGGCATGGAAAAACCCAAATAAATGCATGGGCTAAACCACTGGCAGTCTGAAGACCAGCTGCAAGTCTTCCCCATAGGTAAGGTTTTTACCCAGCTGGGACTTAACCCCACATGGTGAGACATGTATAATTTTTTTATCCCATCTAGATTGTGGTGCATAAGTGTGTATAACCTGACATAAGCTTGTAGGTCTTAACCCACAAATAAGTCACAAAATAGACATGCGTTTGAGGCAAATTACAACAAAGAGACCACCAAGATTCAGTAAAAAGTATGTTGAGAACAGGAAAAAAGTATTATAGAAAGTTCATGATTCTAAAAGAAAATATCATACTAAGTAGGCTTTCAGTAATATTTGATTAGCACTGTTGTAAGATATATAAATATAATAGAACATGGTATTATTATGAAAATCACTGACAAAGTTTTCTCATAAAATGACCCTGAAGAGCCTGAAAGAACACATCAAAATGAACTGTAAATGAATTTATATCCTTTATGAGACTGGTTTGATATTAATAGAAATTGTTCAAGATAAAAGCAGTAAAAAAAATACAATAAATGACAATTCTCTTTAAAAATATTTTCTTTTGGAATGCATATTGCAGACCTTAGATAATGTTCAGACAGGGAGTAATTTCTAGCAACTTAAAGTAGTTGGCTCATTTCTGTGTTGATGCATAACATCAAGCCAACAATGCTCTTATAATGATTTCCAGCCATTATCTTTAGAGTGCAAACCCAGTCAACTATCTGGATAGAATCACAGAAGCACAACTGGTAAAGTGAAGGACATGTTTACATAAAGGTTACTGCCCAGGTTGATCCTCTAACCCACCACATTCCAAAAAGTCATTTAATAAAGGTTATCATTAACCTCTAACCCACCACCTTCCAAAAAGTCATTTAAAAAAGGTTATCATTAACCTCTAACCCACCACCTTCAAAAAAAGTCATTTAATAAAGGTTATCATTAACCTCTAACCCACCACCTTCCAAAAAGTCATTTAAAAAAGGTTATCATTAAGTTATATTAGCATAACAAATTTCTTGACCTGTGCTCATTAAGTAGCACTCAGTGGTCATTCTTTGATAACCAACTTGTTATTTATCAAGTCACAAATGTTTGTGGACATAACATCATTTCCTGCTATGACATCGCTACACATACCAAAGTTTCGGCATTCTTTTAGGTCAGAACTATATTTTACAAAAACTTAAGATTTATTGTTTATAATAAATAAGCACCAACGTTCATGACCATTAAATATTGAAAATATCAAAACTGTTGCATGAAATGATATGAAATTTGGAAGAGCCTTATTTCGATATCGTATTGTTTCACCCAGCTCATTTAATAGTCTCACTAGCTAATGAACACCTATGTCAGATCCTCTTTATAAAAAAAACCTGGAGATTATAATCCTTCCACTGAATGATAAAAATCCATCAAAATTCAGAGACCAATAAAAAACAAATCAAAGAAATCCTTAGAAAGCTAATGAAGTCTTATATAAAAAAATCAACATAAACAGACAAAATACTTCTTTTAACAAGAAAATGACACAAAGAAAACAGGGGTTAAATCATCTCAAATAAAGACTATTATAATATAAGCATACTCCGCTATAGTCTCCCTCCCCACAAGTAAAGAGGTACTGACTTAGATTGACCCAGTTGTAGCTTAGTGTTAGCCATTTTCAAATAAGATAAACCCTTTGAATTTAAAGCTTTTGATTGGTTGAGCGCTGATTATATGTGAGTCAATATAAAGTGATAGTGACTCTAAAATGTTTTCAATGAAACCGACAACATAATACTGATGATCATGCTGTCTTTACCCGACTCTTGCTGCAATAACATAGTATGTCTGATGATGATTTGGTTACCAAGGGAATATTTAACATCGCAAGGAACAAAAAGTGTAACCTTGGTAGCTGTGAATGCTTTTTCGTGATTATCGAGGAAAAATGTGAAAACAAGACTTTGAGAAAATGAATGCCAGCGAATGAAAATGACAGCATAAGTTTTTAGGGTATGTGATATAACAATTAAAGACTAATGTTTCTGTAACTGTATAGTTTTGCAGACCTGGCTAATGTACCATTGGCCTCAGACTGCATCTTCAGTCAATATCACATTACCCAGGTCCTTAAAACTCTATACTGACCACAATAGGAGTGTTTATTTGTATAATATATCATAAATCACTAACCTCCATAAGTCCATAGTCTCCCTCTCCACGAGTACAGATGTACTGATCCAGATAGTTCCAGTTATAGTTTTCAAGCTTCTCATTGCGAAAATCACTCCAAGAAACATTGTAGTCAAATGAATCTGGAGCCTGAAATCTGTACTTGTAGCTGTAACACATCTGTGGATTAGGATGCCTGACAAAAAAAGATAAAATATTATACTCTTACAGAGAGTATCAATAACAATATATAAATGTATTTTATCCATCATATTATACCAATAAATAATATATTTATTATTATATTTCTCATACTTATTATTCCTTAGTGCATGTATTGATTTTTTGTATGCTCTTATTTCTAGCTAAATACACACACCCTTTCACAGCCAATATCTTTACTTTTAACTTCTGAAATAACATACATAGGGGAGACACCATGCACCCTAGCAACTAGAGATGGGCCAATATCGTAGATGCATCAGTAAATCGTGAGAATTGCCTTCCCGATACAGTATCGTGATACAATGCTGAGGTATCAATACAGGACAATACTATCATTATTCACAAACCATCTAATTTATGTCTGTATTGTTTACTAACATACTGCTTACATAACTGAAAAAGTATATCCAAGCACTTAATTTCACAAAATATTTGTTACATGAACAGCGTTACATTAAGTAAGTTAGAGAAAATGGACCTTTCTTTCCTCAAAAATTTTTGTTCTAACCGATAACCAGCTGTAAGCGTGTTCTTTTTTAATATCTATAACCTAAGCAACATATGCATTTGGAATAATTTACAATCATTTTAAGCCAGAGCATTGACTGTATATAATGTTCCAGTTTTATGGCCTATTGAAATTAAAATAAATCACCAAATTGCTTTTATTTTGTTTCAATGAAATATAGTGATACTATATCGCGATACAATTCAGATATCGTGATAATATTGTGATAATATTGTGATACATTTTCAACAGCGATACCCAACTATACTAGCAACACCCAACAGGATACACTGGAGAGACATCTCATGTCAACAGAGACTCAGCTGACATAGGCCTTAAATGTGCAGTAGTGAACAATTTGAAGACCAATTTGAAGACCAATGGAGTGCCCTATTGTCTTAACTCGGACCATGCTATAATAATAACTTGACAATACAAAATCTTGGATATTTGCAAACAAAACAAACATGCAAAAGTTACAAGATATATGGCTAAAGACTTATTGACAAACAGTGCAGATCTGATCAGACAGCTTCCAGTAGCATAGATGATCAGGAACTGAGATAAACTGGGAATAGCCTTATGCATCTCATTGGTTTAAATTTTGACCTTCAGATGATTGAGAACGATCTAAGATGCAAGCTCAAAAGTTTAAAACCTTGGACCCCGGATCTAATTCTATGCTATTTTGCATTTGGCCTGACAAGTTTGTACTTATCAATCAATTTCAGAATCACAAAACCATGGATTTACAAATGTTGAATTTTCAACAGCATTTTTTTATTTAGTAAGATTTTCTTTTCCTCATGCTACATGTTGGTGGCTGCCTTTCTATTAGCTAGAAAAGAACTCTTCAGTGACATATTTGGGAATCAGGCACTAATGTCATAAGTGGATTTTAAACATTTTAGAGTATGCTTGTCAAACGTTTAAAGCCATTTTCCAGATTATTAAATACAATGCTTTTACTTAAATTTAGTTTTTTAGTGTTTTTTTTTGTAAATTATTCATGATAATTACATTAGCATAGCAAAAATTGGTATTAATTACTTAAATATTCATTTTTGTTATTCCAGTTTCCACGATGGTAAAACTAGTTCTCGAACATACTAACACTTTGTCATGAACAGGTTTTTGTTTAATAGAGATTGAGAGATTTCTTTTACAACAACAGATGATTAAAAATTATCCTACGGTACTTATAAATTGTAATGTCATCATTTTTATTTCATGTTTGTACTGAAATAAAACAGTAGTATATGTACTTTGTCTAGGATATTTTTGATTTTGAGAACACTATTTTCCACACATATAAAGTTATGATACCAATTACTGGAAAGATGTAAATCACAACATTAAGAAATATCTAATCAATCATGATTGTCTTTTTACCCACAATGCATAAAAACAATCAAATATATGTGTCTCAAATTATAAATTTAAATATGATAAGGTGGACTTCACAACAGTTCTTATCCTGAATCTACATTGGGGATAATAAGAAAATGGGGGAAACAAAAGCACAATGAAAGAAACAACACAAATACTCAAGATCAGCTAAGCATAAATTGGTCAAGCTTGGGCAAATATTGTAGATCCAGATCAGTCAACTTGGTGATTAGGATCTGCATTATTTGCTTTATACTCTAGCATTCAAGTTCTCATTGTCTTTGCAGGTAGTTGTTGGTAAACAATTAAGGTTTTGTATCGTTTATAAATAAATGTAGCAAGATAAGTGCTAACATATTTATCCTCATTTTCTGTGGTCTCTTCTAACTGCTTAGCCTCTGAACATGTGGTTTGGAGTCCCAGTCAGGGCGAGGGACCTTTTGTGAAAGGTTCTTCTAGTCGACCTCAAGTCTGCTGGTGGTTCCACCCAGGAATTTGTCTACAGTGTCCCACCACCAAAACAGCTGGTTGTTGCTATAATGACTATAATTGGATAGGGATTAGCCGGCATTTTTGCCGATACTGCGCAGCGACATTTCTATCATTATAGCACAGGGGCACTTATGAGGTGCCCAGGGACTGAACCCGGCCGGTCCATTATACTGACACCGACGAGTCAGGCGTAATGCTGTCCCCTTAGCCCCAAGCGTTAGGAGGGAAGCCACTACTACCAACTTTAAAGTCTTTGGTAAGACCCGGCCTAGGTTCGAACCCACGACCTCTACCAACTTAGCTATTGCGGACTATAATTGTGTCGCTGAATATATTTTAAAACCAAACAAACTTACCTAGGTCTGTATCGTGTGACAGTAATTGTACGTCCAGACAAAGTCAGCTTATGGAAAATGCGACCAATACTTAGGTACACCTCCTAGTCACAAAACAAAAAACAAACAAAAATCATTTTATTTAATTTTATCTCATCTACTATGAATACTATAGTTAAATAATCATTTTTTCTGCATTTCTTTAAATGCACTTAAAAACCAGGTAGGTATATCTTTCAATAGATTGATAGATTACTTTGTGTCATTTTAGAGGAAGAGCTAGCAAATAATTCAGCATTAATTTGACAATTCAAATAATGGGTTTTGATGATGTCTGGGAAAAAAATTACAGAGTCAATGGGTTCAATTTAGTCAACTTGATCTTTATTGGTGTAAATGCACATTACATATTGATCAAAGTAAGGAAAAGTAACCCACTTAATATCCTTTTAAGATTCAAAACTATACAAAATATAATGCAGAGATACTTCAAGTATAACATGTAATAACAATGCTTCTTCCACAAGAAGCTTAACATCTTAACCATTAATGTGTTACTATTGATTCTCCTTAGGAAGCATCATCTTCTTTTGATATTTTACTTTACAACAAACTTATGGTTATTTTAAGTAAATGGGCCTAAATGCTACTATAGAACCCCAGTATTATTGTTTTCTGCTTTCTTGGTCATTCCATTTTGTTTGGCAGACTTAGTTTATACATGTATATTTTAGTCAGATGTACAATTCATGACTATAATTACAGGCAAATAAGATAGAGGAGCTTGTTGCATAACATACCGTACTTACTCACTTATAAGACTATTCGCTTATAAGACGACCCCCCTATTTCACCTGTGAAATTGCCGGTTTCTGCTTCGACCCGCTTATAAGATGAGGCGAAAAAATGAAGAGGACGGTCGACCAGTCATGCTGTCTCAACAAAAGGGTTAATTGGTAAACAGTGACTGTAATTTTCACATGTTGCAGGATGTATCTAGTGTCATTTGCTCTGCTATCTTGTAGCTCGTTGCGGCATGACATTAATTTCTTTGATCTACGTCACCAAGTCTGGAATGACAGTACACGATATATATCGGGGAACAGTGCACTGTCCTTGTGTACATGCCACCAATCAATAATTTCATGGAGAAATGTAATCGGCAGCTGCTTATAAAAACACATAGTTCACTCCCTCACTGTCAAACTGCTCCGATCGATATCACCTTGACAACAGCTTATCTCAGAGTCAGTCACTTGATCTGTGTAATGAGGCAAGTCTACACAGAAACGCCAAGTAAATTACAGCTTGGTGTTTTTAGCAGACTAAAGTTGAAAGTTTGTCTCAGTGTTAACTGATGGATTATAAGCTGTGTTTAATGCAGAACAAAGGGAAATATATGTGAGACAGTTAATCGTTGACCGACAGAATTCAAAGTTCAATAAAGGTAAGTTATCGGCGGTCGATAATGACGGCACGTCGGGTCATTGCATAACTGCTTACAAGTTTATGTGGTATGTTTTCACCCTAAAACAACGTGAAAACTTTTTGCCATGTCGCTAGACCTCGCCTATAAGACGAGTCCCACACTTTGAACATGAAATTTAAAGGAAAAATCCCCATCTTATAAGTGAGTAAGTACACTAATAATACAAAACATTCCCTATTTGCTTGATGCAGAATATGGAATACACAGAAGGGTACACTAAATCAACCCATATGTCAAAATGCTTGCTTTTCATTACTTTCTTACCTTTCTTAATGCAATGCAAGGCCTCCATTGTCAATTGTATTTCTGTGCCTTTTAAACTAAATGCAGTCATAAATGTACAGCAAGATATCAATAGATTTACAGCAAGAACTTAATATCTGTTATAGTGCATTTTACAGACAAGTTAACAAAATTACCAGACAACGCTTTTGCAAAAGTCTTGCTGTTCTCACAAACAAAACTTAAACTGCATGTACATTACCATATGCAACAATTTGTTTTAAGTTGAGCATGGGCCGTACATACCTTTTCCTCTTCTCTTTTTCGAGCACGTTTCAGAGACAGATGGGAACCAATCTGTGGACTTGTACCAAGAATGCACCTCTGACTGGCTGACCCCTGGGCAGAAGTCAAGGTCACAGAAATGGGGAGCTTGATCACCTGGAAACCCTGAAAAATGAAATGTTAAAAGTTAAAGTGTTTTTTTTCTGACATACCTTGCAGCAACACAATAACTGTCATTATATCAATGTCCAGCTTTTACTGGTGGAAGAAGACCAAAACAAATGTCTGGGTAGAACCACCAGCACTCTGCAGACCAGCTGGAAGATATTCTTACATCCTACATAAAAGTTCTTGCCTTTCCCCCGGGGACTCATACCATGTAGTGAGGGATCAAGGAGTCAGAGTAGTTACAAGATTGTAACTCTTCCCAGATGGCTAATGGTGCTCTAAATAAGATTACATGAAATAGTCAAAGTTATTAACAAGTTATTTTACAAACAAAAAAGCTTTCTGTATATGGATAATTTTTGCATCTTGTTTTAAAAGAAACAAATGTTAATGTAAAATGTACTTCAGTATTAGTTAAAGACTGTCCCCATAGATCAGCCATTATAGACATTATAAACACAATGAGGCATGTGATAGGTTAACTTAATGAAAGCCTACCTGAGCAAGTCTTTGTGATATTAGCTCATTAAAGACCTCCTTGGTGGTCAAAGGATGCTTCCTGTACAGCTTGTCATCCTCTTGGATAGGGGGACTGTGTGAAGATACACAAGGTAAATTAGTTTTATAAGGGAGATAAGTCTTGCATACTCATCTAACATGTAAGAGAGATAACTACTGTTGGGTTCTTCATTTGTGGAAGTCGTTGGGTGATTGGCAAGAATTGTATGAATAAGGTTTTTTGCTTATGTTAAAAGTTGAATTAACAATATACCAAGCTAAAGTTCAGGAAGTTATTTCTGACCCAAAGACAGAGGAAATTTAAATTTAGTCACTAATGCTGATGATCACTTTGTATCATTTATATATACATCATGTCAAATTATCAATCTTAAATTAAAACATATCTACATGTAGTATATTAATTTACATATACAGTATTGGCTTCGATTCAAAGGCATGCCATAAACAACTGACACTTTGTACCTTTATAACTTAAAATCTTAAAATGCATATACAGTACTATTATCGTTTTCAAATAAAAATGAACATACATTTATGAAACATATTACTAGAATAAAGCTGACCTATATGTATAAAATGCATTTAATTAAGTCTTTCTCTTGTGTTTTTTTTAAAATTCGTACAACAACTTTTGCTTTACTCTGTTAATAAGTTTAATTTAAAACAATGAAAAATTATGGCTAATTTCTCTCTTTTTTATCTAAAGGTGCACATGTTCAAAGTACATTGTATATGCCAAAATACACAACTTGTCAGTGTAAGTGAATGGCAAAATGAAAATAGGAAGATGTAGGAAGGGAAGACCTTTATACAAATTTCAGAAAACAAAAAAAACATGTAGTCACTAGTTTTAAACATGGCATCTGGTACTTGTTGTCTTTCCAAACCTGTGCAGATAGAAGATTTGAAGTGGCAGCCTTTTCAATAAAGCACTGCATACATTTAAGTATGGTAACTAAAGAATACTGAATTCGTGTCCAATGGCTCTTAGTAACACAGACTTCTGAGACAAAAATCAAACAACTGCAAATGAAAATTACAAAATAGAATGCATGACACCTAAAGAATTCCAAATTTATGTGAAACAGATTTAGAGATTTAGAATCAGGTTAAACAAATGTCAAAGCTAATCCTACATTAATAGAACAGATATTTTTTAAATAAATATAAGATATCAGTGCTATTATTTACTTAAAAGTGTCAAATTATACAATTGCAGAAAGTAGCAGACATATATTGAATATCCAACATTTATTCATCTATACTCAACTTTCATTGTAAATACCATACGAAAGTTTATTTTATTTTATTAAAAAGCTAAATCAAAAGAAAAATACTACCTATACAAGTAAAAAAAAAGAAATTAAACACAGACAATTTTACAATAATTCAAATAAATAAATGGTAATTTTGTATCATATTTGATAAAATCATAGAACACGTAAGTAAACATAGTCACTGATACATTAGGAATCACACAAAAATGACTCACAAATGGCACATTTGTCATTACAAGCAAACACAACTATCATTGTATGCTGTCAACCAAATGTTAGCTGTAGACACTTATAAGATACACGGGTAAATTCACAGATGGACTGGGACTTATACACGCACTACGAGGGGCTAGCCTTTACTAGTACACCATCAGACCCTGGCTCAAGGTTATAACATTTTGAGCCACAATCTGAGATAATTCTCAATGTTCCCATTGACCAGAATTCAAACATTGATCAAATTCATCCAATTAGCTGCTTGGGATTGGTCACATACCCATGCTCAAAGTTAATAACCTTGAACTTGGATCAAACTGGTTATAAATGTTGGGTCTTAGCCTGCTTGCTGCAGTAATAATCCATATAGAATGTTAATTATGTGCTTCAAATTAACTTCATGCCGAGTTACAAGTGATCTGGTTGTGACTAAGTAACAAATAGTGTAGATCCTGATCAGACTGATGGCAGGTGGAGCTGGCTGGTATGAATCAACCTTATTTGCCCAAGTCTGATCAATGTGTGCACAACTAGCTATAAATTAGTCAATGTCATCATTTAAGTCTTTTAACACTTATCCTTCTAAAAAGGTAATGTATTTATAAGGCTTAGGCAAATAGTATTGATCCGTGCTGTCCGATCCAGATCTGCACCATTTGCTACTGAATCGCTTGAGATGTATCTTGGAATGATATAATGTTGATTTAAGAAAATGACCAAAAATAAGTATAAGTTATTAACAAAGTGTAGCAAGCTAAGGGTTTATGTAGAATGTAAGGCATCCAGACCATGGCTTTATTCTTGAATATCAGCTACAAAAGCAAAGGCTCGACTTACTGAGCTAACTTGTCTACTAGACACAATCCCCCCGGATTCTAATTTTTTGCTTGTATATTGTTGTTTCATTTTTTACATCATGCTAAGACAATTATGTTCATATTGGCACTGTCCTGCTTATAACTGGTCAAGGAAGACACCAGAAAAATATCTTTGTTGAACCATCGGTGCACCACTGGTCAGATGATAGTTCCCATGAAAGTTCTTGTCTTGACCGGGAATCAAACCTACACTGTGATGCTGAGTAGTCCAAGTCAATTTGTTACAGCTTGGCCACTGTTGCCTGCCCCACTCTCTGTTCTGAGAGAAAAGTAGCTATAAAGCATTAAGCTGAATTCAGTTAAAGGCAATCTATCATGAGTTGTGGGTTCTATTGTTGTGCAGTAAAAGGATAATAAACTAAAGACAAAAAAAGAGATCTAAGCTTATGGTAAATGGTAGGTGTAAACATTATATATTGCAGAGGCAAAATAAAAAGAGAAAACTATCTTGCTTATGCTTGCATTAAAGCATAAATTTTAAGTATAGAGAAGAGTCAGACATTATATACATCTGGTCGTACTGGGTTGTGAAAGTTATTGTTTGAAACAAGTGAAACAAGGAATAAAAAATGAAAAAAAAAAAATCTTCCAATCTTCCAATTGTGCTGGAGTATATTGATTTTCTCTGCAGAACAAACATAGGTAGAAAGTACAATATATTTACATTAGCTAAGACACTTACTACAAAAGCATAAACAAGAAACAATTTTCACAAACGTTAAAATACTGTTGTGTTAGCTATACTCACCCACTTGCTAAGGACGCACTTTACAAAATTTTAAATAATAACAGAAGCAAAAATCAGAAGAAAAGAATAACAAAAATTAAGAAGAAATAAAGGAAATATTTATTATTAAAAATACAAGAAATTTTCACAGGAAAATGCTTTTGTAATTCTTCCTTCTGCAAATCTATGAATAACTAGAAGTTGTATAAAATATTGATGTCCACATAAATAAATAAAAGAAGAATTCATCAATATAAAATATGGACCATAACCTATAAAAATCAAGCCAGTCATGACATGCTAAGAATATGCGCAACATGTCTTGTTACGTATCAGTCATGTATAGTTTCATAACATTCCAACCAATAAGAGCCAAGAACTAGCAAGGAAAAATCTTGTGTGCTTACGGGCAAACAAACAAACGTGACCCCAATTTACTTTATATTTGTCGGTATAATTATGTTAAGTTAACCACATGTTAAATAAAACATAAAATGTTTGCATATGGTTAATCAAGAGAATGGTATGTTTGAATCAGAAGTATTAAATTAAAATATCATGATTTTGGTTTCAGTTTAAGTTACAAAACTTATTAACATTACAAAATGAAGTCTCTTTTTGACTGTACTAGGTTACTTCGTTAGTACAGGTAGGATTCAATAAATATATAAAAACTACGTAAAAAAAAAATGTGTGGGGAGTTTAAAAAGTATAATGTTCATCATTCATAAAGTTTCATGAAAATTAAGTTACAGAGAAGAGTGGGTGTTTTGTTTTTTTTAATATTCTTTTTTCTAGACCCATCATTTATCAAGTATTGGTGCTTATAATATTCAAAACTAAGCAATTAAAACAAATATGCAAACAACAAAATTGATCAGAAACAAGACTTTGGGGGCATGGCCAGTACTCTTATATGGTCTTACATCTAAGATCTTATAAAATTTCAACTAGCCCAAGTTTCTTACCGCTTATTTTTAGAGTTGTATTTCTTTTAATCCAGTGTATAAGGAAATTGTGTTAACTTGAGTCCCTATTTGCAGCAACATTCCTCCTTTAAGCATTGATTCAAGCTCAAATTTGGACTGCTCAGAATTTACACATTATGTCTTGAACATACCAGTTATATCTGAATACCATGCCCTTTCAAGAGAATGGTACTTAAAGATAAGAAACTGTAACAGTGTATCTCTTTAAGATGTCTTTTAGGAGTCAAAAAGTGAGATTAGACAATTAAAAAAATCTTTCTGCACAAGAGGTAAGGTTTCTTACTGATCTACTTACTTTATGTAGTAATCACTGTTGACATCATCTGGTAGCAGGCTGTAGTCTGACACAACATAGTCGTTCTGTAGGCTGGTTTTATCTGGCAGGTAGTCAGTTGTTATCGGCAACGATGCTGGCATGTTCAAGGATTTCCAATCCACCCCTGGGAATGACACATGCCATGAATTTGTTTAACAATTTGACAATACCTCAGCTTTCACCCACAGCCTCTCTGAACTGTGCTTAAATCCCCCTTTTTATTCCTAGCAAATTGAAATCAACTACTGCTATCAATAAGATGCTTGGGACCCTGCAGTAAATAGTGCAGATTCTTACCAGACAGCTCTTAAATATTGTAATTATTTCATCATTAATTTGGACAAATATCTGACCAAAAATCAGATTAGTTACTACTTAGTAATTCAAGGTTGTTACACACCCATGTTTTTGTCAATATCCCTCAAACAAATTCTTTATGCATCTTTGCTTAAGAAAAACATGCTGTTTTTACAACATTTTGTATGTTGTAGAATAATTTAAATATATTGTTACTAATTACGTTTTGATGTAGTTGATTAAAAAGAAAAGGAAATCATATTTGCCTATTTTAAATAAGAAACTTATATATTTCAAAGAAAAGTTATATAAATAGTTAAATGTGAATTTTATTATGCAAAATCTATTCATTTTTTTTTTATTTGATTTTACATTTTGTTTGTTCCTCTTAGATTAAAAAGGTATTTATTAAAACTCAGTTTTTAAAAATGAAAAAAAAAAAAATTACCCAACACATGCTAACTACATAAGAAATGCCTAAAAGTCCTGTTCCACACTCTAAATAAGTAAATATGACATAAATAAACAAAAACAATCATTTATAAGTATTCTTATTAATATTTTAATATCATTATAATATTATTATAATTATTATTAATATATAACTGCAGACTGTAGATAAACAATACGGGAAGCGAGCTATTCCCATGTATCTACTGACTGTCTAAAGTAAGATACATGTACATATGTTAAGCAAGTATTTGCATGCCTACAAGAAAATGTTAGTAGCAATACAGATGGAGCCAAACATTTTAACTAGAAAATGATGTACAATTTTAATAGTTTTTTTCTAAATTACCAAAAGTGATAAAACAGTAACTAGGAGTACAGATAGTTTTAAAACTGAACTTACACAAATTTCTAATGGAAAACATATGTGCTACTAAAGTACCTTATTGTTATTAACTGGTAATGGTGACTTTTAATTACAATTAGTAAAAGTTATAATAAATTACTACTTGTGACCACTCATAAAAAGTGCACACATCTAAGCATCTAGTCTTAAGCCGTCTGCATTTGCACACCAAAGGCTGAAAAGGTATTAGTGTAATGCATGCATTAGCCAAACTTGTAAAATGCCACAGCTCGATAGAAAGGGGGAAGGTATCATGCTTTACTTACTACGTTTAACTCGTATCTAATACAATAATATCTAATATAAAAATTTCTAGAGACTTGGTAGAAATAATGCAGATCCTGATTAGATAGCTCCCAGGGACAGTTTACAGACTTGGATCTTCACCTTTTTGCTTCTACTTGATCATGTTAAGTTGGCTTAATGTTAAATACCCAATTTTCTATTTCCTTTCGAAAATTTCCCTGTACCCATTAGCAAGGGAATACTGTCAAAAGCTAACGCCTTATAAACTAAAAACCCTGTTGTGCTTCTTATAATTAAGGGTGATATATTAAATGTATAATCTTTTAGTTATTGGAAATCATGTTTTCTAAACTTTTTTTTTATTAAAACATATTTGTTGATACCAGTTACTTATGAGAATATAAATCTTCTTTTTTCTATTTACAACAATATTTGATATACTGGTTCTCATAATTCAGGGGTGCAATCAAATTTTAATTTCAATTTTAAACCATTTTTATTTACTCATAATTAAGGAGAATATTATTTTTTTATTTCTGTTTAAAAACCATGCTGGTACTCATTATCAGAATGTTTCTTTTCTTAATAGGTAAGTAAGAAAAGGTCCTATCAAAATTTTCACAGATATTTAAATTTTATCTACCTGCAGACCAAGGCAGACAAGGTAAATGTAAATGTGACAAAAAACACAGAGACGAGACATAACACACAAAAAAAAAAAAAAAAAAAAAAAAGACTTAAGACTTTACAATACAATGTACAGTTATGTCATCATTTTGTTGTGTTATATGCGGTCCCAACAAGTCCCATTTAATCTTATTATCTGGAGATCTGGAGATGTGGCATTATTTACAATTGTGTGCTAATAATGCTCTTAGCTTGCAGAAACAGTGCTGTGCAAAATAATTGTGATAAGAAATTACACATACAAGAGTAAAATTAACTATGATAATAACACTTAAAAAGTATGACATGAAAGAAATGTAAGTAAAATAGTACTTATTTGTTTATATCTAATATTAAAGCATATCAGGAAAATAAGATAATTAATTTTCTTATCTTTTGTTCCAAATCCATCAACATTTATTTTTCTTACAATGAAACACCTTCCAGTTTAATAACTTTCTATATTATAATTAAATAATTCTATATTAAAATAGAAAATAAAAATATATACAAAGAAATTACTTATTGACTGTTAAGTGAAGAAACAAATAAACATTATTAACACACACAAAAAAGAGTTCACAATAATAGACATATACATGAAACCCATCTTTGCAAACCACAAATAAAGCATGCAAAAATGCAAAAGCCAGAAAAAAGCAAACTCTAAAAAATACAAATGATTACAAGACTAAAGGATGGATAGGTATCTTAAGCACCAAGCTACATTCAGAAAGAAACTCAAAATGCAATTTTCAAAATTTCATTATGTATTTCATGAATTAGAAATTTAGAACTGTTTATGTTGTTATTTATATTAGGACATGTACCATTTATATTTTATTGGATCTAGCAGCAATTTGCTTTTAGGAACAATTTGTGCTGATGCAAAGATGAGTTTCAATCTAAATGTTAGTATCAAAGTACATTCATGAATAAAAAGGCTACATAGTCAATCATTGAAAGCAAAAGCTCATCATGAAGACAGAGAAGATTATACATTTCCAGTCAAGGGAGCAATGGTTGACTTTGATATTTTGCGCCTGAGATTTTGTCCATGTGTATGTTACTCCTCCCTGTTTATTTATCTTAACCCTTCCCAGCATGTATATGCAATTTTATGCCTGTATAAACCATTCACAATCATTAGCAGAATCCGCATAACTATTTAACAGACTAAGTTAACATGTAGAGTGGTTCAGCCTTAAATATATTATTACAAGTTGAACATCTATTTAAAATCCTTTTATCTCTTTTACAGAAAAACAACAAAGTCAGGTGAATTTTCGAAATTATAGATGATCTATGAATGAAAGGGTTAAGGATTTAATCACCCAACATACTGTATGTCAAGAAATCATGAACAGTATCACAAACAAACAAACAAAAAGCACATGTTCTTTTGTTTGAAGAAGGTCAGTCATTCATGTTCTGGAATTTATTTTGATAAGATAAATCAAATAATGCAACTAGAATTGACTGATAGTTAAGGAGCTGTACATGCAGTTTGTTAAAAGATTTAAATGATAGTCAATATTTCTTTTAAAAGAACATGTACATTAACATAATAATAAATAATTTTCTTCTACTGACAAACCAAGACAATGACATTTCTTTACTTAACTTTTACATTACAGTTACCAAGGTACACTGCTAGCGCGGTATCTTTAATCAAAGTACCTGCAATACTTTCATGAAGCTTTGATTCAATATCAAAATGATGCTGATTTTACCAATACTGTAAACCTTGGCTGATATATGCTTGTTTGAATTTTTGTTATGTCACACTGTTACAATTATTGTTGAGCTTATAATTTTTGTAAGAAGACCCCAGAAAATGGCGATCCATAGGGCAGCTCAAAGACCTCTCTACATGAAAATTCTATCCTCAACAGAGAATCGAACCCTCTCATCATGGCTTCAGGTTGTATGGTTGACTCGACCTGCAGCCATGAGCAGCCCTAAGATATATGCCTGAAGGCAAGCAAGAAATGATGTTTATTGCTTTCGTTGCAGATATTCAGTTGTTGTTTTTTTAAGCCATTGTACATACTCAGTTTTCCTTAAGCCTTACTTTTATACTTCACTATCAGCCTTTGCTTGCAATGACTGAAAAAAACATATTATGAAGATAACTAGAGGAAAAGACAAGATCTAAACACTGACAAAACAGCTTACTTATGCCTGCACAAAAAGTTTGAGTGTTTTCAATTTCAGCTGTCAGAATGGGTTTAATGAGCCTAGATTCTGTGCTATCTTTAGACTCAGTTTCATCCAAGGGCCACCAATCCTGTCCTGGAACAAAATCAATCAACAATACAATAACTATGCTTTGGTCAATTTGATTAATAATTATTTAACCATTTTGATCCAAGGTCAATTAAGGACAGTACAATTAGGATGTTTTGGTCAATCTGGTTGTAAATAAAGTACATGCAGTTCCAAAAATATGTTATTTCAAAACGGATAGTATAAAATATCACCAGTAAAATTACTGTTGATCAATCTGTAAATAAGCATGATAAACCGGACCTGGTAGCGCAATCTGTAGAGCATCGGCTCCAGGTACGGGAGGCACCGGGTTTGATCCCGGGCCGCGACATACCAAAGTCGTTAAAAATGGTAGTGGTATAGCTCCCTTGCTAACGCTCAAGCAGATATAAGGGTAGTTCCACGACTGGTTGGCCCAGTGTCAGGATAATGTGACTGGGTGTGGTATCATGCCAGGTGTTCACGGCATGCTATACACAGTAAAGGCAGCACTATATCTGCTTCAAGTGGACACCGTCTCCAGATAACTGAAATACTGTTGGTTGGACGATAAACCTAATAAACAAACAAACAAACATAAGCATGATAACTGATTAAATTAAATCTCTTACAGTACTGCCCTCATTGTGATGACAATATCCTAAAGACACAGGAAGAAAAAAAACAGATAATGATTCACGTTATATAATGAACACAATTTACACAGTGTAACTTGCCTTAATAAAAGAAAACATTTTTTCAACAAAAATTACAATTTTATTTAACACTAAAACAGCTTCCATACTGTTAAGCACTATATATTTTGGTGTTACCTAAATTCGACATAGTGAGCATATTTGTCTCATGCGTTTCGCAAAACACCGTAAACTATAATGATAAACGACTTCATGAACAACCTTTCACTTTATAAACACTCTACTGCCAAACTTAAGAGAACATCAAAGTTTGGTAACATGACAATACTTGTAAATAAATCATTGTTTATGTCACTACAATAAAAAAAAACACAATTGTAACAAAGCTAATAAAACTGAAACAAATTTATCTTAATATTAACATGTTAAAACTTGAATATATAGAGAATACCAGGTTAGTGTTGATATAGATAAATGTTATCATGCGAGGCTAAGAAAGTCAGAAAGCACAAGGCTCTGCAGAGTGCTTTCTGATTTTCAGGCCGAGCATGATAACATTTATCTATATCAACACTATCCTGGTATTCTTTTTATCCCACCATCAACATTTTTTTCAAATTGACTAATAAAGGGAAACATTTAAATTTACCGCTACTGCTCCTCCCTTACATGATCTGACATTCCAATGCAATACACGAAGTTCATGCAGGTGCATAGAGTAATTCTGCTATAAGAAATAGTTCTATTTTACAATATAAAAATAAGACAACAAAAATGTTATTTCTTTATTTTATTTGCACTGTATATAAGGTTGTAATTTTATAGATTACAACAATCAAAAATAATGGTTGGAAAATAACAACAAAAATCAACCCTCGTAGTGATGTAGTCTGTAATGCCGTATAACACTAAATTTGCTACGCACATATACATGGCATGAAGAAATGCATATTACATCCAATGTTCGTGTGTTTGTGGTTGTAACAGACAGTTTGCTCATGGATTTTAATTGTTGATGTCATTGAAATTTTGAACATTGAATATAGCGCCATAAAATTGCGAAGATAGTTGTGTTTTTGACAGGGTGACTTGCAAATTTTCGAGAAATGTTGGGATTGGACATGGTGTGTTGATATTTATGTTTAAGTCTAGAAACTGTGATTTTTTAGCACATTTATCCAGATCTGTGCAGTCTGCTGTGTTTGGTTCAACTAAAGACTGAGATCTATCTAAACCATTTGAATGTTCATCATGTAAGGGTCCCATCAGGGTTTTTCCTCATATTAGGCAGCTGATGCTGCTTTCTGAAACAGTCACAGATTCAAGATCAATTTCCTTCTCAAAAAAGTTAGGAATAAGGCCAAATTTTGCCTCAAAAAAAAACCTCGTAGCTCATCTCTACAACAATGCTTAGGTTTTCACACGATTCTTCATCAAATTCTTTCAATTCATACCAAAAACCATCAAAACGACAGGGACTCACATAATTGGACAGTTGTTTTTATTGTTGCAGACTACAAATTCGTATTTTTATTTATTCTATTACTTTTCCTAAACAGTTTTAATCATGTGCCTGTATTACATTATGTTTCAGATTTTTAATAATTTTTGAATTGTAAATGTGTAAATTTTAATTAATAAAATTTTTATATATTTTTTGTTGTTTACAAATTTTCATTGTTAAATAGAACTTCAGAAGGTCGTGATGAACTGTCCGGTTAGCTCAGTCAGTTTAGATGCCGCTACTTACATATTTAATCCTGCAGGACAGAGATCGAGACCACGCTCATCCCTATTTTTTAATGGCCCCATTTGCTCAATTTAAACTATATTTATATTATGGACAGTTTTGGGATGATCACAAGCATAAGTACCCGATAAATTAGTTTCGTTCACTTAAATGTTCCTGATCATGTCGTCAAAAAAAAGGAGTCTGGCTTAGAGCAAATGCACGAATATTGGTTGAAAAAGTTCATTTTTATCACACATGTTATATAAACAGATATTTACAGAGATGGTGGGATAAATACTATTTAATATCAAAGGCTTTAAAATTAAAATTATGTATAATTATAAATAATGGCTCACCCATGCTTACATGTAGAAGAAAATATATAATATCTCTCTCAAAAGGCAAGTCATTCCCTCACTTGTTTGGTTCTCAGCAAAAAAAAAACAACTTCAAATATTTTGTTTTGATGAACAGAAAGACTATGAGTCTGAAAGACTTAAATATTACTAAATAAAACTAAACATGTAAATGTGTAATATTGATAGCAAGTTTTTAATTTCTTCATTAAGCGTAAGACATTTACACCAACTACTGACAATGTTAAAAAAAAAAAAAAAAAAAAAAGATCTAATTAAATATTGTTTACTACATTTCAAAACAATAAACTGCTAAAATTTTATGCTAACTTTAAACAGCAACATAATATATCTATTGACTTACACTGAAACAGATACTCATGCCAAAGACAACTTACCTGAACAATGAAAATTGAATACAAACAGAATGTCATAAACAGTCAAAACAATACAACTATTGAGAATAAAAATGAAAATATAAAATTACATAAAATATAATTTGTACACTATTATTTTAGCTTTTTTCTAATGGTTATGCTTCACTGATATTATAACATATAATCATTTCCACTGACCTATACTGCAGTCTTTACAATAACAAAATAAAATGGCAAAGCTTTTGTCCACAAATCATCAAAATCTACAACAATTTAACCAAGGTAGCTCTGCCTAATTTCAAAGACTTTTTTTGACACCAACCTTAAAATTCCAAAATAAAATATTAAAGTCAAATATTATTCCTACCGACATTTGACGTTACTTAAATTACCTCCAGCACTAAAGAGCTCAAATAATTTAGAAGTTGCATATAAAATGAGAGCAAAGGTATATTCTTTTTTTAGTTATAAAAATAATGATTAGCATCAATACAATGACTGCTACACTATTTATTGATGCTATGTAAGTTTGGGTATAAAATCCTGCTTAAATAAAGGAAGAAAAAGTCATGTTACACATGATATTTTGTACATCTAAATTATCATTAAAATATTCCATGTATGATTGTTTAATTACAAAATGTACAAGAAATAGCTTTCAAATAACATATGAAGGGAAAACATAGTTTTCCTAATTTTTTTTACCTTGATCCTGTGGATGTGTTTCTCATTTTGTTTTGTCAAAAAAAAAACTGAAGATATATTGGATTAAATCTTTTAAAGTAAAGAATAAGAGGCCAACATACCCTAGCAGACCTTTAACATTTTAAGCTTCCAGGTGAAATTGGAAATGATTTAGTTATAAAAATGCTAAGCTGAGATCAGACAGACTTATTCTTAACAAAGAATGGTTCAAACTAAAATGTGTAATCCTAATAAACTAAAACCACTAATGAAAGGGGATACAATTTACCTTTACTGACGGATGAGGTAAAACAAAAATGCTTATTTTGGGGTAATCTGTGTGACATTTCTTTATTTATAATCTTATATCAAAGGTATGATATTTACCCAAACAAGTGGATAAAATGCAACAAATTGCAGTCAAATTCAGTAATGCTTTGATATGTAACTAGTTAAAAGTATAAGTTAACAGAATATCATTATGATGTTGTTTTTAAAAATTAAGAAATTTAGTCTACCTTTTTGATATTTGCAGTTATTCTCCTAAATTATGACAATGCAATATACATAGTTATTAACCTAAGTCAATACTTCTGAAATTTACAAAATTATAACCCTAAATTAATACTTTAAAATTTACTTAGAGATTATAAATGCATGTAGATACAGGTAAGCACTCACCTAATTGTTAATCTCAATTGCAACTATGACATATGACTATGAATAACATGTAGTTCAGGATATGACATTTACTAAATTAACTAAATATGTATAGAGACATACCCAAACAATATTTATTGACCAGTTGGATGATGAGATTAAGGTTATTTATCCTTAGCTGTGACTATGGCATTAACTAAGTTTTGAGAGGTAGTTCAGGGTATACATGTACATTATACCTACTCATTCATTTCAATTATGCCTGTACTATTAACCTAAGGGTTTTTTCATTATGACCCACAGACAATTGCCCCCCCCCCCCCCTCTCACCCCCCTGGACGTTTGCCCCACTCTAAGTCCAGACTGAATGTTTCAAAGAAAACTCTCTGAAGCAATCACCAAACACTATCCTTTGAAGCTGCCGAAAAGGAATATGTTTCTTTCAATTTGCCAAGATAGAGAGGGCATGAACACTGGATACTGTTGAGAGAGTAAAAATGATAAGTACATGTAAACGGCATGTGTCTATTTACAGTTTATCATATGACATTTAGCTGTAGGGGTAGTTGAAAATATGAAATTTGACTGTCAGGATAGTTCATGATATGGAATTTACCTGAAGGGGTAGTTCATGATATGGGATTTACCTGTAGGGGTAGTTCATGATATGGAATTTACCTGTAGGAGTAGTTCATGATATGGGATTTACCTGTTGGGGTAGTTCATGATATGGAATTTACCTGTAGGGGTAGTGCATGATTTGACATTTAACTGTAGGTGTAATTCATGGTTTGATATTTACCTAGAAGGATAGTTTATGACATGACATTTATTTGTAGGTGCAATTAATGGTATTACATTTACCAATAGGGGTAGTTCACCATATAAAATTTACCTGTACAGGTAGTTCATGATATAACATTTACCTGTTGGGGTAGTTCAAAATATATCATTTACCTGTAAGGGAAGCTCATGGTATACTATCTACCTGTAGGGGTAGTTCATGGTATAACATTTACATGTGGAGTTAGTTCATGACATTTACCTGCAGAGTTAGTCCATGATATAACATTTACCTGTATGGGTAGTTCATGATATGCCATTTACCTGTAGGAGTTGTTGATGGTATAGCATTTACCTATGGAGTTAGTTCATATGACATTTACCTGTAGAGTTAGTCCATGTTATAACATTTACCTGTAGGGGTAGCTCATGGTATGACATTTACCTATAGGGGTAGATCATGGTATTACATTTACCTGTAGTTAGTTCTGGAGTCCACTCCTGTTCTCCAGTTGCTCCCCATAGGAATGATTTCTGCTTCTGTAGGAATGAGCTGTTCCGACCTAGTAAACAACAGAGGATATTAGGAATAGCAACAGTTTACCTCTTAACTGGTTAACCTCTTTCCGTGGAGGTTAACCAGTTACAAATTCTGTAACCAGTTCATCTCTTTTACTTAACATTCATGGAAAATGGTGGGTAACATTTCTATTTATTTACATCATAAATATCTATCTCTAATAACCACTAGTTGGAGTGCACCCACATTCCTCCAACTAATCAGCAAGATATCATGATGGGGGCAATAAAGATATCAGGGTGTCAATTCTCAGATTCAATCAACTGTGAAAATACAGTCCATTGTTGCTACATGCTAGTTATATTTTTCACCTCCCCATTTTGAAGGACATTGTTGATGCCTGGGTTGCTCATGAGCAAATAGCAAAACTTTTACAAAATAACAAATTACCAGATGGGAGTGTCAGGGAGTTATGATCATACATGCTAATATAAAGGCGAATACCAAGAACATCTTTTGCACTGATTATTTTACAGTCATCTTCATCATTCATTGTTTGAAACCAAAATATTTAGTTATATAACTAAATTATGTTAGAGTAAATTTTAGTAAATGACATATTTGTACATTCATTAGCATGATAATCTTTTCATCAAATATACAATAAAAATAAAATACCATCATTTCATTATTAATATAAATTGCACAAGGCATTTAAATGGTAGCACAAATAATGACCACATAAGTCAATGGACATACCTTATTCTAACTAAATAAATAAAGTGGAAATAGTCAATCATTTGAAAATATTATGTAACTGTTATCACCCCTAGTTTTAACTTATAATAATTCTGTATATAATGGGATCTCCTAGCTTCAGAACTGACATAAAGGGGGCATAATGAGGAAGAGTTGGAAAAAGGTATGTGTTGCAAACAGAAATAGAAAGAGTATGATAAACTAATGAAGATGAATGCCATGGAAAGATTAAATACTTCAATTTTAAATTGTTCAACGCATCTGAAAATGCTTACAAAGGCAATGAATGATAATATTATTCATTGCCTTGTAAAATAAAAACAGGCTTTGACATATTTTCTTATATAACAATCAATTTATATTCCTGAATAAATCCACTTAAATACCAGTATACATTTACATTGGAAAAATGTGCTGTCTTGCAAAGTGTTTTATCATTCACTTAAGTACATTGATCAGTATTAAAAAGAAAAGCTACCAGAGCTGTATATTCTTACTTTCACCAAAGTATCCCTTGTTGTTTGGAGAGAAATTTCGCAAACTCAGAGAGTCTTCAAAGCTAAAATAGAAATGGAACATAAAATTAGAGATGTGGCAATACTGATGTACAAGCATACCAAATATACCATACATAGAATACCAAAAAAAACATTTAGAAACCTTTATTGATATCTTAAGATCACAATTAATGGATAGTTAAAACCCTTTTTCTTCATGATCAATGTTTCCTTCAACATACAAATCACAAATGTTGTATATTCAGTTTAATATTTTAGCATCACTGAAACAAAAGTTTAACTTAGAACACATTACATCAAATACATAGATGTACATATACTAAAGGCTTCAATTTTAAATCAGAAGAAGAAATAAATCTAAGCACATTTTTATTGTAGAAAGAAAGAACTTTTTTCAATCAGAATCCTTGATCGTATGATGCTCTCATCATGTCACCTGACCTGGCTTTATGAAACTTAATGATGGATGATAACAAACTGGATATAAATTAACAACACATCCAGAACCTTCAAAAGAAAATAGGTTTGTTTTTAATGTTTACCATATTACAAGTTTATAAACAAATGTGCTTACAAATCAATGATTTATGTAACAAAATGAACAACTCCAAACAAGAATTCAACTTCTATTGTAAGTATGCAAAACCTTGTAGGTAATGGCCAAGAAACATACCCAGACACATCCAAGGATCGCTCCTTCGTTTGATGTAAGCCCTGCTCCTTCCTCTTCTGAATTGCCAGCTCTGCAGCCTGCATTATAGAAGTAATTATAGAATTAATAATTATAGATTATAATAATAATTATAGAAAGCCAATCACAATATTATGAATGTCCATGGGGCCGGCCAAATTATTCACTCATTTGTAGAATCCTAAGTATCGTAATTGTCTAAGTGCATTGTTGACTGCAGCTATCGGCCATTGCTGTTATCGTAAACCAGTTTCTTATTAAGACAATACCGATGTCGTTATTGTTATTTCGTTACTGTCATTGTTTGTTTATTGTTTATTGGGTTTATCATCCAACCAACAGTATTTCAGTTATCTGGAGATGGTGTCCACTTGAAGCAGATATAGTGTGCCTTCACTTTTTATAGCATGTCGTGAACACCAGGCATGATACCGCACCCAGTCACCTTATCCTGACACTGGGTAAACCAGTTGTGGAAATACCCTTATAATTGCTTGAGAGTTAGCAGGGAGCTATACCACTACCATTTTTTATGACTGGTATGTCTTGGCCAAGGTTCCAACCTGAGGCCCCAAGTACCTGGAGCCAAAGCTCTACCAACTGCACTACCTCGTCCGGTACTGTCATTGTAATATGGGAATAAAATTTTAAAAAATCTAATTGTTTACTATATATATTTTACTAAAATTGCATGTTATGACTATTATCCAATATAAAATAGAAAACATCGCTGTAGTAAACAATAATAATGTGACAAACAACATTTAACTTTTTACAACATAAAAGGATGATCTGCCAACCGAAGAGCTTTATTTACCCTCGCCTTTTACCTTTCATCATATTGCGAGTAACTGATTTGCCGTAGTCGAATGGTTTTGTTTACCCTCGCCTTTCAACCTTGGGCATATGGTAAGCTGATTTGCCTTTCAGGTATACAGGATTTATTCAATGGATTTATTCGATTTATTTGATGAAATGGCCCCCTAACTCTTATGTCTTGTATCCCAGTATGTTTTACCTGAATGACTTCGGGTGTGGGTTCACAGTCATCTCCACTGATCTTGTTGGGGTTGTCCATATACATGTGGACATGGTGAGTTTGTACTGCAGCACCATGAGGGTCTGGTAGGAGATATCAGGTGATAGAAATTAACATGACAAAGAGCATAGAATAGTACTGCATACAATGAACACAGTAAAGTAGATATATTAAAATAAAAATAAAAAATAGTACATCAGAACATAAATGAAAGAGTACATTTTAATGATAAAAACTCTAAGTGGTTTTGAATGTCATTCCAGAGGGTTTTTTTTTTCCAATTTTCTTTATTAATTAAGTTTGTGAGTTTCTCTCACAAAAGGCAAAACTTAAATCTTGATCAAAACTGATAGTTCATCATACAGAAAGTAATGAAATAATAAAATTAACAAGCACAATGCATATGTGTCTAGTGTTGTCTTTTAGTTAATGCTGGTCTCTATATCAGAGGGCCCTTGGTTAAAAACCTAACTATAACCACATGATGTTAGTTCTTGAGCAAGACTATTTACCCTGCATAGCTCCAGGCAGTCAGGTGAACAAGTACTTATTTACCCTAGAAATGGGCAGTTAAAAAGAATCATCTTAAAAGAATTTGTTTTCCAATCCACTTAAAATAAATAATGTTAAACTAGACTACCACAGGTTTTAGAAATGGCATTTATGTTGACCTAGTTTCTTTAATTGATGGTTATTAAATGAAGATAATAATTTAACATAATTCTAACCAATGGGAAATATGTGGACCCAGCGTCGTCTATTAGAGGTCGTTTTGAACTGCATCCTGGATGGAGCAAAGGGGTTGATGAGTGCCCTATGTCGCTTGTAGTTGTTGAGGAACTTCCTGTGGCCTACTGGGGATCCAGCACTGCCCACCACAGGTCTAGGGCAGTAGATATCACTGTCAGCATCAAGAAGATCACAAAGCAATGTCTTACCTATGGGTGGGAGGAGACAAGAGAAAAGTTGGATTTTGTTCAGGCTACGGAGGGGGATTTCTGTTCAACATTACGTTTATATCAATTGTTTTCAATGGAGATTAATGTATATTAAGATATACAAGACTTAAAAGTTGGATTTTTCTAAGAACTCCAATCAGTATGATTTATATTGTCTTTTTGGCAGAGCCTCAATTAGCGCTCCAATTTAAGACCTTCCCTCTGGTAGAGATAATGAGGCTGTTTCATCATAAGTTTGAAGATGGAAATATGGGAAAATTTCTCAGACGGGTAGACAGTAGTGATCGATTTATATCTGACTCTACACCTTATTCATGCTCTCTTGTGCAAAAATTGCTAAGAATAATCAAGTACAGTCCAATCTGGCCATGTTACTGTCCTCAAGTGGTGACCACCTGCTGTATACAAACTATTTGTAGCCATTGTGTGAATTCATTCTTGGACAATTTATAAATGACTACCTGTTTCTGCTTTCAGAACACATATCATAACATGCCTTAAATGGACAAAAATAGACGACCATTTATAGATCTTCACCAGTCAGTTTGACCACATAACCCACACGACTGATTTGGGCAAAGTTTCACTCTCTTACAACTTTTCATTAATCTAGGATTGTTCTTATTAATGATTCTTCTTGCTAAAGTCAATGCTTTCCTCATATAAAAAAAAAAGATGTTAAATCAAACGAGAAAATTCATTTCAACAAGATGCATAAACAATCCAATCAGTGAAAAAGATCATAGTTATGTTTGAATTATGTTAATGAATTCAAAAATGGAGGCGCAGAAGTGGATTGCAAGACAGAATTTATTATTACTAACATGTTCCATTCAGAGACCACCTGCCTTACTGGACCATTTTGGTCAAGAACCCTGGTCTTTTTAAAAAGGTTAAACAGGAGTCACATAACATGAAACCTTACTATAAACATGATCAGCCATGACACCCCACTCCACTTTTAAACAGGTTGGACTGCTGTCACATTACATGAAACCTTACTATAAACAAGATCAGCCTTAATACACTACTCTACTTTTTTCAGTGCTGGGAGATATAATGAAAATTCTGAGTAAAAGAAAAAGGCATAATTCTGCTAAATTTACTTCCAGAGTTATCTGCCCTTTTAAAATTGATTTCATTTTTTTTAGTGATCAAGTAGTCCAAGTTTCAATTGCATACCTTTGATGGTTTTGAAAAAAATGGACCACAAGAGGGTCATGACAATAGCTCCACTTATGTATTTTATTTAAAGAGTGACCCTAAAAATGTTCAAATAAAAATAAACAAATATTGTCTTAGTATACGGATACTAAAATGAAAGGATACAAAGACCAAGAATGTGATTACTACAAATGTATGGTTTTGATAAGTAAGGAGGGTTGAGGTAAGGAAAGAAAAGAAGGTTCTCTTACGTGTGTAATTCTGACAACCAAGTGATGAGGACAGGTCATCTCCACTAGAGACAGTAGGGATAGATATGTTAGGGGAACAAGACACATTTGTGGGTTTCTCTGTATGCATACAAGAAACATCATCGGAAATGTTACGTCTCCGAGGAACGTGGAACTGTTTTGCCTCCTGGAAAGTCTGGTGCTGATTGGATGGTTTGTTGCTGCTCCTGGAACCACCACTTCTGCCTACACTGGAAGATGGAGAGGAGAGGAAATGTTTTTACTTCTGATTCTTGGATAACATGCACTCAAATCAGATAAACTCAATTGTTTTTGATATTGGCTTTTAGACTAATGAAAAGATTTGTTTTATTTCATCTATTATTTATTAATAGGTCCTACCAAGGTTAGTTATGTTTGTCCCACATTATTTACAAGAGACAACTAAGGATTCCCTAAAAAGAAATTCTCAACTGATGGATCTGTATCAAAACATGCTTTTTATGTTATTGTCAACATAAATATATTCATTTTTTTAAACATGTTTGGGGTTATAGGAAGACTAGAAGATCTGCATTTTTATTAAAATTCTGTAAGTTACCTCTAAAAATGAAGAATATGTTCCCAATAAAAACTGTAAGTGATCAGAAAATATCAAACTTACCCTGACAAGTAGTTGTTTCTTGAGGGCAGCTTAAACACCTGTGCATCATATTCATCATAGTCCACAAATGGGAAATTATCATCATCGGATGCATAGGAGATGTCTGAAATAAAAATCAGTAAATCTGAATTCCAGAGGCTACCGGTATGTCACATATATTTTTTTATATTTTAAACCCAATAATGCTGGTACTAAATAGGATAGGCTGTTCAACTTTTTATATGTATCTCCTCCTCCCCCTTTGTAACTCCTCCTCTATTGTTACTCCTTCCCTTTGTTACTCCTTCTTCATGCAACTCCTCCCATATCTTACCTGTTTTCCTATGTAACTCCTCCCAATTTGTAACTCTGCCATCTATAGATTTAACTCCACCTCCTACCAGTATTTCTATAGTTAAAACTCATACCTATGACAAGTGCTCACAAACACCATCACAAACTGCACATGCAATTTTGTGCTTATGAGGTCAAAATTTTATGGTTTACAATTGCATTGGCTGGATAAACTTGCTTATGAAAACATACTTTACCAACAGTTTAGAAACCATTTATTGGTTATACCAGTGGAGCAATTTGAATGAGTACCATCATTATAAGATTTCACTGAGAATTGTAGGATATGATGCTGCAAAATGTCATGCATTGCACATCTTTTTGAGAATTTTTACCTTTTTAAAAAATAAATAAATAAAAATATGTCAATAAAAATAACCTGTGATCTTCATTAAGTTTAATTGAAAGCAATATGACCCAACCATGCTTTTCTGCTGCATTACCGGAATCAACTACCTAATAACAATAAAATAATTTCACTTATTTTTTAGCAACCATACAAGTTGAGAAACAATACATACTTCTCTCAATGACTGGTTCTTTCAGTTTCTTTTTTTCAAGCTGTAAATATAAAGACAAGCAATATATAACACAAATCTATTCTAAAAATAAAATGTTTAAAAAATGACATTCCATTTTTTCAGTATATATTAAAAAAGGCTGCTGCATACTTTACAGCAAATTATATGATGAACAAACATATATTCATTATAAACATTATTAAACAGGTTTTATAAATGATACGTAAGCCTCTGGCTTATAGGTCAATATTCAATCTTTTTTTAATTGACAACAATAATGGTCTTAAAAAGTAGTAAAAGATGATCTGAATTATGCATACTTTATTTATACAACACCTCATCGTGACCATCAAATAGATATCTGAATGGATAAAAATGTTACCTCTTAAGACATAAGAACAACTTAGAATTCATATTGGACCATTTAATTAACTAGATAACAAACAAAAAAGCATTGTTAAACAGTAACCATTTGAATGTATTGTTTCTCTTTTGAAATAAGAAATAATTTGCAGTAAGGACTTCTAAATTCTGAATTTCTCAATGTGACATCAAACTGTTTTGCACAATGCATGTGATAAAATAATGAGGTCTACATTAATGTTTAGGGTCAATATCAGTAAATATTGACAAACACTTACCCAGCAATTGACCAATCACAATGTTTGTAATTAATGGGGTATGTGTATAAAAACATGTGATGGATGTAGTGAATGGAAAAGGAGATCAATCATGCATTGGCTTATTGGGAATGGTTCTGTGTTTTTTAAGCAATTGATAGACATAAAAACATGTTTTACTGGCATTAACTTACTATTTCTGGTGGCATCTTGATTCTTGGCACAAATGTCTTGTTGGAATAAAACTGAATCTGATTCTTTGAGGTGTAGAAACTGCATGGAAAAAGGAAAGTATACAACTTAAATAATATTAAAAATACTTCATTTTATATTGGTTCAGATTTTATTAATTTAATCAATAACAAATTTAAAAACTTTAAAAGGCTATTACAGTAGGGATTATTCTAGAGCTCAAAAAGGGGCAGGGTGGCACAAAAAAAAGGGCAGGGCAGCACAAAAAAAAGGCAGGGTTCTTTGTAAGTTTATAAGCTAAAGCATAATAAGGGTTTATTCATTCATATTTCTTGTCCATATTATTGCTTTTTTTTTCGTTATGAAGACATAATACTTGTAAATAAATAAAGTAATAATTTGTTCTTTTTTAATTAATGTATTTTTATAGATAAGTTGGGTATATTGTTCAAAATCTTTGTACATGACAAAATATCACGATTCGAAGTAAAAACCTTTCTCATGAAAAACGTTCCTAAATAAGGTTGTCCAATTTAACATTCATTTTTACCTCTGATCGACTGCAAAACTAAACAGGTGTGAAAAATTACAGAGTAAGAATTTGCTGTAGCTAGTCCTACCGAGCCAGTAAAATTTTCAGTTGAGATCGTCAATATTTGTTGTTCAATAAAAAAAATGTAATTACTAATGGCTAACAATTTTGTAATCTACCACTACATTTTTAATCTCTCACGAATTATGATGATTACACGTGCTTCTTAGCCTTCTAAACTGTTGACAATTTTGGGCCGATATCACCATGCTTTCTTTGAGAACGGTCAAGGTCAGCTCTAGCTCAGTTGACAGTTTAAATCCACATCCCAGGCATTGCCCTGGAATATTTGAGACATGCCGACCTTGCTCGATAGTGGCAATATATGATAAATCTGCGTAATCGTGTCACATCCGGACAACAGCGCCGAATCTAGCAGTGAATGACCTTGCTTGATTGATCTCATTTCGACCAAAAGGTTAATGGGTGGTCTTAAAAAAGGCAAACGGGCGCTGTTTGTATGGATTTTAGGGGCAAAAGGGCAGGGCTTACAAAGGGCAGGGTGGCGCTTAAAAAGGGCAGGGCTGAGCGCCCTTCTATTCCGCGCTAGAATAATCCCTATACAGGTTATGAAGATCACATCAATCATTAGCAAATTATCTATAGTCTCATTCCTGTGAATCTATGTCACATGAAATCAATGGATTTAACACATGGATACCAAACATTTGGTAGAATGAAGAATTTGTATAATTATGTACAGATTCATACAACTGCAATTTGACCACAAATAAACAGCATTATTAGGTAGAAAAAACCCAATTTAAATGTTACCTGTGGTTCATCCAGTGTGGGATGTTGTAGTCATCACCCACCTCCATCATCTCCCAAGAGTTCTTGCTGTGGAACTGAAATTATTTTAACAATGGACTTAGAGCAAGATATCAGCGTAGAATGGAGCAAAAGTATATGCCGAGCAAAAATATATGCCTTGACTGAACTGTCCTTCAATTGGTAACTCCTCCCCCAGTTACTCTCTTTGCTAACAGTGTAAGTCAGAAATTGGCCCAATTTTCCATTGTTCTGCGATGGAAAGTCCTGTGCAGGTGTTTCATGAAGAAATCAAGTGTGCACCTCAAGTGCAGCACCGTTTAGTGATGCATGAAGCATGTGAACAGGTCTTTCCTTCTCAAAATGACCTCCAACTTGGTCAATATACTTAACATATCCATGTCAAGTGCTGATAAACAGTATAAAAAAGCATTAAGTACATCTGCTTTGTAAAATGAGGTCAATCATTCACCCTGTTTTATACACTGATTGTGTAAACCAGCTTTTTTCACCAGACTTAAAAGGCAGTTTAGGGACTGACACTTTATGAGTATGACTTTCCAGCAAAGTCTGCTTTGGCTGCTAGTATAGAATTTTAGAATATATCCAAATGATCAAATAAAACAGTGAAAATGGATGAATAAGAACAACCTAGTAGACAGTTTGAACTTAGTCTAAAGGCTTTGGAAATGGCCGTCTTTAAAGTCCCCCACCATTACCCTCCAACTATGATCACAGTATAAAGCCAGATAAGGCCACATTCAAAGCTCCAAAGCCTTAAAACAATATACATTCTTGGGTATGCTTACAAGGCATTCTTAGTAAGTAATGTTTTAAATAATGTTCTTATGCTTTTTGCTGCCTGTGTATTCTAAAATTTTAAATACTTTAACATCTGCCAACCTTAAGTTAATACTTTTGCATCGCCACAATGTTAAACTTCATTTCATAGCAAAATGTGAAAAAGACAGGTTACCTTGAAGAGGGGTGCTGCATGAAGTGGCTGCTCACCCATACACACTAAATCACTGCCCACTCCTGAAATGTACATTATAACCATGGTCAGACAGCTATAGTATCCCAATATAGTTTGACGATGGCAATTTCTTTTAGCCTACTCAATATACAAAACTAATTGCCAGCTTTATAAATGTACATTATTTGTACAACTAGAATCTAGCCCTGACAAAATTAATTAGACCTAGGCAAATAGTGTAGATCAATATTAGCTAGCCCCTACAGGAAAATTTGGTTCATCTTAAATTTAAAGTTTTTTCTGCTAAAACTGTAGGAACAGGCTGTGCTGCCTGTGAATGTATGTCTAAGCACAAAACTATGATTATTATTAACAGATAAAGCAGAATAAAAGGTTGACATATGAATAAACTGTTAACAAATTCTTCACTCCAACAAACCAAAACATCCAATAAGTGATGTCAGTAGGCAATGGTCTCAAAATTTCTCTGCGCTGGATAGTATAATGTAAGCTGTTACTAAAATAAATTTTAAAAAATATCTGAAACTGAAACTTTGAAATCCAACAAGGGACATAATTGTGAAAAAAAATGAGTTACATTCATTATTTAAATATGTTCCACTTTCAATGTTGAACAAGCATTCCAGATTAAAAGTGAACATCTGTTGATAATTTTAGAGAAAATTACCTTTACCAAAACCAATGCTGACATTAAGGCCAATGTATCACTATGATAGCTAAAAATGGAGCTAAAAAAGTGTCTTCAACACCAGAATTTTACGAAATGAGTGACAGTCTTGGTCAACAAAACAAGGTTACACTACATAAACAGATTCTTTTCCAGAAAACATTCATAAGTTATACAATCAGTGACTTTATTCAAATTTCGTGACCAAACATTTATAAAATATTGTGTTTTAAACAAACTTTCTATAAATGAATGCATCCTTTTCATGTTACGTGTATGAAAATGTTAAAGAAATAAGATGTGATGGAAAAATATTTCTCACCACAGTCTATGGTCCTCTGTTTGGTAATGTTTGTAAGCTCTCTGTCAACCTCAAACACCCCTGCCCCTGGTGTGATGACCACAGCAACCTTGCCTGTACGGTCCAAGTTACGGTCCATGTAGTACTTCTCAAACACTGAAAAAACAACAAGAAATGTCTCTGAAATTGACCCAGCAGTTGCAATGACCTTAAAAATGACCTTGATCTTAATGGTTGCAGTTGACAAGGCTAAGCATTGCACACCTTCAAGTATATGTCTTAAAGGTGGGAAAATTTAAATAAAATACTGTATATGTATACATATTGTTTTAAATATAAATGATGAGTAGTAATGGCTGATTTATGTAAGGCAGGCAGACAGGCTGGCAGACAGCCTGGCAGAGAGGATGGCAGACAGGCTGGCAGGCAGACAGCCAGGTGGATGGGAAGGCAGGTAGGCAGGCAGGCTTTCTGTCCGCGGCAGACGGACAGGTAGACAGACGTACAGTTTGATGGTTGTTCTTCCTAGAGAGTATTTGTGTGGAAATGTCTTATATGTTTAATTTAACACCACAATCACCAGGCGTAACCCCATATGCATAAACTCAACCCCACAACAGCCAAATGAACTTACACAACCCCAAAAAAGAAAGGGCAGATTAATGATGGACAGTGCAACTGTCGGGATATGGAAAAACATTTGTTATTTGTGAACATACAAGACACACATAAAAACAAAATATTTATTCACAAAAAAGAATAATGATAATAAGGTTGTTGGGTAATTAACAAATAACATTAACTCAATAACTATAGTATGTCCAGTTATGGTGGTAGAGTAATACCTGGGTAGAACCTCTAGTGCACAGCAGGTCACCTGGAACACCTTAAATGAAAACCTTTGGCCAGATCAGGACTTAACTGAAGGAAGGCTAAAGTAGGCGATTTTAACCACTTGGCTTCATGCACAATTACAAGGCAATAACAATTATTATAATGTATATGAAAATACTCATTATATGTTTACATGCATAGACATGTTATAACCACTTCTACACTGTCTTTCACATAAACGATGATTCTCAACAATGAAGAAAGACTACTGTCCCATTTGTATCATACGGCAACAAGAATGCATAAAATATGACTCACAATTCAGGGTCATATTCAGTGTTTCCAGAAAGTTGCCTTGGGCTGCTGTTGAGTTGTAGGCCTTGGGTATGACATAGCCTGGTCTCTTGTGATAGGACAGGACTCTCTTTCGGTACTCGTTGAACAACTTCCGCAACTGCTTGATGGTCCCGGTCCATTCATCATAACGCTCATTCTGAACAACAACCCTGAGCACACAGAGATAATGCATTTCTTAAAGACTTTGTATGAATGCTTTTTATATTAACACAGGAAACATGATAGTATTGCTACTCTATTATTTTACAAATTCAGATGTTATGTTCTGTTTTGTTATGTTCTTGGTACATCGAACTGACACAATTAAGGTCATATTGGCGACATCCTGGTCAAGCTAATTATTGGTCGAGGAAGACTCCAGAATTACATCTGTGTAGAACCACCAGCGCAATGCAGGTTAGCTGGAAAACCTCCCCCACATGAAAGTTCTCTCCCCAACAGGGACTAGAACCCATGCAGTGAGGGGCTGAGTAGTTTCAAGTCATTGACTCTAACCGTTCGGCCACAGGCGCCCCTCAGATCTAATGATTTTGACTCAGCATCCATGAGTCCCACCATCTTCGCATACAATCAAAAAGGGCAAATTACTAAATCTGTACTTTATATATATATATATGTTTGTTAGTTGGAGTTACTGCCCCTGACATTAGCACTGTTATGACCACAAGTGTAATTATTTGCTTGAAAGTGACACTGCAATGTTTTTACAACTGTACAATGGAAACATACTATGAAATATACTATATGAACAAACAAGAACACAATTCATATCATTCTTATACATTGTTAAACACTCAACTAACCTACACAGAGTAGCAATATAAATATGTATGATTGTTTTGTTTCTGTTTGTTTTATTACTGTTTTGTCCAGCTAATTATTGAGGGAAAAAGACCCTGTGTAGAACTGCAGGCATACCACATGTTATTTAAAAAAAAATTACTCTTCATTTATAGCTTAAATAGCTTAGTGTTAAATGATAAAGTAGAATTGTATCTATTAAAAGCTGATTAACGATGCTTTAAATCTTGGATATTTTATATTATGGCAGGACTATAATACATCATCTCCAAATAATACTGTAGCACCAAGTCTATGTAAATTGTTTTTTTTAATAAGAGTACTTAATTCCAAACATAAAGATGAGTATAAAAAAAGGCAAATGACTTGCCAAAAGACAGGTTCCTACCTATAAAAGTCTTCATAAAACCGCCCCTTGAAGTCCTGTTGAAGACATTCCTGCATATAGGCTGGGAACTCATCTGCAATATGAATGTTTACTCAATCATCACCATCCCTTATTGATGTCCCCAAACAATACACCTTTCCTCATCCATAGTTACCATTGCTAAGTGCCTGCATGCTATTTTCTTTGAGAAGCTTCATTCCAACATACAATTTAACACCACAGCTGCACACAGTGAGTAAAAATGAGAAAGTATTTTACCCGATGTCACCGTTGGCAACTGTTTATTATATATTCAATGATATACTGATTCATATAAAATGTGAACAACAGATACTTCAAGTTTCTGGCATGTTAGTGCCATTTATGCTGTACACACTCAAGATTAAATTGTCCTACATTAATTTGTGCCTACATTAATTTGTGAGCATTTTAAATGGTAAATAAATTGTCAATTTTTGATTGAAACTGGTTTGGCATGGTTCATAATGTATCTCGAGATAATATGCTTATATATAACCCTTCCATGGGTCTTAATTAAAAGTAAAGGGCTTAGTTAGCTAAGACCATATTAAGCATACAAGGGTTTGAGCTGTTGCTTTACATGTAAGTTAAATAAAATTAAAATTAAAAAATACAAGGACAGAATAAAACAAGGCATTTTACCAGGGAACCACATCATACTTTATATTTCAGAAGGAAAGAATAACAGACTTTAGAAAGAATAAATTTACCTCTAGAGTGGGCCTCATAAAATGTCCTTGAAAACATCACTATGGTAACATCATGGCAACAATTGTGTTCCTGAAATTAAGAAAGGTGTCACAATAAAAATTCATAATCTGTTGATATACTAGTATGAAGGTCATCTCTGCAAACATCAGAGATAAATGTTATAAAAAATAATGTAACTATACATTATGCAAATAGTTATGTCATAAGCAAGTGTTACTCAAGAATTCATGGAGAATACAGGCTTAAGACAAAACAGAGATTCAAAACACACCTTCCACTTTGCATAGAGATCTGTAAGAAATCCATCAACTGCTTTCTCAAAGTATAGGTCCCCATTGATGTCAAAGTCCCACATCTCAGAACTCATCTGGATGAATATCTGGACTACAGCAGTGGACGATCGAAACACAATCTATCAACACAAGTAATATATATTGTATACGTTATGCTGGTATAGGGGAATTTTTAAGCTTTTGGAAACGTTTCGTTACATGTCTACATCACATCAGCACAATTAATGACATATTCAGATCCAGCTAACAATTGGTGGAGGAAGACAAGATAGAATAAATGGCACATTACAGAATGCCTGGAAGACATGTTGCCATTAAAATTCTCACTCAGACAGGCAGTGAGGGGGCTGAAGAGTTAGAAATCATGACTCTTACCCCATTGTCCAAGACCACCTTGCTTTTGGGAAATTAGGTATCTTAAAAATGTGTTATATGTCACAGTGGTGATATGGAAATTAAATGACTTAGAAAGACAAGGCTCAATGATCAGGCCTCATATTTGTCCAAGACAATTCACTATTTGATAATGGGTTCTACTAAATAAGTTTGTCTGAAGTAAAAGGCCATGCTGAAAATCAGTAAAACTTTGGCATAATTTTTATGTAGCATTATTAATAAGAAAAAAATAACCTACCCTCGTGTCCTCAGATATAACACCACAAGTAACCTTCTCCCCTTTGGACCAAACCTCATTGACCTGGGCCCTAGAATACAAATAAAAATACATTTTTCTTAAACTTACTGGTATAAATATTTTGCCAAAAAGTGGTCAATTCTAAAATGAGAGATTTCATTTGTGCCTCTCTTGAAATGGATATAGACTAAAAAACTATGTGCATTTACATATTCCAATTTCTGAAACTATAGACTTTTCTGGAAATATATTGGTCAAAAAATAATAATTTAGCAGTAAGAATTACCTCATTTCACTGAAGTCCAGTTTTTTGTTTAGATAGACACAGGTTCCAATCTAAAACATAGAAAAGGTTGGTGCAAATTTTGGTCATAAGTTTTTTTTGTTCAAACACATTTTATTGCCAAATATATGTTGTTACAATGCATATACAGTAACAAGACACATAGGCAAACAGGTTGAATAATAAGTTTTTAAAACTAAAATTAGACTCCCCAATTAAGAATAAAAATTCAATTCAATTAGATTAAATAAAAAATAGAATCATAAAACACAGTCTATGGCACCACTCTGTCTTGGTATTATCGACAACATTGTACATACACTCATATTTGATACATTTTACAAATTTTTTATGTATCTGGGTAAAATAAAAAACAGAAACATCTACTTTCAGCCAAAATTGAACTTTTTACACTTATTTATGCATTTATGACACTGGTCTGACATAGTCTATTTGGAAGCTGTGTCTAATATGTTCAAACATTTAACTGTAAATATAATGGGACTGTGGTGTAGTGAAAGCATGCTTGACCAGAGCTCAAGAGGTCAGAATTATGTTCTTCCTGCTGTGACAGTTTATTTTCTCATGTTAATTTTCAATGTTAATCCAATCCAAGATCCACAAACACATAACCTACCATGCTATTTCTCATGCGGTGCATATCACTGCGACTGAAATACAGGTCTTTGAATAACAGTTCCACCAAGTCCAGTCGGACAGCCTGCAAAAAGATGGTTGAAATATTATTATAAATATTCAGATGTCATTTACATCATCAGTTGTGTTAAAGTTTTTCTTCCAGAGTTTTGTCCTTCATATCGGAATTTCCTCAGGCTTGCAACAGTGATAGATCAATGTATATTCATGATGGCTATGACATGGAATCAATTTATCTTAACCACAGCCAAGTTGACGCCGGTTCAACAACTTCACTAGATGATAGAATGACAGTAGCCTTTCTGAAATGTTCACTGACCTCAAGGCTAAGAAGCTACAAAAGTTACAAGAAGAACTTTCCATGTTACATGGAAAACCATTTCCCCTTTTTTGCTAAAACATGTGTTGGCACTAATAGACTCCTATTTTACTAAACAGAACTGACTGGTTCATGAAAATAATGTACTGATTAACCAACTTCCAACGAGAGCAGGATCTGTACTGTTTAAAGTATTGTTCTAAATATATTTATAAATTAAGTCACCAGCAAACATTGTAGCCTGTACATGTAGTTATTAACAAACAGCAATGATTTTATATTGCTTATTAATGACGACAGCATAGTAAGGGTAAAGTAAAATGATGTTATTTGTGAATATAGTGAGTTGTTACTTAAAAGACATATGTATGCTTCCTGGTCTGGATAAGAAAATTCATACCAATGCTCAATCACTCAATCTATAGAAATACATAAAGTCATTAGTATAGTCTTTTCTAATACTCTCCAACATTGTTTTTTCTAATATTCTGATTTGGCAGTACAGGTAGAAGGTTTATGAAATATTTACCTTTTTGTCCACTTTGCTGACAATAACATTGCGATAGGTCTTCAGCTGAAAGGCAGTTGCTATGGCTTGCTCCACACTCACAGTGTCTAAAATATTAAAATATTAAATTAGAATAGAAATAAGATAAGCTTGATATCATGGTGACTAAAACCTACAAACTGAAAACTGTCATTCCCATCAAACTTCTACAGTAATGTATATAATCTTCAGCAGATACAAAAGTTCAATCTTTGTACTGATGTTCAATGGGGTTAAAATCAGAACTTTACTTCTCTCTGATTAACATTTCCATTCAGGACAAATCTTCTTCAGGGTTTAGTAAATTTATGGTGAGGTTATGTTTTGTTTATTGGGTTTATCGTCCCACCAACAGTACCTCAGTTATCTGGAGACAGTTGTGAGGTTACAAGATGATGTCATAAACATTATCAGGGTTGACATAAAATTGGCATTTAGAGAATATAAACAATAAGCAGATCAATAGTAGTAGATACATAAATTGCATGTAGAAAATGTTCACATAACATAATTTGTCCAAAATATGCTAGAGCTACATAATGGTGTAGCTGATGACTATATTGCAAAATGGAGTTAAATGCATAAATGAGCTTCATGAAGAAAAGGCTTGTTTTGATTGCTTCTTGTGAAAATAATAAAATATTATTACATGTTAATTGTTGCTAATTCAATGCTACTGATGAACATGTACATAAATCAAAAATATAATTTTCTCTTTGTAGAAAAAAAATGGTTAGCCTTTACTTCAGCAAGTACAAGAAGGTACTATTAATAATTTAATCATTACTTATCCATGCTTAAGTCCTTGCAAATGGTCTTGAAATGTCAAAAGTTTCTGTAAATATTGTTGGAATCTTTCATCATTGATAAATGGTACACATTTTGAATTCTTCAAGGCTCAAATTGTAAAAAAAAAAACAGCTTGAGAGCTTTTCTCCATTAAGCTAAAAATAGTCATTGCTGAGTGGCAACATATAAAGAAAATAATCGTAATTCCAAAAATACTTGCTGTGTTTGAGTAAAACTTACCTTTCTGTTGGAAATCATCTGGAAGAGTTGTTATCTGCAACAACAGGCGGCTATAAAATAGAAATGAATCAACATTAAATTTCATAATAATAGTTTTAGTGTTCTCTTCTCCTTAACGAATGCATATCCAAAACATTTAAGATATGAATTGGTAGCCTGCATATGTAATTTTAACTTAATTATGTACTTTTTATGATAAACTTTATCGTATTCGGTCCTGTATGCCCTATGAAGTGTAATTGTGCTGTAAAACCCAAAATACACATACATATAGTTTCATAGTTACTTTATATAAAGAAGTAACTAGGTACGATGAATATGTGTTTGCATGATTTTCAAAAAACAAAGCAGGTCAAAATACACATTATCTCAAGGCTTGATATCTATTAGGGTTGTTATAGAGTCAGCATACCTGCAGCAAAAAACATAACATTTTTAGGAAAAAAAAAGAAGATTGGTCAATCAGATTCATTATTTCTGAATGGCAACTAGAAAAGAAAAGTTTAGTAAATACAAATAAATATCAAACTGATGCATGTGTCACTTACCTATATTCTTCTTCAGGGTGGTATATCTCCACAACATCACCAATTTCAAAGTCAGGGAACTCCTTAGTACTGAGAAGAAGTTCTAAACAAAAAAAAGAAAAGCATTAGTAGCAATAAAACTAAATAAGAAGAAAATATAATTGTTTAATTTGGTTTAACATGATGTATGATATACAATATAAATTCAACGATGACTGCACAGAGACAATAATAGTCATAATAGTAACATCTAACTTGTTATGTGTGGGGGACAGGGAGGAAGCCCCCATGTTAACATGTAGGTACAACCATTGATCCACACTTTGGTTTCACCATAATCACATTTGAAGTCCAGTGTTACAAAACCTTTGTTAATAAAAAACACCCTGTACAATAATTTAGAAAGACATTTAACAAATGTTATAGCATAACAAGAAATGTCACTGATATTTAGCTATACCCATTAATATACAATGACCTTAAATATAATTTGCTTCTAAATGTTATGTGCCTTCATGTGGATGTGTCTGAAAAATTTAGAGCCAATAGTGTTTGTTTCAATTTCAATGTTAAACCTTTTACAGCCTTCCTAAATTATAGTAATTTCTGACCTTTCAACAAGTAAAAATTATGCTAATACGTTTTCAATATTAGTCTTATCTATGAAAACCATGTTTATTCGTTGTGTATAAGCATATCTGTACATTCTTCTGGTTCCTTCTTAGTGAAAGTATGTGGATTTTATCTCAGTCCCTTAAAGGAAACATCAGTGACTGTATTGAAGGACTTATTATTATTCTTATGTTACGGCTTATCCCAATTTTCCCACTTACTTATTTCAGCATGATACCCAAAGGGATTGTAAAGTTTTTTTTGATTGGTATATTTTTTATGATGTCTCAGCTTAATAGTTACTGTAACATATTTATAAGAATTTCAAGACTTTGAGATGCCTTTTCCTTAGGATGATTTTCTAGAGCACTACATTTCCTTCATCACTTAACATATTTATTAGAATTTCAAGACTTTGAGATGCTTCTTCCTTAGAGAGATTTTCTAGAGTACTACATTTCCTTCATCACTTATTAATAAGATAAAGCAAATGTGATGCTACTGAAAACTACATAAAGGTTAAATAAAAAATGGCTGTATGTATAATTCTGTAAGCAACCATTTATTCTTTTGCACCAAAAAACATTTTAATTTATATAAAACAAAGGTATATTCTAGAAAGAATGCTGGTTCGTCTCTACATGGCAAAGCTAAATACATGGTCTTTCCAAAGAAACAACCAGCAAGACTAATCTCTGGGCTCTAGGTCTCACCACTGCACCAGAGCCACTCATTCTAACTAAAGGACAATGCTGGTCAGACAGAATATGGGTCTTTTTTCATTAGACCATTGCACTAGACCACCTGCAGTCACTAAGGAACAAATTGAGGCCAAAATCAGATGCACCAGTAACCTGATTTGGATTCAAATGCCCTAGCAACCCTGATTTCAAAAGGCAAGGATTCAAGGCACGTGTTACATAGGTGGAATGGCAGTGCGTTAGAGTCTAAAACCATGACATTGCTGAATTTAATATGAGAACATTAAACAGAGTAGGAAACAAGTACTGAAAATCCTGGTGTAAACGTATAAATTTGTCATGATTTTTTCTAATTTTTTACCAAAAGAACCCAGAGGTTTCGACCACAGACTTATGTTTCCACAACTTTATTTTGCTCAACTGTTTTTAAATTAAATTTCAAAAAGCTGCTTGAAACAAAGTTGTTGGTTAAAAAATATTATGAATCTAATCCAAAACAATATGCTGGCGGTAAAATCACATATATTGTACAAAAGCATCCACCGTTTCGCTTTTCTGCTTTGGTATACTGAAAATTCAAAGAGAAGTCTCATCACAGTCCGACAAATCAACTTTCGACCATCTGTCATTTAAGTTTGCAGTGACCCCAAAAAGGTCCGTCAGAAATTATTTGAATTATCTTTCACTGATCGTTTACCTTGTTTATTGGTAAGGCTGTGCTTATGCACCCTCAGCTGCACCATCCTCATGCTGACAAACAGTGCAGTCCCAGAACGATGGATTTCTTCTATATTGGCTTCATTTTAGGAGCAAATGCTTGTCTTGAATCCAATCTTTTAAGGGAAATAACTCCGTTAAAATTAGGAGCTCTTCACGAGGGAGATTTCAGCAAGTAGAATGGCCACTGAGGGAAGAAAAAATGCAAGAGGTAATAAAAGTTGTATGCCTTGGAAAACGAAGCATATATAAAAGTAAAATTTCCAAAAACAACAATACCATCATTTTTATTTTCATTCTAATTTATTCTAGCATATATATTTTTATCAAATTATTGTAGAAATCCAGGCCGATTTTTGTCCAAAAATTTAAGACTAGCTGCAACATTTTTCGGGGCCAATATAAAACGCAGCTTTTAACGCAGGCTGCGTTATGCAGGCTGCGTTTTTCGTGTATAAAACGCAGCTGCGCAGTCTGTATAGATATATAGGGAAAACGCAGCTTTTTCTAAATATATTACTAGACAATATGTTGTGTTTATAAAAAAAAGAAGTATTCACTGTTCTTTATAGTAATTTCATTTAAATATCGTTATATCTTTATGATATAGTATTGTGTGTCTACCAAATAAGTGAAAATATTTATTTATTATGTTGAGGTAATTTTCTGAATTACCTATAGATTTTCTTTACGTTCGAATCACTTGCAAAAAGATACATCTATATCCGAATTTTCTTTTAATTTTGTTATAAATTGTAAAATAATGTAATACTTTATCCTGACTTTTTGTCCCATATAACATTCGAATTATGTAGGATGCGATTTAAGGATATACAACGGAGCAACGCAGCCATAATAAATAAAACGCAGGGAAATTGCAGCTTTTTAAACATACGGGAATCGTTAGAAACAATAAAAATATGCAAAAAATGTAGTGTTTTTCTGTCTGCAATGTTTTTAAATCAATGTACATTGGATTGATGGTAATATAAATATAAATATATCTACTTTATTGTGTGTTTGTGTTGGAATAAAAATGGCTTTAGTTTTTGGACATAGCCAAGTGAAGTACTTGCACGAGTACATTGACTCTGAAAATATTGTCACTTTGTGCTATCCAGGATACAAAGTCAAAGACTTTTTGGATCTGGACATTGTGTTCCAAGTGGTTCCTTCAGTGTCGGTAAGTGTGTTTTATAATGATATAATCATATCACTGTCCTTTTCTAATAACGTGAAATATTGGCGATGACACTAACAGTTTATTCGATAAATATATATATTGTATCTTACGATAATATGATATGAACAGGATAATGTTGGATTATTATGAAGATATAAAGTACGCAAACTATTGACCATTTCGAAATTACGAAATCTCGCGCAAATCTCGCTCCGCGAGATTGAGGTCAGGGGGGTTCCGTTTATGTGCTCGCGTGTAAACATAGAACAGCTGACTTACTTTCGTTTCTTCTTCACACACAAAAAGAGGGACAAAGTGAATAAAAATGATACACCAAAATCAGAACTTGTATTTGTATGTTTTAAATGAATTTTACTCGCTTAGATAATTTTATTTTGCTATGGGACAGAACGATTTCTGCTGTGCTGAAGGTTGTAACCACGAGATATCTCGAGGTGCCACATGCAATTTTTACAAGATTCCTAACGATAAAAAGCTCAGACCTGCGTGGCTGACTAATTGGAGAAATGGATACGTTGTCATTTAGCCTTTAGTTCCAATCAAAATTTAAATTATCTTCCAAATTATGTCATTTTGAAGACCACCCCCTTACCCCCACCGCCAAGTCAAGGAAAAAATGATTTAAAGTGCCAAGTATATTTTCCCATAGACCAGCAGTAAGAAAGGCCTCAAGATGACAATCAAAAGAAAACATAAAAACTATGCCCGGTAAGCTAATCGTTTTTGATTAGCACCCCCTTCCCCACCCAACATGCAAAAACCAACCAGAAAACCTTCGTTTATTAAGGTTATTTTGATTTCAAATAAAGTGAATTGTTTACATGAAACTCTCTAATAAAAATTCTGTTTGTGGTTGAAGAAGAAAAAATGTTTATATTTATATATTCCTTGAGTAATCTGATATCATTTGTGTTTAACTAAAAAACTCCAGGGATACATACTTGAACGTTCTATGCCAAAATGTGGTCTAAAGTGGGCCGAACAGGGTACTTAATTTTTGTACCCATTTAAAGATAGAAATGAAATAATTTAAAAAATATCGTTTTGTAAATTCATATTATGTTTCTCCATGCGCGTGGGTCCCTTTCATACCATCGTAAAGTTCTACTCAAATTGAATCCCTAATTTTAAGACATGAGCGGACACCCCAACTTATTAAGCTAATTGGCAGTTTTATGACACCTTGTTTGTCTAGAGGACAGGAAGTGTGACCGTGTTTTTGGCGTCTTTTCCCCTTCGCATCCGCTATGCAGCTGTGTTTAAAAATGTCACCATATGGCAGTCGTGTGGTTTATGACCTTCACCTTTTAAAGAGCAAAATGCATTGACTTACGCGAGGACAACAAAAAGGACAAAACACTTAATCTACAATATCTTTTTGGCTCATAAAAGGACCCAACGCTATATTAAGCTATAAATTATGCAACACAAATAATGTTTATGTTTAATCACAAACATGTATTCTGTTTTGCAGTCTGGAACACTGGAAGTCATACTGTAATTTCTGATAGCCATAATTTAATAATGAATTTACAAAACCATATATTTTAAATTAAAACATTTCTATCTTTAAATGGGTACAAAAATTAAATACCCTGTTGGGCCCACTTTAGACCACATTTTGGCATAGAACGTTCAAGTATGTATCCCTGGAGTTTTTTAGTTAAACACAAATGATATCAGATTACTCAAGGAATATATAAATATAAACATTTTTTCTTCTTCAACCACAAACAGAATTTTTATTAGAGAGTTTCATGTAAACAATTCACTTTATTTGAAATCAAAATAACCTTAATAAACGAAGGTTTTCTGGTTGGTTTTTGCCTGTTGGGTGGGGAAGGGGGTGCTAATCAAAAACGATTAGCTTACCGGGCATAGTTTTTATGTTTTCTTTTGATTGTCATCTTGAGGCCTTTCTTACTGCTGGTCTATGGGAAAATATACTTGGCACTTTAAATCATTTTTTCCTTGACTTGGCGGTGGGGGTAAGGGTGTGGTCTTCAAAATGACATAATTTGGAAGATAATTTAAATTTTGATTGGAACTAAAGGCTAAATGACAACGTATCCATTTCTCCAATTAGTCAGCCACGCAGGTCTGAGCTTTTTATCGTTAGGAATCTTGTAAAAATTGCATGTGGCACCTCGAGATCTCTCGTGGTTACAACCTTCAGCACAGCAGAAATCGTTCTGTCCCATAGCAAAATAAAATTATCTAAGCGAGTAAAATTCATTTAAAACATACAAATACAAGTTCTGATTTTGGTGTATCATTTTATTCACTTTGTCCCTCTTTTTGTGTGTGAAGAAGAAACGAAAGTAAGTCAGCTGTTCTATGTTTACACGCGAGCACATAAACGGAACCCCCCTGACCTCAATCTCGCGGAGCGAGATTTGCGCGAGATTTCGTAATTTCGAAATGGTCAATAATTTAAAGAGATACATTCAAGTTAACAAAATAAAATTATGATGTCTGTCCGTCTGTCTGTAATATTACATGAAATATTTATATTTTTGAAATTTGAATATTTCTGAGTAGAATTACAAAAAAAGAAACAAATTTAATTTATTAATGTTGTTTATAACTTGTAACGATAAGCGCAAGAAAGAAATGGTATAAACGGTTATTTATAATTAAAAACAAAAACAGCAAACTGGTTCATGATAAGAAAAATTACGAAATTTGATGTATTAATAAATATTTGTTTCTCCGGTGATATGAATGTTCATTTTTGTTTTGTTCATAAATTTAATAAAAATTTAACGGCAAGACGATATCCTTCTTGTTGTATGTCACACTGTTAATGGGCGTGTCTTGTGACACCTAAATTAATTGACCGTGCTCTTATCATCCAATCAACGATACGAAATCAACAACGATACGAACATGTTTATTGGCACAATGACACGTTGTAATTGTACAATTGCAACTTGCCTGCTTGTTTTGATAACATGGTACAATGCGACAAATGCGATACTTGGTTCCATAAACATTGTGTAAATGCTCCGGCAGATATATCATCAATTGATTTTTTTTTGCGGAATGTGTAAATGAGTATATTAATATTATGTAACGACAGTCATGTTTTTAGAACACAGAAGGTGTATTGCCCCACGTATATCCGTAACAACTTTGTTCTTTTTTCTTTTCGGACGATAAAAAAATAATTGTTATCTAGTGTATAACTTCCAGATGTTCATCTTTTTTTTTTTATCCGGCCATAAATAAAACTTAACATTCTTATTTTCGCATCTATTTCTTCTCAGGCTTGCCAAAACTTTTTTTTTTTTTAAATCTGTGATCAAGATCATAAAACTAAGTTTTGAGATCAGTATCAAATCTCAAGCGTATGATTGACTGAAACGGCGACCAGTCGCCATTTCAGCCAATCAGAACCGTGAGATTTGAGACTGATCTCAAAACTTAGTTTTATGATCTTGGGCCCTGGAAATTTTGTCAATAATATCGATGATGATGATGCTGTTGTTGTTAGTATGTCTTGTTGCTGTTAATGAATCGAAATGATGATGATGATAATGATGCTGCTGTTTAAATACATTGTTGCTCTGTAAACTATGATTGTGACTAAACAAAAATAATGATGATTATGATGCTGGTCGTTTTTTCATATTCTGTGATAATTATATTCTTGAACGAATTTTATAAATGTATTTTGCTGATTTTGTTATAATTGATTAAAAAACTTGTTTAAAAATGACTTTTGTTATTTTTATCATTCATTTTTTAACTTTCTGTTAAACCTGAAGACGTTTTTTTTGACAATATTAGAATGAACATGCAATAAAAATCTGTTCATGAATAAAAATATTCCTTCTTTTTGCATTGAGTTCTTCTTTTCGGTGGTGAGGTCAAATTAGCGACCGCGTTAACTAAATTACAATATTAAAACATCAATTATATTTATTTTTTATTCATAATTCATTCATATATTATTGATAAATAAGCCTTCTATTCTTATCAAACAACATTTTGTCTTATTTTTCCATTAAAGGCATAACCGCAGTGAAATCACAACTTTCCCCTATATATTCTATACAGGCTGCGTAAAAGCTGCGTTTTCCCTATATGTTTATACAGGCTGCGTTAAAAGCTGCGTTTTATACAGGCCCCATTTTTCGGACATCATCCAGAATATAGAATAATTTGATAGGGAAGTCGGCTTTTTGTTACATTATTTATTAATAGTTGCTTTTCCAGCCCCTATTTGTCTTAATGTAGTATTTAAATGGGGGTTCAATAAAGATGATAAGATAGCTGAGAAAAGGACGATAATTTAAATAATAAATTGCTGAGAAGCAGGCTCTGATCCAGAACTTTTCAGCTGGAAGAGTGGGGGCAGACTGAATTTGACATATGGTCTTGTAGGTCTGTGGCTAGATGATTGGACAACTCGCACCAATCCAACTCGCCCCAGGGGAACGTTGCCTCAATATAGGACAACTCATCCCGTATATACACTTTACATTATGCATCATGGTATTTGTATGGTGGTGTGTTGATAGCTGTTTAGCATGTGTAATTAAGTTTCTTTTGTTTTCATAGCACCTCTAGCTTTCATTTAGTCAAATAATATACTGATTCATATATATGTACAGTGTCAGTAGCTTTGTCATCATTTACTCTAAACATAAATGACTGAGTAAACTTAATAAGCCTACTTACCGTTTAACTTAATGACTGATTGGTAACCAAGATATGACAGATTGATAACTAATAAGTGCCCGATTGCTAGTAGTAATTAATTGTTGATTGGTAATAAATATTAATATAAACAAAATTACTTAAATCATTTTGAATTTATTTTGCAATACAATATAAACATAACAAGAAAGAACAATCTTAATAAAAATTAATAGATACAAACACAGAGAATTATAAAAACATATAGCATATGAAACAAAATACACGAAATTTATAAGAAATATAAAACAAACAAGAAAGTGGATATGATTACATAGATCACATAAATCACAATCTTAAGTCATGGTCAGATTACAGTTAACACCTACAATGTAGGTGCCAATTACAAACTTTCAACGCTTGCCGCTTATAATGAGTATTCTTGGAGTAAGTTATCCAATATTAGGGCGACTTTTACCTGGCGGTAGTTGATTTGGGGCGAGTTGTCTCGCATTCCGTGGCTATGCTCCCCTAGGATAAAGAATAATTGATCGTCGTTTGCATATATTGGGAAGGAAAATAAAACAACAACAACAAAACAGTCTTTCTATCTTAGTTTTTTTTAGGGAAGAATCATTGCAGTATCATAAGTTTTTATGCTTAATAAAATACATTTATATTCCCTGAATTGAGATTTCAGATGGTTGTCAAAAATGTGCTGTGCCTGATTTCAATGTGGAGTATTTATGGAAGTTACAAGTAAAACTGGTCTTATAAAAAATACAAACATTTCTGTTGGAGTCTTCAATAAATGCTGTGACAAACACAGCTGTACTAATTTGCTAGGAATGCTTTATTAGATGTTGGACTAGACAAAATACAACTATTAGTATATATTGTAGAACAAACAAAATATAACTAGGCATTTTCTCTCTAATAAAATATTTTCCAGTGATTATCTTTACATGGTCTACAAATTTTGTGTGATCAGGCCATTTCTCATGAAATATAGTTGAGAAAAATTGTATGTCCGGGCCAACTGGTGTGGGGGGCAAAGTCCTCGGGCCTGGTGAAGTTCAATTCACAAGATGGGGGGGGGGGGGGGGGGGGGGAATTTTAACTACTCAGCCAAGGGTGAGTCTTATGTTTTTAGTTGTTATTAATTTAGTCATTTTTTTTTTTTTTTGTAGATAATTCAAAGGCGGGTTTCGAAAAGAGGCAGAAAAGAAGGCAGATCAGAGCACTTCAAGAAGCCATAGATAAGCATGATGCTGCTGCAGTTGAGGTTCTCTTGCAGGATGACTTTGATGTGGATTTTCAGTATAGAAGCCAAACTGCTTTGCAGCTTGCAGTCAAAGAGGGTTGCCTGGAGATTTGTAGACTGCTCTTGGCTAAAGGTGCTGATGTGAATATGGCAGATGTAGAGCACAACAATCTCCTAAATATGGCTTGCTGGAGAGGTAATGTTATGATCACAGGTTTTTAACATCACATTTTAACTGTAGTGACAAGAAAAGAAAACACCTCAGTTTAAATTGGTGCTATTTTTCTTTCCAAAAATGAAATTTCAGACAAAATCTAAGAAGTATACCATCACCAAGAAATTGAACTAGCAGAAACTCATTTGATTTTAACCTTTTAATTTTTTTTGAAACATTCATCATTCAGCCCAGTAACATAAAAATACTCTGGAAATACCCTTATGGTATTTCCGGAAAATGATGGCTTAATCCTCTATGACTTTATGTCCTGATTATGCTTATCACAGGTGTGTTTTGGTGGGTATGCAGCAAAATGTCAGACATGTTTGGATATTTTTTCTATGATTGTATTTGTATTTTGGTTGTTATGGCACACTGACACCTGATAGGTCATACTTACAGTAGAATACAGGAACAGGGCGTTCGGTAGATTCTGAACTTCAAGGGTCATTGACCCCTCAGTCAAAATTTTCAGGGGTCAAATTCAAATTTCTTAGAGTCATATCTGTGAGTCGTGTATCACATCATAAAGTGCAAATGTGCTGTCATAGCAATGTTGATTGTGTTTTACTATTTACATTTATTTTTCTGTTCATTTAGAATTTAGATTTTTCTTCACATCATTCTCTCTTTTTTTTAAATCATTTAATTCATCAATTTTTTGTATATAATTATAATTGTATATATAATTATGTCATTGATGACAACATTTTGTATACATAAGCCTTGATGGGAATTATTGATACTTCTGATAGTTTACTAGGGACAAGTAAACAAACAGAATATTGCTTAATAGTGGGGTTTTTCTGCATCTCAATTATGGCAATCAAATAAAAAAAATACAACATAACAATTAACATTGTTACATACTTCCCCAGACATAATTATGTTCTTTTGAATTTGAAGACAATCCAAAACACTTAAAACTTATCTACAATTAATTTGCTGTCATCTGCAAACCTATTTTCTTGTTTTAAATAAGCATACCTGCTTAAGACAAGAAGCATTGAATTAAAAAGCAAAGCAAATTAGGACCTGAAAACACCTGAAAGAAGGTGCAATAATAATAATAATAATAATACATAATAATAATACATGATAATAAATATAATATATTGAAGTTAGCTATTTTTAATGGTCATGCAGAATCTCATTTTAGGAACAAAAGAAATCAAATGCAATATGGACTTTTTACTGCTGAAATTAACATAACTGATAAAAATAATATCGCTTCTGAAAACTGATGTCACCCAAAAACCAACTATAAATACAAAGGTCGCCAATCTCGGTTACCCAATAACGCATATAACATACAAAGGTTGCCATTCTCGGTTACCCAATAACGCATATAACAAGTATTATTTCTTAACTTAATATATCCAAAGGCTCCATCAGGCAAGACAACAAGAACCTGGTTTTCAGTACAAAATGTACTGTGTCAAACTGTCCAAAATAATTTTGAAATATCAAAACGTCAAACAAGCTTTTTTTTAGCCATATCAACCATTCAAGTAACAAGTACATCTTTCGTAGATGCGATCAATCGATTTGCCGTATTAGTGTGCATAGTTCTAAATCGCTGACAAATTTACATTATACTCTGACGCACCATTTCGCACCTTTTTAGTAATCGCACATTTAGGTGGCCCATTCAAGTAATTATACAATGTCTACAGTCGACTTTAATTGCATCGGGATGCTACAGACATGCTTTACGAGTAAACAGATGCCAATCAATTAAGATTTATTACTCTTCTAAACTTCTGTCAAAATGCCATACTGAAAATAGCCGCGCACATGAGCAATTTGTCGATTGGCAGAACTAGAGCACCTGTTTACTCTCTCCGCCTACTGTATCGTTTTTCTCCTAGAAAAAGGTAATCGATGCATCCATGTGGGGTAATCTGTTCTCATTTATATGCAGACTCAGCCCATTGGCGTCTTTTCTCGCTTCTTATGAAGCTGTAAGGCGATTTTGACAGACGCACGGGTCTGATTAGTTTCATATGTCAACAATAGTGCATCTTGTTCAGTGTCAGAGTCCTGGGATTAGTTTTCAACAGACCTTGTTCAGGTTGACCACATGTACTGTCTGTAATCACATACTTTTATCCTCACTTAAGTAAAAAAATTGTGAAGTTTAAATTAGTATCACATTAATTAATAATCACCAAGGCCTTCTTCTAAGCCTTAACAGATAGGCATCAGTTAAGAGAACAAGGAATTTGCCATTTGTTTAAGCCTTAACTTGTTTTAAATATATTTTCTGTTTTTGTTTTGTTATCAGTGTTTATATAAACATGGGTAAATAGTTAGAATGAGACATTTCTTTTTCTAATCAGTGTATGTTGGATAGTTACTCAGTAACCTTTCCTTTTGTGTAGTATATGATCAATACAGTAGTTATTTTTTTTATTTTTAAACAGAAGACAATCCATAGTAAAGTTTTGCCAATGGTATCATCTCATATCCATATTATGGTAGAACAAGTAAAATTACAGATTTATTAACTTATTATTAATACAACTTAAAGTTTTTCTTTTGAAACAAATAGGACTAGATTTTGAGGTTAACTAGAAAACAAAAACCACAATTAAAAATTTCTATGTTATTCATTAATTGCAGGCTACAATGACATCACTCAACTACTTGTAGAGCATTCAGCGGATATGGACAAACAGAATGTTAGTGGTCACTGCTCTATCTACACATGTGCCTTGAAGGACAGGCCTGATATCCTTCAGTTCCTCCTCTCAGCTGGTGGTGACCCTGATGTCTCTGACATGTCTGGGCAGACGGCGCTTCACATTGCTGTCAAACATCAGAATCTCGAGGCTGTACAGCTGCTGATCGTTGGAGGATGCAAAGTGGATAAGCAGGATGAAAACAGAAAGACACCCCTCTCTTTAGCAGCTGAGTTAGGCCTTACAGATGTGGTACAGTTACTTATCAATGGAGGTAGATACTTATCAAATTTATCACAATTATAATTGATTTTTATATAATATATTTTTTTAATTATTTTTTTTTTTATTTATTTTTAAACTGATAATGAAACTCATGCATTCCTAGGTATTATCCTTAAAGATGTCACATCATTAAAAGAAATGTGCTCATACTCATTCCTCCCATTTAACAGAACCATTTTTTTTCATATTCATGCAATGATTCATCACAAACTTCCAGTCATTTGGAGAAAAAAACAATCGTTTTATTTAAGTCATTTAGTTTTGTTCACTGTGTGGTTTTATTATAAATGATGTCATCACAAACAAACTACAACATAAAAGTTGGAGGGTTCTCTACATCAGACCTATTTGCAGTTTATTTTTTTTACCATTCATTTCTCTATTAGAAAGATAATGGAAATATTGTAAATAGGAATGTTTCTTCATATTTTATATACCTCAATTCCCACTTGTGATTGCCACTTGTCGGTGTAATCAATGAACAAATATTATCATTCAGGTGCTAATATGAACCATCAGGACAAGACGGGGACATCACCTCTCCTGGCTGCCGTGTCCAATGGTCATGGCAATGTTGTAAGGGAGTTAGTTACTGTAGGTGCAGACATCAATCTACCATCCACCAAAGGGGTTACACCGTTACTTGGTATGCTGCAGCTTACAAGTTTGCTTACAAATATTCATATTTTTATGATAAACTACAGTTCATGTTTCTTTTCTCCAAAGCAGAAAGTTCCTTTTCAGTCTATGCCTTATTACTTTTCTCATAAGCAGAAAGTTGCTATTCAGTATATGCCATATTACTTTTCTCCAAAGCAGAAAGTTCCTTTTCAGTCTGTGCCATATTACTTTTCTCAGAAGCAGAAGGTTGGTATTCAGTCTGTGCCATATTACTTTTCTCAGATGCAGAAGGTTGCTTTTCAGACTGTGCCATATTACTTTTCTCAGAACCAGAAGGTTGGTATTCAGTCTGTGCCATATAACTTTTCTCAGATGCAGAAAGTTCCTATTCAGTCTGTGCCATATTACTTTTCTCAGAACCAGAAGGTTGCTTTTCAGACTGAGCCAGCATTTTACTACATCTTCATCACAGTGAAGACAGCATTATGTTTACTTTGAATGGACAATGATGTCTTCATATAAAATGTCAAATGGCAAGACCCAAAACAAACACAGTCAATATAAATGTTTATGCATTCATGTATAAGATCATCTTTTTCTATTACCAGTGACCAGCTCTAAGGTGAATGTTAAGTTATATTGTGTTTTTTCAGAGTCCATACAGAATGGCTACACAGACATCTCCTTATTTCTGATCGATGCCAACAGTGATGTTAACAAAGCTGACAGACTTAAACAGGCTCCCATACATTGTGCAGTCCTTAAAGGTAAAACATCATCATCTTTTGAGGGTTTTAATTATGCCCTAAATTGTGTTAGGGGAGGGGCATGGTATACTGGAATCAGGTTGTCTCTCCTTTCATCCATCTGTCTGTATTTTTTTCCAGGCTTAGGCTGCTACAGTTTTGTGTCAATTTTTATGAAACTTCAGAGTTATCTTTAGTTCCATGGAAACATTGCAATTACTATTCTCATTATGTTTAGATGGAAATTGCCAGAGTTATTGCCCTTTTAACTATATTTTGGACATTGATCATAAGAGAGATTTACAGACATGGAGTAGGTGGGATTATTTATTAGCCCCTGCAGTAAATTTCTAGTTTTTCCAACTGCCATAAGCCATATTCATTGTCTTTAAATATTTTCTTCTTGTCATCTATACAAACATTCTCATAGATCTATTGCTGTTTTTTTACCTTAAGGCTGTTTTCCTGAAACAAAACTTTGGAAACTTCTTGTATTCTTTAAGACTGTAAGTAAGGTTATAGAGAATAAAAAATTATGGACTTCAAGAAAGTAAAATAAAACTTATAGTGGAAAATGCCAATAAAAGATTTGTCTCTAAAATCATTAGAAATGCTTATCATGAGCTGGTCTCTGTTTGATAAACTATTGATAGTGGACTGAAAAAATCCCTATAGATAAACTGTTGTTGGGGGATTAATAAACAATTTTCATATAGTCTTCTGTGTGTTTCAGTGTCTCGGTTCTTCAATGAGGAGACAGAGCAGGCAATGATGGTTGTGAAGAGACTGGTTGATGTGGGATGTGACCTGAACCTACAGAACCAGCAGGGGGAGACACCACTGTTCCTGAGTGCAGCTGGGGGCAACTATGGTAGGCTCCGGCATGAGTCATTCATTTATCTAGCCTCTTAGCCACAAATCTTTAACTTAATTTAATTAAAATAGATGGCTTATGCAAATGTAGTAGATCCAGATTATGCAGTTCCTCACTGGGGCCATCTGATCAGGATTTACACCATTTGTGCAGTCTCTAGCAGTATGCCTAGGCAGCTCTCTCAAAAAATAGTTAGCAAATAACAGATTCTATTGATTAGTACCAACTGTGGCAGAGGGTCAACTCAATACAGTCATTAGTTGTGTGGTCAAAGTTAAGAGTTACTTAAGAATGAATCTAGTTTTGTTGATGTTCATTCCTTATGAATGCATGTTGCATTAACAATTTTTGCAAACAGAAACCTGTGTTCTTATAGCTTGAACATCAGTAAAATGATATTTGATCCTTGTATTTAGATTGTTATTGCCACTTAGGGCATTTTATCTTATGGTTTGAGGGCAAAAGTTCCAAAAGATAAAAAATTAATTGAGAAACCTTCCAGGAAATTCAGTTCACTAGCTGTTTCACACTGCCTTGCTCATCTAATGCTCAACTAAAATGTTAGTTGAACAACTTTTTTTTTCTATAAATTCATAAATAAATGTTTAATTGTTGTTGGTTTTGTACAAAGAACAACTCAGGTATGAACTTGATCACTGTTGTTTTTTTTTCTTCATTGTAGAGTTGACTCAGTACTTCCTGGGATCGGAGATAAACTTGGACGTTTTGACCTACAGCAATGACTCCCTGTTACATGCAGGGGTTCATGGCAACTGTCCACAGGTTGTCAACTTACTAATCAATGCAGGTCAGTATTGTCTTTTTATTTACACAATCTTTAGTCAATAGATAAGTCATTTCTTCTAGAAGTAAATGAAATATTCATAGATCCCTTGTCAATGTCTGTACAGGGGAAGTTTGACTTATCCTAGCAGCAACTATATTATGATTTATTTTTGAAGTAGTTGACAATGTTTGTGTTTTGCTAAAATAAATATTAGTAAAATGGTCTTATGTATCCCTTGAGCATCTATTCTGGCTGATATATAAATCAAGCAGTAATCCTCAGATTCATCCCACATTTGTGTTATCCTAAGAGGTAAATAATAGGTTTGAATCAGAAATATTAGTTTGCAAGACTTTTTACACTGCTAGGGGAAGTGGCCTATGCCCTATAATTTTTTGGGGAAAAAAGCGTGATTTCTTCCTTAAAGGGTAATGAAAAAAACCTGATGTAAAGTTATTTTTTGGGGAAAACTGCATGATTTTCTGAAGGGAAAGCCTATAAACAGCCCCTACTAAAAAGGAAAAAAAGCCCTGGCTTTCCATATAGGTTAAACAATTGACACTATAAAAATTATGTGCTCACCTCAAAAATAAAACCATCATTGCATCCACCTAAGCAATTTCAGTGTATGTGAAAGACCAGAAATAATTGCAGACACAAGGTCCTGAATTTTTCAGCATTTTCAGGACCTTGTTCTGACTTGCAGACTGTCCTGGACACAAACAGAAAAGATAAAAACAAATACATCTGACATTTTATGTCTTTCAACAAACAATTTTTGTTTGTTTTATACACAGTCAGAGAATCTGTAACTTCTCAACATTTTACAAGAATGCTTTTATTCCTTTTAAACTTCAGAGAAATATTCAACATGATCTTTTTTGGACAAGAAGTTACCTTGGACAAATTTCAGGACCATTGGGATATTATCACAAAAATCTAGTTCTGTTGTATGCACTGCATTCACAAAATATTTAAACAGAAATATCAGAGGCTCTGGGTTTGATCCTTGGCCATAACATACTAAAGTCATTGAAAATGTTAGCGGTATAGCTTGCTTGGTAATGCGCAAGTAAGTGTAAGGGTAGTTGCATGACTGGTCATCCTGGTATCAGGATAATTTGACTGGGTGCAGTAGCATGCCATGTGTTCACTGCATGCTATACACAGTGCAGGCAGCATTGTTTCCAGTGGAGACCATCTCCAAATAACAGATATAATTAACCAAACTGAAGAAAAACAAATTTATTTACTTTTTAATTTTGTGTACAAGTAAGTTAAACGGGGGCAATTTTTGGGGACCTTTTTACCAATGATGTCATTTATCTGTTCAATGTGTATTGTTAGGCCATATTAAAACTTTTGTTGGTTTAACAGTCCTTAAAACTTGCCAGATAAAGATGAAGTTTTCACATTAAAGTGAGGTTTAATAAATGTTCCTGAATTGAAGACTGCTCATCACTGGTACATTGTGGGCAGTAAAACATGTCTGCCACACTTGTGATCACTCTCACTGGAGAACAAAAAAATGAGCTGAACATAGTGGTCTCAGAGTTGCACATTTTTTCTATAACATTTTAACTGTAATAAATTGTATTGCAATTCTGAATTTTTGTATCATTATAGGATGTGAGGTTAATGTGAAGAATGCTGCTGGTGAACACCCCCTTTTGACTGCCATCAATTCTCTCGCAAATATTCAGGTAGGTTTCTGGACATCAGCATGTATTTGGTTTGTTTGTCTCACCTACACAATTATTGGTAATGTCCCACTAATTATTTGTGGAAAAAGATTCCAGACAAGAGTGTGAGTGGAACCACCAGAGCACTGCAGGTGAACTCCTGACATGAAAGTTCTTGCCATGACCTGGACTCAAACCCACACAGTGAAAGGCTGAGGAGGCCTATATTTGGTATTCTACTGTAAGTCAATTATATTCTAATTATATTCCATGTTTTTACATATTTATCTAAAAATGCTTTGATCATAATTCATAACCTCTGATTTATACTGTAAAAAACTGATTTCAATATACTATTGTTACCTTTTACTTTAAGTGAGGACTTTCATTTAAACATACCCACCAGAAAGTTACACTACATGAAAAAAGCCAATTTTATTAACGTTTGAACTAATTCTATAATATATTAACCTTACTTTATTAGATAGTAGAGTCCCTTATCAAGGCAGGCAGTGATTTGAATACCCGGGACAAAGCAGGATCAAACACTGCATTACACTGTGCTATACTGCACTACTACCAGCAGGCTGCACTACTGCTTCTGGAACATGGTGAGTCATGCACATATACCTGGTGTATTTGCACAAATAACTTGTTAATGCACTTTTAACTGGTGTCAATGCACATATAACTGTTGTTATTGCACTTTTAACTGGTGTCAATGCACATATAACTGTTGTTAATGCACATATAACTGTTGTTAATGCACATATAACTGGTGTTAATGCACATATAACTGTTGTTAATGCACTTTTAACTGGTGTCAATGCACATATAACTGGTGTTAATGCACTTTTAACTGGTGTCAATGCACATATAACTGTTGTTAATGCACATATAACTGGTGTTAATGCACATATAACTGTTGTTAATGCACTTTTAACTGGTGTCAATGCACATATAACTGGTGTTAATGCACATTTAACTGGTGTTAATGAACAAATTACTGTCCTTCATGCACCTGTAACTGGTCTTAAAGCACATATATAGCAAGGGGACCTGAGTGGGGGTTCTACTATACACAATACATCTCTTCTTTCTTCATTAACATAAATGGATGGATGGAACCTACGACACATACATAATTTAATATAATCAATATATTTTGTGTTAACTAGTGTTAATGCTCACATAACTAGTGTTGTTGCACGTGTAACTGTAGTTAAGAGTCATTCCTTTCATAAATCCTAAATTACATATAATTGAGAATGAGATATCTACAATATCGTTTTCAGATAAAATAGCAATAAACAGGAAAAAAAGCCTCTATTCTGGAGATTTGTTTTTGTCACTTCTCACATTTATCAACCATATTTCTTGATAAAGATTTGTATCAATGATATTATTTTTAAATTAAGTACAGGAAAAGCCTTCTTTCATACACAATCAGCAAATACATGGATACATGTAACCACGTATATGTATATTTAGCCTTTTGCTATGGACCACGTTAATTTTATAGTTGCGTGTCACAGTTTCAACTGCCATTATAAAATAGATTCTGGTAACCTATCAACACAAGATAGTCTATATAAATGTACAAATGTCTATACTGGATACATCTAGGTCTTAAAACCCTTACAGCTTTATGAACTTATATCATTGTTACCATTATATTGCCTCTGAGATCATTCTTTCAGGTGACTTTATCCCATTTGGTCATTTTTGAAATAGTAGAATTGATGTTCGAATAAAAGAAGCAAACTTTTAACCACAATGAATAATGGAATAAAATATAACCTGATCACAAGATAAAACAAACCAATATAGATTGGGAAAATCAAGGAAGTTTTCATCACGCTGTACTTTAAGCCACTTTCGTCTCAATAACTTGTTATATCTCCAAACATGGGTATGCAATAGTAGAGAAATAATATCCTTATTTGCTTGATAGTGATGCTTTCATTTAAATACATGGGAAGTACAGATAATGTGATTCTGTGTGTCACATATCTATGCAAAACTGTTACCAAGTTGATTTAAACAATAATTGATGTACCACTTTTCTGCTTTTTTCATAGAAAGAATAGGGTTTTTTTTCCTACCATAATTTTTGACAGCTGTTTTATTGATGAATACTTCATATTTTAGGATGCGATGTGAATTGCCTGAATGCCAAGCATAACTCTCCCCTATATCTGGCGTGTGAGAAGAATGATGAAGCTGTAGTTAGGAGGATACTTGAGACTCCATGTTTTTCCAAGAAGCAATGTCACCAGTTTGGTATTCCACAGCCCCTGTTTGCTGCAGTCAGCAACAATCACATCCATCTGGTAGAGTTGCTTATACAGGCAGACTTTGACATTAATACGGTAAGAGCCTTAGAATTTTACTATCTTGAGAATTATTTCTGTGTTCTTCACCATGTGTCACTACAAATCTTGTACATTTGACATACCAGTAAGTTATATTGTGACCAGGTCACTTCAAATGAATTGAGAATTGATATTCTAGGCATCTGGTAGCCTGCTGATTAATGATGGGGCTTAACCAATTAGGCACAGCTAGGCACATTCAGTGCTCAGGTGCAAGTATGGCAATTAGTCTTTCTTTTTAAAATAACAAACCTCTGCAAGTATTTAAATGGATTTGAAGCTTATATTTATGCAAAAGTAAGAAATTTCACATTTTTAATCGCAATATCTACAAAAGAACAGGAAGTCTAAGAATTTCAAATATAAGGACCTACCTACTGTTTGGAATATGTCGGATATTATCTAACAAGGAAGACAATTTCCATTTCACCATTGAACCCCATTGGTTCATGACCTTTTCCACTTTGATCTCTAATCATAGTCTTATCTCTGTTGGTGTAAACATCATTTATCACGGTTATCAACATCTGAATCATGTCCTTTAACTTACCTATACTGTCTTTAATAACATCATCTTAAAAATTGTATTCACTATTATAAAGGCATCAATTTTAAATCAACAATTATAATAAAGATTTCATATTATGCATATCATTCCAAGTGATTTAATTGATTTATATTATTTTTAAAAGTTTATAGGATAAACATGTTTTATACATGTAATTAATACAAAAATAAAGCTTTCAAATACATTTCTTTTCTGTTCACATTTTCAAGGTGAACATCGATGGACAAAGCCCCATCCAGGTTGCTCTCCATGAAAACTGTGTATTCATTGTGAAACTGCTACTCAAACACAATTGTGACTTGGATGCACACGCACGATTACACAGACTCTTCAAATGTTGTCTGCAGCAAGAGGACGCCCACCCTCATTTCTGTCTTGAACCCCTATTTCTCTCACTAACACATCGCAATGTGGACATGTTGCAGCTGATCATTCAGTGTTACTGGACCTTGCCCTGGAAAACAATCTCCATGCTTGATGATGTGTTCAACTCTACTCCGGAATTAAGTTCTCACTATTCACCGGCATTGAAGAAGGAAATTCGAGAATTGTTTAGAAAGAGTATGCAGATTCCCCGAAGTCTTCAAGAAAGTTGTAGAGCTGTGGTGCGTTCAAGACTTGGGCCAAGGCCTGAGTTGGTGGTAGAAAATCTACCCTGTGCAGAAAAAATGAAGCAGTATATTCTGATGGAGACCTTATTTAGTGATCTTGAGGAAAACATAGCCACTAATGAAAGAGAACATCCAACAAACTTTCAAGCATTTTTGTCACCAGAAAATATCAACCCATCGTAGAGTTTTGGGTTTACTTGTTAGGGAGTTATTATCTTTATTTTAAGTAAACAACAAGATAATCATTGTGTTGACAAAATTGCAATGATGTCATTCAGCTGATGAAAGTCGTTTCTTTGGCTGTAGTTTATGGAACGAAACCAGTTAAACTTAAAATGTTCTTTAATTTTATAAAGATATTTGATAGACAAACAAGAGCGTTAAAAAATTTAAAAAAAAATTTGCATGGGTCTGAGTCTAAATTTTTTTAGAGGTTTTTGATCTGTTCTGGGATGCATCAGTGGTTCTACCCACAGTTATGTATGGTACTCCTCCACCAGTGATAACTGGTAATTAACATAATAACCATAATTTGGCCAGTTTTATTCATGTGTAAAAACAAAAATAAAAAGAACTGCATTAAATCAAATGTGTTGATATCAGTGATCATTTTACCTTTTTTTCTTATGAGTCCACAGGATGCACATTTTCTGAAATAATGAATCGTGACAAAAAACTAATGGGTCCCTGTATGTAACGTATACTGCTGGTTAGTGAATATTACCTCATTTACCAAAGTCCCTCTTCACCTTTACAGGAATGTAACCACGAATAAGTTTTTATCAAGTGTTGTTGAAACATACGTGGTTTCTTGGTGTGTGATCATTATTTTTACATCACATTCCTTGTCACTAACTTTGCTGAAAAGTTCTGTCAGCATTTGCTGTCATTTGACTGCGGGCACTTTTGCTTTTTAGGAGGCATCAGTAAAATATCTGACAGTAAGTTTATAAACAGGCAACAACACATGTTTAATATGGTCCATTTAATAGGCCCATTTACATTGGGTAAGCCGTTAAAATTGAACAGTCAGTGGATGATTTACAAATGTTTCGGTGCATATACAGATTTTACCTGTATGTAATTTCTACCAAAATGGATTTATCGTATGCCAGATTATAATGCTGATTTCAGGATGATGTTTGTGAGTAGTCTACATTACATGCATCCTTGTGGATGCACATATTTAATTTTCTTGTGTCTACGATAAAAAATCAGAAATGCGAAGGTAAAATGATCACTCGATATACAGGGGTTGATCCAGCAATAATCAGGACTGTCTTTGTACTCTTATATTGCTTAATATATTTTAATCTAAATATATTTTAATCAAATTTTCAGAAACCATTTTTCTATTATTGTTTAATACCAAAACAGATTTTTATCGTTTTTAAGCAAATGCTCTCTATGATGTTTGTTGCTATAGGAAGTCTTACACATGTAAGCAGCGACATAATTGACATTCAATTAAAGATTTTTTTTAATAGGGATAACCATGCAACTTTTCAGAACATTTCCAATGTTTACAGATTTTGTTACAGGACGTTATGGAACTAAAGATAAAAATGATCAGAGCAAAGCTGATTCCACGACATCTTACAGATGAGAACAACAAAACCATATTGTGAAAATTTATAATAGTGGGTGCTTCAATTGCACCAGATGAAACAATGGGAATAAATAGGTAGTAACATTTTTAGATCGGTTGTGTTCCAGTCTTGTCATGAACAAATAAGAAATAAGAATGAAAAGTAATTCCCTGACCTTATACTAAGCATATAAAACTTTATTTTTATATTAAGGCTTTCAAATAAAATTTAGACCAAGTCAACTCTTACATGAGTAAAGGTTGATATAGCAATGGATAGCACATTGTTTTGAAAATTTGAATGTTTTTGCTCCCTATACTAAGGTATATCAGTAAATTATTTCATTAAGATAAATTAAGCTCTATACAAAATACAAAGTTAATCGGTAGTCTGTTCGGATCAGGCCGAACAAAGGTATGTGTATTGTACAGGTCTTTTGCTTTTACATGAAAATAGGATGGACATTGATTTCATGACAACTTTCTAGTATTATGAAATTAAATTGTAAGATATATTGATAGATTGTTTTCTATATGTGTACTTAGATTATAGCTTTTATTCATCCCTTTAATTGTTTCAGTTATTACCACACTGAAAATTGGAAGAAAAATTCAAACAAAAACAAAATAGCATATGTAAGGTATTCTTAAACATTCATTTGTTGCCCTTTTTCATCTTTTTTTTTTAAAATTACCTTGTCTTTTTCTGGTTTCAAAAGATTTTTTGTTATGTGAAAATGCTTTCTTTTCTCATGTTTTTGGCATGTATTGCCGCAGGAATTGCTATATAATAATGTTGAACAATTTTTGTTTTGATGAACTATATTCTGTTTTGTTTTGTAGTGTTCTTGTGCAAGTGCAATATTTGAGTTGTGTTCAAAAATATTTATTTTTCAGTTTGTTGTTATTTGCATCGACTTGTTTTATACCGGCCCTATGATAATAAGGGAATTTGTGCCTTATACATATCATTTGAAAATGCTTTCCTATGTCAATCTCTACATACTGCTAACACCTGAAAGTTTAAGTGGCAGGGTCATTTAAGGGGTGCACAATGGACTGAAATCAGCAAAAAACATTATCTTTACACACATAAACCAGTCCTAGCACTTATCCCTAAATCCTGATCACAAAGGAGAAAATCCAATCTTAAAGTCTTGATTTAGCTTGGGATTGAAACTGGGGCCTCTTGATCAGCAAATGATTGCCCTTCCAATGAGCTACACAGTCAGTTCTTTATATTGTCATAAATCTGAACAAAAAAAATAGAAAAAAAGGATAAATATTCATTTTTAAAGTTTGTTTCAAAAAATAAAGAAAACTATAATGCTATAAATTAAAGTGTTTTTTTTTTTTTTTAGTATTGCCAGAATTTTAAACTGGCAAATAATCATCATTTTGCCAAGAATGCATTATAATAATGTAGATTTTCAACTTCAACTTTGTACTGCCAAAAGTCAATACTGACTACATAAGGCAGGCGCAAGTCCTGAACATTGACAATTTAAGACTAATAATTTTAGGAATAACATGTACATGTGTACATCTATGTATATTTTACATTTGTAATCCACAGTATTATATGGATTAGATCTCATCATACCAAACGTTGCCAAATTTTGTTTTGAATTTCTTTCATCTTTTGTTTAAAAAATCCATGTTGGTAGTTTAATCGGTTGTTTTGATCTACTTTATTATGTATAACCTTTTGTTTTGATGTTAAGATACATCTAGAGGTATGTTATAGTAATTGTTGATAACGTTTGTTTAGAAATCCATTTTTAGTATGTCCTTATAATAAAAATACTGAATATTTTACATGTACATCATAAGTTATGAAATCTAGTCTAGAATAAAATCAGAATGAAAAAGTCTATACATGTATTTCAATTATCATTCCCAATTTGTTTTTTTGTTTCTCCAAAACCACCTCACTACTTGTACCAAGGTTCGTACATAGTCTGGAAATCCTGGAAAAGTATGAAATTTTAAAAGTTTTTTTGCCAGGTCTGGAAAAGATATGAAAAAAAATACTACTAGAGAAAAAGTATGGGAAAAAAATGGTAAAAAATTATCGCAGCCACAAAATACTCTCTAAGAAATCAACATTTCAAAAATACAACCTGAACCAAAGTCGTAGGGATTTCTTTTTCGGCACCCATTTTATTTCAGTTGAGTGATCTGTTACCCTGCCAATAAGTTCCAGACCTTAGAGTAAATGAAATTTTCAATCGCACACTTAAGGTCAGAAGTCAATTAAGGGGTCATGCTTTGTTTTACGTCATGCTTTGTTTTACTGATTGGATTTTGCTATGATAGGGTCATGTTACTTGGATGTGGATTATGTTATATCAAGCAGAATTGGGCAGCCATATCCATCTTTAGGTTTCCATTCTGATTTGAGCAGTGGGGTAATTTGACCGCTACTTTTATGTTATCTTGATGTTAATGATAAAGGTCTTGTGTACATGCATATAAAAACAAAATACACCCAGTTTATGTAGTTCATTTTATTCTAAGCTTTGAAAAAGGGAGGCATAAAATCACCAATGCATGAATCATAAAGCAGTAGTGCAAAATGATGTATGTCGGAATAATACTGTGAGACGTACAATGATGTATGTAAGAAGGGCCACAAAAGAAATGTTCACATACTGAACCAATTAGGAGTAGGCTGGAATAGAACAACTTACAACAACTGCTCAAGGAAATTAGTGGCAACCTGGTCAGGTTCAAATCCTGAACCCCATCATCTGGAAACACAACAGCTATAAGTGAAGTTTTCTCAATGTAAATAAAATGATCCAGGTAGCATTTCTGACAAAATTACCAGTACTGGATTGAAAGAAAATAATTTTTGTTAAGATTTTTGTTAAAACTTGGAGAAGCATAGATTGTTTAGCTGTAGGTATTTGTGGGTAAGACCTTTATCTGGAAAGACATTTAATTGGCAACAGTTTCATGTGGGGGAAAATGGTTTTAACAAACTATTTAACATCCAGGCATCGTACCCAATCGCAAAATTCTTATATCATTGATATTAGGCAGCTGCTTGAACTATCCAAGTTATATTTGGTAGTTTTATTTTTATTCCCCCTAAAGAGATGGGCATTTAGCTGAAGAATCATCAGTTGGGTGCTGGTTCATCTTATGCCCTGTGTTTCTAACCCGAAGTGAATTCTAGATTTGTGCTGTTCCATCCTACGAGTTAATGATATTTTTTTATCCTTTTCGAATAAGACCACGCTGGCCTTCTCTCCTTTTACTATTGTTGTTTAGTATTTATTATTTACGAATAAAAGGATCAGGGACAGAAGTAAATTCGGTCACTGGCCAATACGTATGCTTACGTAACTGCTCGGAACATTTCGGGATTCGACCAAAGTAAATTAAAATCTTTCATGACTCCCTTCATGACTATAATTTGTGCAAATGTTTTGAGTTATTTTGTTAACAACTGTTTAATATAATGTATCTGAAACATTATTTGCACCAAATTTTATGATGAAATTCCAAACCAAATATACTTTAAACACATTAGTACCTAGTGATCGGAACAAGTGCAGTGCATAAGAACCATTTAAGTACCTACATTATTATTTTGTGTTCTGTTGGGGTTTTTTTCCACATAAACAATAACTTGAAAACTATTGAATATGTTCACTCTCAACTAAGCGTATAGGGCCCTCATGAGGACTAGAAATGCAGTGCAAAAAACTCCACCTTTGTTAATTATTTCAGTTATCTTCCTTCACTTGTTGTTTTTCTTGCCCTGAAAATGACCAAAAAACTACTTGATGGCTTAAATTGAACTTGGTATGAAGATATCAGGTGTAGGTTAATAATGTACCCAGGTTATGTAAGCTTTATTTTATATACATAGATACTTTTGCTTAACATATATAAAGATCATCGCTCGCACTGTAAATATCAAGTATTAAACATTAACAAGTGCAATTGTCTTTATTTGTTACAGTTAAAATGAACACAAAATTGTAAGTTAAAATGAACACAAAATGGTTCACTAGTATACAGGATGCTGTATCCTTTTTAAAAGAACTAATGAATGCAAAAATGGTACACTAGTATAAAGATTGCTGTACCCACATTGAAAGAACACCTAAATGAACAAAAAAAGGATACACTTATATAAAGAATGCAGTATCTTTATAAAAAAAACATTAAATGAACACGAAATGGTACACTAGTATAAAGACTGCTGAATCATTCTTGAATAAACAAAGTAAAAACATTATTTTAAACATACTGGTATATCATTTTGGGCATTTATGACTTTTCCTTTCTATCAATAATGATGATACAGTCTGAGTTTTTTAAATAAAAGTTTGAATTATTCTGAAAACAAAATTTCTACTTCTTTTAAGTACTTGTACAAATAACTATATATGTTAAATAAAATACAATTGATCTTTAAAAAATGGCATCAACAGAACGAGTGTGACAACAGAACGAGTGTTAAATATTTAAACAATTTAGCATTAAACCTAGATTACAAAGATATATATATATATGTATATACAATGTTAAACAAAGTATACCTTGAAAGCCTCTTTTCATATGAAGAGTTGTGATGTATATTTCCCTTGTTTTAGCAATGATTTATAATGCTTTGAAATATATTAATTAAAACATTATGTTATTCTCATGTCTTGTTTGGGGCTCTGATTTGTTTAGATGTGTTTCATGTGCAGATAAATTGTCTCATTCTACAGCATTACAATGTAAGAATTATAAACAAAGGTATTTTCAAAAGGATTTTGATTTTCATCTTTCCTACAAAATACCTTTATAATTATACACAAGCCATGCACATATTACAATTAGTTTTGTGTTTATGCAGCGATAACATGTCTGAGTATATTCTATGAAATATTTCTATATGCATGCATCATTTTAAAAATATAATAATATAAAAATCTCCTAGTTATAAATACCAATTATTGGGCAACTAAGAAAATCGGTAAAGATAAACATTCAGATAAACAACTTATATATGTATGTGTTTGTAACCAGACCAATATAAACTTTAATTTATGTTAAAACCGTCGGATTTGACATGCTTTAAGTTTGTTATCCTCTGACAAATCTAATAAAAGTATAAGAAAAACATATAATCAAGCCCGGGGAAATCATAAACAGTAAAAAAATGTAGCCCTATCACCCAAAATATAAATTATTGTAATTGAATATCTAAGAATGATGTGAATGAAAGGATTAGAAAATATGGTAATGTCATAAAACCCATAACAGAAAACAAACAAAAAAATGTCCCAGCGATTGACATATGCCCAGGGAGAAAATATATGACCTTGACCTTAAGAGGTGGCACTTACAAATAATATGCAAGACAAGAGAATGGCAGATGACAAAGTTTTAGTTAATACCAGGAAAAAATGGTATAGTTATGGGAAAAACACTAATATAAGCATGAATAAATTAATTGTAGAGACAAATACTTCAGCATTCTTTGTATTGTGATGTTTGATATAAGTATTCTAAATAATTTGGAAATTATGGCCAAGACACAGACAGTGGAACTACTATGAGCAGCACATTAAAGGCTTAAAGTATTGACAACTAGAAAACAAAACATACATAATTCAATTACAAAATTGTAGCAACAGCTACATACAAAGGTTTCTCAACAAACAGCTTGAGATTTTACAGCAAAACAGTACAGATCTAAATCAGATTTTATATGAAAGCACAAAGCATCAGAAATCTGCAACAACTTTTTACTAGGTACATGTATTGATAATTCGTAGTTATTCTAAGTTAAAAGAGTACAATTTTGTGCAAAAGTAGGAAATAGATCAGAAATCCAAAGAAGACAGTCACAGATGGAGCTGGCAAACTTGACATGTACAGCCTAGGCCAGGCCAAATCCTGCCTAGCAAGTGAAGCATACTAAAATTAAATAAGAAAATCTAAACAATGAGTCACATTTACTTCATAGCAAGCTAAGTTAATCACTCACTCATTATTTTTTCTTAAAGGCTAAATTCTTCATGACAGTGTAAAAAGCCTTATTATTGGAGACTCGTCAGTATATAGTGCAGACCCTGGTCTCACAGCTCCCAGCAGGAAGCTGGCTGATGTGCATCAGAATGGAACATACAAATAAAATCATATCTAAAGTAATAAGATATGAATGTGCAAAAGTTTCTTAGCATTACAATAAAAAGTTGGTAATTATTATCAAGGTAACAACTTTTAAAAAGCATATGAAAATACCTATCAAAAATAAAAGGAGATAAATTCTGGTAAGAGATCCAGCTATTCCAATTCGAAAGTAGGCAATTTTTACGTGGGAAGCATATGAAGGTTGATCAAATGTCTCATAGTGGGTCGGCCATGAGGGCAGTTCTGAAAGAGAAAATAACTGTTTTAAATAACTGATTAAAATACATTGTACCAACAAGATGGTTTATTACATTATACAAACAACAACAGGGTTAATTTCACTTATATGCCATACCTAGCGTGTTTTATCAATACCGGTAACTAATGTCAACTGTGATTAAAGCTGTGGTCGATAGTACCACATCAAGAATGACCATATTTGCTACTACCCTCCATGTGATGTTATATTCATTCTATTATACTAAAGAAAATACATGTCAATTACAGTGCACATTGTTTAACTCTATTCACAATATTAATGGAAAGTTGTTACATGTCCTAAACTGTTGTCCAGTCTGTCTACATAAAACTCTTATCTAAACAGTGCAAGTGTAAAGCACATGATGAACACTTGACATAATTAACACAAAGAAAACTTATTGTTTGTGATACTTTTCTTGAGCACTTGACCTACAAAGAGACCTAAAGCTAAGTCTAGTAATTATGATTATTTTGGAGTTTGCAAGCATCTAATTTAGTAAAACACTTGTGACGGCAGGATTTTTTTATGTCTGTCAACTTTCAACTGAAAACAATTAACAAATTGTTCCCTGATAATGACATTAATAATATTCTTAAGTTTCCTTTTGATTTTTATTATGGCACTAAGTAAAACGAAGTTGTCTGGCATACTATAAGTAGAAAGACATGCAAAAGGTAGTCTAGTTTACCAAGTGGAATCGATGAAAAAGAATCGCAAGATACATGTAGCAGGTGTTTAAAAAATATTAGTACTGGTAGTAAGGAATGGTCCTTGCTCAGTTACTCATATTGCACAGCAACATCTGTGTTGCAAAGTTTATATTTCCACCAACAAGGATCTTTGTTAAAAGGTCCTATTAAATGTTCGTACAAAATAACAAGATACCGTACTTACTCACTTATAAGACGGGGATTATTCCTTTAAATTTCATGTTAAAAGTGTGGGGCTCGTCTTATAGGCGGGGTCTAGCGACCTGGCAAAAAGTTTTCACGTTGTTTTAGGGCGAAAACATACCACATAAACTTGTTAGCAGTTATGCAATGACCCGACGTGCCGTCATTGTCGACCACCGATAATTTACCTTAATTGAACTTTGAATTCTGTCCGTCAACGATTAACTGTCTCACATTCATTTCCCTTTGTTCTGCATGAAACACGGCTTATTATCCGTCAGTAAACACTGAAACAAACTTTCAACTTCAGTCTGCCAAATACACCAAGCTGTGATTTACTCGTGTAGACTTGCCTCATTACACAGGTCAAGTGACTGACTCTGAGATAAGCTGTTGTCAAGGTGATATCGATCGGAGCAGTTTGACAGTGAGGGTGTGAACGATGTGTTTTTATAAGCAGCTGCCTATTACATTTCTCCATGAAATTATTGATTGGCAGAATGTACACAAGGACAGTGCACTGTTCCCCGATATATCGTGTACTGTCATACCAGACTTGGTGACGTAGATCAAAGAAATTAATGTCATGCCGCCATGCGCTACAGGATAGCAGTGCAGCTGAGACTAGATACATCCCCCAACGTGTGAAAATTACAGTCACTGTTTACCAATTAACCCTTTTGTTGAGACAGCACGACTGGTCGACGCTCCTGTTCATTTTTTCGCCTCGTCTTATAATCGGGTCGAAGCAGAAACCGGCAATTTCTCAGGTGAAGTAGGGGGGTCGTCTTATAAGCGAATAGTCTTATAAGTGAGTAAGTACGGTAGTTTTCAGTATATCTTACCCAGGGTTGTTCTATTTCACCCATATGAGTTACAAGCTGAAAAGTAAATACAATATATTGTAACATTTCAAACACATCAGTACTTTAGTTCAGGAAATGTGATTGGTATTTTATGTTTACAACACAATAAACACAATAAAATAATATTTTTTAATTTGTAAAGAAATAAAATGAAAAGAAACAATACACTTCAACGAAGCGGAAAACCAAGCTAGTATAAAACTTACATAGCACCTGCTGGAAAGTATCAACATGATTTGTGAGAGTATCAAAGCACTCAAGTGTACTTTTGTCATTAATTATATCACTGGTTGTCAAGTCACAAAAAAGATCATATCCTTTTTTCTCATGCAAATGTTGTTTGATGCAAAAACCAGTAATCTAGATTGAGATCAAATATCTTCCAGACACTGACTCATATTTATCCCTAAAGTTATTGTATTGCTAGATATTCTCCATACAATGTGCAAGAAGCTATTGCATTAAAACAGGTTAAAATTATACCCATGTAAATGTAATCATGCTAGTGGATTTGGGGGGTAATTTTGATTTGGTGTGAAGATATTGTATATACTATAGTTCCTAAACAACAAAATATTATGTGAAATATAAAATCACATTATTAATAATCATTAACAATAATGAACTATATAATGATAAAGTTCTACAGAGAAAAGTAAATCTTGTTAATGAGAAAAACTTCCTCATAATTTTGGAGTTCTAATTAGAACTGTATCTTCTATACTTGGTCTTAACAGTTCTCCTAAAAATACAGCTGATGCTTACTTGACATATTGTTCAAGACATAGCTGCAAACAACCATATCCTGATCAGACAGATTCAGGCCTAGGCTTGATCCACTTGAGGTAGGTAGGTTAAAAACTAGACAGATGTCTACATTACCTTCTTCATTTCTGCTTTATTGAGTGTCGTGCCAATCATCACAGATTTCCTGCAAGCACGGGATGCAAACATGGCACGGACACGAGACGGTCGGCATGTGAAACCCTAGAGTTAAACATAAAATGTACACATTACAAATATAAGCTGAGTCAAGTAATTTTGGTTATTACATACTTAAATATGAAGTCAGCAAAAGATCACAATTATTATGTCATGTGCAAAATTTTTAAGTCAAAAGATTTATAAACAGTTAAATGTGGAATAGTTTACAACTAGCAAAATATGTGTTAAAATTGTTGTGTTAATGATAAACAATGCATTAAATATTGCATGTATTCCAAGATGTAAAAAGGATGGGCAAAACTTTAAAAAGGGCCAATTCACTATCATCACCTCACATAACACAATCTTAACAACAGCAATAGTAGATCCTTCTTCACATCTACAAATGTACCAATTAAACAAAATATAACACTTTCCATATAAATATATAGACAAAAATATCCAGAGTGATGCATACTGCTAAAGCATGTGCATAAAAGAAAAAGGAACACTCACTGGAGAATCTGTTAGCATGAAGATCATTTCCTCAATATCTGAAAAAAAAACAATGTTTGCAAAATGAATGTTATTTTTTATATATAGGAACAAGTGTACCTCTTCAAACATTTGTTAGTAGTTTGCAAAGGTGTACAGATCAATGTAAAAAGGAAATGCTAAATACAAAGATAAAACCTCAATATATATTTTTATTTAAAATTAATACTGACCAACAAGTCTTCTGACTGAAAGTAATACCCAGTTGATATATTTTTAAATATCGCCCTAACAAAGAAAATTTTAAATTTTATTGTCCTAATCTTCATTAAGTTGATAGGAGACTGATAAAGTGTATAGCGTTTATTCTTTTGATGTTAATACTGAAAAGACAATTTGAGTTGTGTTTTTTTCAGTGTAATGAAATCAATAACACACAGATGTCAGGGTGACAGTGAATATTGTCAACTCTTGAACTAGAACATTACCTTCAGCTGTGTTCTCTGGTTGACAATATCCACTATGGCCCTGAAAGCCATGTGTTCTTTATTTAATATTACTTAGTAAAATATAGCCATAAAAGATTGTTTTTGTTATTTAGAAATCCATTGTGGCAGCACAATGAGAGACATTAATGAATAGTCTCCCCTGAATAATCCCTCAAGGGGTGGTTTCACTAAATACCGACCGGAAGTAGAATGTGTGACATGGACTTTTTCTCTTTAGTAACAGTCTGTTGCTATGTTTTGGCATTAAATTTCCTATTTTGAAGTTAATCTGAACCTTTTGGTATCAAAAGGAAGCTGAAACTATGTAGAATTAAGAGAAAGCAAAAGTCTGTAACCCCTATGCACAATAATGGACTGATCCACTTTTACAGAAAGTACATATTTCATTGAAATTTGGCGGTTACCGACTGGCAATTTGGCGGTATGCGCAGTCTATGAAGCTTAACCTTCTTACAAGTTGCAAAAGTTGGCTTATTTCTGGGTCTTTCTGATAGACAATAAATAGCTTGTTTCACCTATATATGGTTATGGGGGTCCATCATAACTTGGTCATGGTGCAATTTGTTTCCATCTTTTCGCGATTCACTATAGAATATAGAACAAACTTATTTAGTGGCGTCTAACCTCAGTACTAGTAGGTCCTTTCATTTATTTTACTCGGTTGTTATGCTTGTGCTCTTTGGAGTGTATGCAGACTGTTCTGCCTTTCTTTGGGTAACCATGTTAACCATCATCAACGAACACTTACATTTTCTTTTTTAAATAACAAATTTCTATAAGTGTCTAAATGGATTTTAAGCTTATATTTATGCAAAAGTAGGACATTTCACTTTTTGTAATTGCAATATCCATAAAAGAACAGGCGACAAAGTCCAAGAATTCAACCTAAAAGGACCTATCTACTGTTTGGAATACCTTGAATATTAACTAATAAGGAAGACAATTCCAATTTCATCAATGTACCCCATTATGGACGTTATAGCAATGTCTACAGTGTTTGGTGGAAGAAGATCCAGAGAATTATCTGGGTAGAAGCATAGGCTCTGCTGGTCAGCTGAGAGACCTTTCCACATTAAGTCCTTCACCCCAAGTGCTGGGACTTTAACATGTGAAATTAGGGACAAAATCATCAAAGGAGTAGCAATTTAGTGACTAAACTCACAAAGTATAAGTGAATACATCAAAATGTATATCACAAATATAATATCAAAGTTCTAATGGTACAAATATACAAATTACAAAATAAAAACATATATGAAAGTTAAAATGTAGTATGCCTATCAAAAAGTAACATCCATGTTTAATTTAACAGACAAAAAATCTAAAAAAAGTGTTTTAAGAAAAATATCAAACTTCATTTAAAAAATGTACATCAAAGAAGTAAGTTCCCCCAAAAGAGCAACATACATAGTATACAAATGAATTGTCAATCTATATTTCAGAAATTATAAAAAGTATTCATTTTAAGACATACCTTCTTTCCCAAAGCTCCAATTCTTGCTGACTGGGGTTGCTGTCAGTTTCACCCTTTGATTAGGTGGAGCTAAATGAAGAGAATAATCATTTCTTGTCATAAACATAATTGATCTTACTTTATTTTTTCTAAATCAGTAGAATATATTTGGTATGATTCCCTGTACAAGTTCAGTAAGATTCAGACTCCTTATCTCAGGGTAAATGCATGAAACCAAATCTACCATGCTATTCTCTAAGAGTAATTAATCATGACATACCTTGCATCATATAACACCCCACTTTTTTTAAAAAAAAAGGTTTAAGTCTAGATGTTACTAATGAGCGGATGGTTGACTTTCCTTGATGGCAGTTTACTACCAGAAGGTATTGCACCCTAGCTAATGCTCAAGCAAATATAAGGGTAGCCCCACGACTGGATTGCCCAGCATTAGGATAATGTGACTAGGTGTGGTATCATGCCAGGTGTTCAGGGCCCGCTATACACAGTGAAGGCAGAACAATATCTTCTTCAAGTGGACACCATCTCCATATAACTTAAATACTTTTGGTGGGACAATAAACCCAATAAACAAAACTATGACTGACTAAAGCCACTGTAAGACAAAAAATATTTCATTGTGTTGGATTAATAACCTTAGAAAAGGAGCAATACATATTGTATGCTTAACAAATACTGCTTATCTTTCAGCAGTTATTTATTTCACTAACCTGTCTCATCAATAAGAAACGCGAATCCATTCTTGGTGAAAACCTCAACATTATCCATCAAAATGGTTTCACTGCTTGATGTTAACTCCAGGTTCTTGGGACTACAAGGTAGAGTAGTAACAATCAATAATCTATTCTTAACACAAAGTATGTAAACTCTAGAAGAATGGCACTGATGCATATTACAACCATAAACATTCAGACATACGGACACAAGAACAGAGAAAAATTGTTGAAATTATCAAAATTCAGACAGACAGGTGAACATGAAGTGCAGCAGAGACAGAAACTCTAGGACAGGTGTACAGATAGAATAATATTTATGTCTGTAAGAGAAACAAACAGTTATAATGAGTTGCATACAAAAACAAATATTTCAATTCATAAGGTTTTTATGAGCATTATCCAAAGTTAATTTAATGGTGATAAACTTACTTGATCTTACATAGTATATCAATTCAACAAAAGATGGACAGTCTAAATGCAAAGTGACCCATATTTCTGAAGCCTTATTTTTTAAACTTACTTAAAAAACTTGCAACAGCATGGACAAAAAACAACTGTTATGATTTAAACTTGTTTTAATAATTCTTTAATCTTGCACTCAAAAAAAAGCATCTGTTATCTAGTGGTAACAGCAATGGGCTTGGCTTCAGAGGCACCTAGTTCCAAAACCCAGATATGTAGTCCTTGGGCATGACCATTTACTGCAAATTGTTCTAAGGTAGTTACTATCAGAGTTCTACCCAGGAAGTGGACGATAAGGATTAAAATGGAAATTAGACTTTTGGTGCCCTTTTTCTTGTGATATCTATATAGCCCCAACTACATGTAGTGATGGTATCATTAAAGGAATCCATAAAAAGTCAGTTTTATCACTTTATAAAGCAATCAAATGTTATCTCCATCTCTTCCCTGTACTTAATAAGAGGGACACCCTTGGCTGTGATGACAGTCATCAACTTGTAACTCCAATGACTGTGGGTTTAAGTCTTGGACGGTAGTAGAACTTTCATGTGGAGAGGTACTTCCAGGTGACCTGTCGCACATTATTGGTTCTACCCAACCATTTGTCTGGTACTTCCTTCACCAATAAAGGCTTAACATGACCAATATGACCATAAATGCAATGTAACCAAAACATCAAAACCAAACCTAATAAGTCTCTGACTCTGGATGACATAGTCACGCTGTAACGTTTCGAAGTTGAATTTCTCATCAGTTGCATGCTGATCCACAATAAAAAGGTCCTGGCCTAGCCTTGTGATGATGAATCCTTGGTTGAACTGACCCAGAATCTCCATCTGACTGAAGTTCTCTTTCCTACAACAAAGAAACAGCTACAAAAAGGGGAGATAATTTGATTTCAAAATGAAAAATTACAACTTCAGAAAAGGGGAGTAAGTTTTATTTGTACTTAGAAAACGAAATTCTGACACAGTGTTCTTATTCATTCCTTTGGTAAACCTTGTTAATATAATAACTTCTCTTAATGAAATTCTACTTTTAAGAAAACAATCCCAGCACTTTGTGTAGCAAAATATCATCCAATTAATCAAAAGCTAGTAAAGGTACACATGTCCCTGCCATGTTTAATTGAATGAAAACAAAACACACACAGCTGTAAGTAATGAGTTTCTGGTTAAATTATAAGATGGTAGATGGAGGGGCTTTGTTCTTGGTGTTAGCAGAGTTAAAAAAGATAAAAAGAAACCCAGAGTCCTATATGTGGACTGTTGGCATCCCACAGTTTGCCCCTATCAAATACATGTGACAATGTTTTACCTTTGTTTGGGGAAAAAAATAAAACTTGAAACTTTGCATCATGGCTCAGATAGGAAATATATGTAGGTACTGTGTTATTCTTTACTTTCCACATTAATGTAGGGCATCAATAAACAGCATTTCAAAGGATCTGTTCAGACAACAATAATTAATTTGGTTGTTTGAGGATTTTTTTAGTCCAAACTGTCTGATACCACCGTTAAGGGCTTATATTACTACTACAAGGAAGTAAGGCAATATAAATAATGAGATAAAAAACAGTACAATTTACATTCAATCAATTTACAGTTTGTTAATTTAAAAGATGATGGAAAACTGGCAAAGCTTTTCTTTAAAGATTGTTGAAAAGGTGGCTATATGATAGAATGGGCCAGATGATAGTAATATTGGACAAGATGTGCAGATGTGCATATCCCATTACAATAGAATAAAAATTCTGTTGATAGTGTAGTAAAATTAATTGATCACAGTCAGTTTCCAAAATAATTGGTCAGTCTTAGCTTTCATATGCTTTGATCATCCATTCCAATGAATGTAAACACAACTACCAGCAAGCTAAGTAATAATCAACAACAAAAACATATTATGAATAGGATGAATTCTGAATGCACATGTTTTATGATGGTATTTTCATACAACACATACTGCTAAGGTGGCCTGTAAAAAATGCCGATATCAATTCGGTACAGATCATAGCTTCTGGTAATGTGAAACAACTGACATATAAGGTATATACTGATATTCAGCACTGCCAGTGCTTTGATTATTTATGAAAATGTATGTGAGCACCTTGAACTTGCACATTGAGCTAGCTGGGCATTATGAAAACTATCAATCTAACAATAGGGAAAGGTTGTAAATTCAAATAGCAGAGCTGTCTTATGTCAATAAGGGGGCAAAGAAGACCTTACTTGATCTCTTTCTGCAGCTCTTGTTCAGCAGCCTGGTTGTCTGTAGGACTGATAGTTGCTCGGAAGGCACGACAAAACCCATCCTGATCTTGTTCCAACTTTCCTGTTAATAAAGAAAGCTCACATGATTCTAAGATCATAAGTTCTCTTTATGATTTACTGTAAGTCTGTTAAGCCTGAATTAATCAAGCCGAGACAAATGTGCAGATCCAGTTCATCCTATGCCAACTAATCACTGGCAGACTGAACCCAGTGGCTGGCAAGTCTTTAAATCATCACATTGCCTCTCCATAAAACTGTAAGTGTAGAACTTAGATTTAAGTATTTATTATTGACAAATGTAACATGATAACGGTTCAGCCAACTAAGCTCATAAGTTGTTAAAGAACATTCATTTCTGTGGCACAAATACACAACCATATTGTTATGTGTGACAAGACTTTAGCCTTCCTACTCCAGGGCTTTAATGTCCCATTGTTTTAAACAGTCCAGTACTATGCATTTTGTTTGATTTTTTTCATAGTCAGCTGAATACAAAGTTGTATCAGACCACCTGAACTGCCCACTTGCTGCATGTAACAAGTACCCAGGTACTGGATAACTGGAGCAATCAGAAATAAATACTCATCACATGAATTGGTTGGCAGGTGGCGGGGGAGGGTTTCAAACCCAGGAACATGCCAATCTGGAATCCAACATCTAATCCACCAAATCACACATGCTATGCATGTCATACTATAAACAATACCTTTGGGATGCATGAAATGATGTTTTTTGTCATAAGTAGTCAATAAAGAAAGATTCTTAACGTATTAGGAAAAAACATTTAGTTGTTGTCAATTTTCATCCATCATACAGAAAATTAAAAATATTTATAATATTAAATCTTCTCATGCATTAAAACTTTCATTTATTATTTCATAGACTTATTTACCACAAAAGTAGTAGAATTTGTGTGCAAAACATAAAATGTACAACTGCCCTTTGAAGAGAAAAAGGTGATTGTTTTACCTTTTCTAATAAACTTCTTTTTCATTTCACTGAATGAAAATGGTACACTTCTTTCATGTTTTGTCACTTTTTCTAAAGAATCCTATAGAAATAAGAAAATACAAACATCAATAAGTCAATTAACAAAAAAAACATGAATATAAAAAAATGGGCAGGAAATGTATGTAATATAATAAAACATAGTACAGACAGTATAAATAAACCATTCAGAATTACCTAGAAAATGATTCACAACAAATCTGATCAGTTGTGAGTTTTATTACTTCACAGTATACCTTATGTATTCATTTTGATCACAGTTCTAAGCTAATACCTTACTTAACAATTCTTGATGTTTAATCAGTCAGATATCATGTCAGAAACTCCTTATTTAATTTGGCAGTTTTTCTTTCTACCTTCATCAAATGTTCATGAGCGAAGCCACAACCAGAAAACACATTTTTTGTATAAAGCAGGTCAACTGTTCGCATATGTAGCATACTACCAATGAAGTCCACCTAGAGAGGATCGATCATTATTACAACCCAGCACAGAAAGAATGCTACTTCCAAATTTTTGGACTATTTTAACATCCACTGTCCACTATTTTTTTACAAACATAGCCATAGTTAACAGTCATAATTAAAACTTGGTGTTTATGATGTGCCTTATCACATGATACAAACGTAATTATAGTAAATGTTATGCTTAAAACTAAATCATATGATCAGCAGGCAAACTATTTTTTACTTTTTGCATCCATAAATAAGTAAAACATTTAGTATAATACTATGTTAAATTAACAATGTAACTAACAGTATCATCTTATATGTGGTGTATATTATGCTCAAGACATTATAAAATCATCAGTAACAAGTATGATGTTTAAACTAAATACAATTTGAATTATCTCTAATTTTCGACCTTTGGGCATAAATCAAAAGAAATTTGTACAAGCTACTTTTAATTAATAGCTTAGAAATCATCCATGTCAACAAAAAATCTCAAGAAGTCAACGAAAAAGTCTTACCACTTTGTGATTAAGTTCTTCTGTTCTCTCTTCATCAGCATCTGTTGCAAGAATTTCTGGATGTTCATCTATTAACATCAGGTCATTTGACTGCCTTGATCTGATTGGTTTTACTACAAACACTGTATCTTCAAAATTGTGATCACCAGTTGCATCACATTTTACTTTAGTGAAGTCTATATCTCTGTCTGCACTGACCTTATTTGACCCCTTTCCTAAATTTTGTTCAAACTCTGCATCCTCACTGTCAATGTCATTTGCCTGAGGTAAGCTATCTGATTCACAAGAAAGACTTGCCAAGTTCACTCTTTCTTGTTTCATTTCTGTATAAAGAAAATCATTATTCACATTGTCTTCCACTGCTTTTACTTTCTTTGCACTCTGAACACTGTCTTCCCTGTCTTGTACACTTTCATATGTTTCAACTTTAACGAGGCTTTCTGCTGAAGTATTCACATGTTCCTGTAAAACAAACCTTCTCTCCAGAATTGTTGCAATTTTTTCTGAGGAATCTTCTTCAGTTGTTGCATGTGAATATTTATTTTCTTGTATAATAATAGGGCTAGAAATGTCTTTCTTTTCAAAGTTATTTACAAGTTCGGATTGTTCTCTGTCACTTTGCTCAAGTTCCCTATTTTTGGTTGGTGATGATATGTAAGATGAAACAAAGCTGTCCAGCTTTCTTTCTGAAATATAAAACAAGGAATGAGTAAAAGTGGTTGAAATATTAGGGTAATGGTAAAGGCAACCAATAATTTTTTGATCTGAGACAGAGTTTATTTGAAGCACATGAAGTACTGTGTCCACTGTCAGAAACATGCCATAACACTTGACATGGGACCACACCCCATTAAATTATTATAGCACAAGGTCAGCCAGAAAAAGATTAAAGTCAAAAAAGGCTTCTGAATGGACTTTTTTTTTGTCACAAAAAACTGTTTGTTAGCCTATATGACCCTGCAGAGCAAAAGTTTAAATGCTCAAAATGAGGAAAATATAACGTTAATTCACTAACTCACTAACCAACATAGATATTTACTAAAACCTTTCTTTTGCTTTTTTTGCCATAGTCGACCAAAGCCGATAATTTCATCAGGCATTTCTGTTAAACACATGTACGCTGAAAGTAAACAACGGTATCAGTGTTTTTCTGACCGAGGTGAATTCTAAATTTGTGCTGTTTCATCCTATGATTTAATGATCTTTTTTTCTTTACAAAAAAGACAAACCTGGCCTTCCTCTCTTTCAAGTCAGGGTGCCTTCGTCTCCCATTGTTATTTACAAATGATTACATAACTGACTTTGGATTGGACAGAAATATTTAAGAACTCACCAGTACTAAAATATTTTTTTGAAATTTTATGATCTTTTTTATTGACTCTTTTGAAATAATGTTAACAACTATGAACAAACAGCCATTTTATGTCATATAATGTATCTGGAACATTATTTGCACCAATTTTGTGATAAAATTCCAAACCTTATATATCTTTAGCTTATGAAGGCAAAGATTACCGTGGTGTTACATTCCTAACATGTAGAGAATGATCTAGGAGATGATAAATGTGAAACCAGCAGAATACTGAATTTGAAGACTGGTCACAAAACAATTTTGTGTGACAGAAAAATCATAGCTCAGTAGAGTGGTTTCCTGCATGACCATAGTGGTGTTGGTGCAATGTTCAAAAAAAAAGGAACCTCACTTTGTTTGGTGGAAGATCAAACCTGCGGCAGGGTTTGATGCTTTTTCAACTGTGCACCAAGGACTTGTATTACATTTATGAATGAACTACCTTCTACAATAAAGTGTGTTCATCTTAACAATATCCAAAAATAGTAAGTTGAGAAAAGCCTCAAACAAACTAGAAAGAGTAGATAACACAGTGCAGATTCGCTGGACTTCTCCAAATAATTTATTGTCTCAACACAGATTCGAACCCACAGACTAAGGGGCAGAGGAGTCAGCTCAACTAAGGCCATATTATACCCAATTCGTAAAATTATACTTGAACAAGGAATGTAATTACTTAATTAAGATTCAGAGATATATACAAATAAAGAAAATTATTACGTTTGAAGCCAAGTCCCCTGTAGTCACTGACTGCCTGTTCACTGTCCCCGGTAGAACCAGTACGATCAAATGCACTGCTGAATGAACGTTTTAGTTTCATCAGTGACGTCATAGAATTTTGCTGTAATACAAATCTATAGTCTTAACTTGTACTTTAACAGATCAGACCAAGGCTAATAGTGCAGATCCAGATTAACTATGACCAGCAGGTTTGTCAAGGTAAAAGGGTTTAACAGAGAAACACACTGAAATTAATCTTTAACAGAATCTTTCAAGAATGACAACTCTGCAATATACATTTTATTTTGTAGATTGATTGCTGTCCTTTGATGATCTCTGATGTTCCTATCAGGCTATAAATTAGATTAAACATCTTTTTGTTATATCATTAGTCAAAAACAAGATAAGAAAAGATTTACCATGAGCCTTTGTTTTTTTTTAGATATTGATTGCAGTTTATATAAAGACGGCGATGTTAATAAATGTACCTTGTCAAGACTCTGGTGTCTAGTAAGTCTGAAAGAAAACAAGAGGTCAGTTAAGATGATTGCACTCATTAGATGTTATATTTGACGAGGCCTAGTCTATGTTTTACAAATAATTTTATATGCAGAGCAGTAAGAAACATGTTAAACTGACATACAAGCTTTACAAATAATGTGATTAAACAATTTCAAGCTTTTTAAAAAGTAATTTGTCTTCTCTTATTTTTAATTTATTCTTTTACTGAGTGGAATTTTTTTTTCAAAAAGAAATGGATAACTTACCCAGGAGGAAAATTTCCTAATGCGCTTAATCCTGAAAAAAAAATAATACAAGAACAGTAACCTACATAAATGGCTCATATCGTATTTATACCAGCATATCAAAAATGATTAAAAGATTTGTAAATAATGATATATTTTAAGATAAGAATCATAATACAATTAAGGAAAAGTGCAATCACCAATGGCTGATTTTGAGGGTGGTAGCTGCATCTGAAGTATCGATGTTGTTGGTTCATACATTGCCAGTAAGGAGGCCTGAAATACAATAAAATGAGGATGGATTTAGTGCATCTAAAATATATAGAAAATGCCAGCCCAGGGCTCTAACCTGATTTCTTAAGTTATCATGAAGTATGGTCCAGCCACTGAGCTAACCATGTTTGTAACACACTATATTTCTCTTAACTGGCAGCATCTGTATTGTTAACCTTCTGTCATTCTCTCCTTCCATCCACATTTTTTATCTCCGCATACATGCTACATTCCTATTCTATACATCAACCAAATATTCATTTTTCGATCACTTTATGTATATAGTATCTTTTTTCTAGACATCAACTAATCAACACAGTATAAACAATTATTTCAAACAATTACATTATACCTCAGGTGACCTCCCCATGTTTAATCTCTTTTACAAAATGCATGTCTGATTCATATTGATGAGCAACTTATGTATGGATGACATCATGTTCTGTTTGGCCAACAGTCTGAGAGAATCAATCAAAATATTGGCAAAGATAACACAATGTTACAAAGGTATAAATTTACCTTAATAATTGCCAGAAGAAGTTTTTCTTGTTCCATGAACACTTGTCTTTTGTCTGGGGTTACGTTAACATCAACTCCATCTACAGTAGAAAGCTGGCATTAAAAACAATTATTTTAAATAAAATAGCCTTTTGGTTGCCTACGGCCTAAAAATTTAAGTCCTGGATATTTGACACCTCTGCATGTCGCTGCCTGGGCTAGAGACTCAGTCTGGGAAAGAAAAATTAAAAAGAGAATATCTTCCAACTGATTGTTGGTGTGCCAATGGCTTGACAAATAATATCTGGACATTATTAAAATAACTGTGTTTCTGCAATTTGTTTAAAAACTACCTCTTGAAGCTCTTCTAAAAGATTTCTACTATGGGATGGGATGGGATGGGATTAGGTGGCATTATTGCATCGATACTGTGCAGCAACATTTCTATCATTATAGCACAGGGACACTTATGAGGTGCACATGGACTGAGTTGGCCGGTCCCTTATACTAACACCAACGAGTCTGGCATAACACTGTCCCCTTAGCCCCGAGCGTTAGGAGGGAAGACACTACTACCAACTGTAAAGTCTTTGGTTTGACCCGGCAGGGGTTTGAACCCATGTCCTCCCGATCTGCAAGCCGATGCTCTACAACCTGAGCTATTGCGGCCAAATTTCTACTATGACAAAATGACCAATTTAATACAAATAAATTGATAAAAAGATGAACATACAAAACCAGATTTAAAACTTATGAGAACTTTATAAGTGTCATTTTAATAGGTACTTTAAACAATATCCTACTAATTTTGTAGCAAATAGTAGTACATATTCTAAGTTATTAGCTCCAAGTAATATGGTAAGACAAAAGTGATTAATATATTATAAGTCTATCACGCGGATCCTGATGAGACATATATTCCAAAGTATAAATAGTGAAAATCTTACCTTTCTTCATGGTCACTGCCAGCACAACAAATGGATACTGGTGTCTATTGTACTGGTGGTAAACTTCATTTACTACTTTCGAAAGCTAATAAAAATAAGAGAAAAAGGCAAAACGGCATTAAAGAGGCTTTCCGTTTTTTAAGAATTTAAATTATGTATAGACTACTCTTTTTTGTGCTCTGCACTTCATCTAAATTTGCAACAGTTTATATCCAAACAATAAACCCAAATAATTCTCTGTTAGAAAGTATGATTTTAACAATGAAATTTCACCCTAAATGTAAGAGATAAAATATGCTGCATTCAAGAGGATCTGCATGAAAAAGCAAGAAGAAATTTTAAACTTATTTCACACTTCATTCTGAGGGCTAAACATGCTAAGTATTTTTGGGGTATTAAGAAAGATTTCTTTTAGAAATGAACTCACTTTATTGGAATCAAATGGTCGACCATTGATGAAGAAGAACTGTCTGTCAGTACTACTTCTGCCAAGACCATGATCACATTTAGAAACATAACCAGTAATACTGAAAAAACAACGATAAATATCTCATGTAAAGCACACACCCATCAATACTGAAGTGGGATGAAAAATATTTCAGTTTAGAAACATATTCCATAATATTGAAATAAATAAAATAATATTTCATGTAGTAATAAAAACTTTATAATGAAATAGGAAGCTAAATATTTTATATAGAATCATACCCATCGATTCTGAAATAGGATAAATACTCCATTTTAGATACTGAAATAAATTAATAGTGCTGAAATAAAACAATATTTCATGTACTAAAAAAAACATCACATAAGAACAGAATGATAAATATATTATAATAGAAACACACACATCTATCCTAACATAGGATAAGATTTCATGTTAGAAAAATACCCCTTGATACTGAAAAAACAAGATAAATATTTCATGTTCAAAATGTATCTTTATCTGAGAACTATAAACATGTTAAATTCTGGGAAAAAAATATGGAATGACTGCTTTAAGAATTTCAGAAAAAATCAATAAAATTAAAAACAGGTAAATCCATATGTAAAAAAAGAGATAAAATTACTGCGTGCAAGGGTAATCTAATAATAAATATATACCAAGAAAAATATAAAACAAATACTTAAGAATTTTCCAATCTATGTACAATTTAATACAGATTATTTCATTCCCAGAATTCATTGCAGACTAGTCACTATCTAGAGTACCTAAACAGGGATGCTGTTTCTGCTGACTGCAGTCCAAACTCCGTCTGTTCTTCTGTGCCAGGACTCTTCTGCTTGAACTCAAGCAAAGACTGCGTCTGGTAAAATACCAGTACATAGGTCAGCCACCTTTCAACAAGGCTTTAAAACTAGGCCTATGCAGGGTCAAGTTATCAGGTATTTTATAAGATTTATAAGATTCAAACTCAGAACAATAATTACTTCAGCCAAACAGACAATGGGCATGAACTTACAGCAGATAACATGCTGCTGTCACTGGAATTTCAAGCTGTGAATGAACATGTCTGTTATGTGGTTAAATTTCTTATGAGAAATGTTCCAACTTTAAAATAAGAAATCCACCTGAAAGAGATTTTAGTGCTGCCTTCACTAGGGTATTAAATTGTGCATGCATAGACATTTGTTATATTTTTGCCATCTTTCCAAAGACTTCTTATTTTTATGAAAGAATAAGAGAATGGTTCATTAGAAGCAGATTGAGTTGCATAAAAAGTATTATGAACATGTTTATAAAAGTTTGGTTATTAGATACATCATACTCAATAAAATACATATTGCCAATATCCATTTAATAAAAGTGAAGAATGACCACAGACAAATAACTAAGTAGAACTGGGCACCGCTGGTCAGCTGGAAGACCTTCCTAGCTAAAAGTTCTCATGCAGACTGAGACTCAAACCAATACAATTAGGAACAATGGTAACATCTCACCAATGATTGACCCTAAATGAGTAACTTTAACACCAACTTTAGGATTGTCAACTGAGAATCTGAGGTCAAGATGTACACGTACCTTCATAAAGTATATGGCATGTCCAATCAAACAATTAAAATTCTAACCAATACAATGAAAAGTCAATCACCGAGGGTGGTGCTCATTTTAAGCATAGAAATTGTTACTAGTATCATAAAGCCCTCCAATAAACAGCTTTCCATACTCCTGTGTAAGTTACATACAGTGTCGACTCGTTAGCTCAGTTTTGAAGGTACTGGCTTCTCACACTCTCATCCTGGGTTAGAACCCAGCTCAGTGGGAATTTTATGCTACGCTTTTTTACTGCTGTCAGTCATATGAAATATAACTGCCTTTACTGTCATGTCAATAATGACCTATGTTAATGTAACTACACATTTAGATTAATCTTGTGGGCTTCACAGTGGTATGCACTTAAAGCATTTTAAAGGCGGCCTTTATTGTTTATTATTCTGAAAACATACAATAAATTAAAGATACCACAATCACACTAATCTTAACATGGACAGCCAGACCAGAACAAACCCTTCTGTCAAGTTTAAACAAGAAAACCTATTCCAGTACAAAACTAATGACTAGTATATCTAAGTCAATGTTCCACCTCAACTTGTGTCATTGCTGTCGATTAAACACACCAGCCATAATGATCTTAGTTTTAACCACAGATTAATAAGATAGTTGTATTTGGGCTTAGATTCAAGAAATATTCACTACACAATTATGGTCATATTTGTGATGTCCTGCTATTATTGGTTAATGAAGACCGCAAACATATGTCCAGCACACAACAGGATGGCTGGAAGACCTCCATAGAGAAAATTCCAATTCTACTGCATATTTTTGAGTCTTAAAATTCACTTACTTGCTTTGGACCAAACACATTAGAGATGTTTTCAAACAATGATTGGTTTCCCTTGGTTGCCACAACAGTTGACCTATTACTGAAAATGAAACATTGTTAAGTATAAAGTTAATTTTAAATAGCTGTAAGAAAACAAACAGTTATGAAGTATTTCAATATCCTATTTTTGTTGCTTAATGAGATATCTGGATGGTAAATTCCTGCTATTGAGGCACTTGGTCTTGGAATAAAACATATGAAAAGAGTTTAAAGGACTTTCACCTATTAACAACATTTTACCTATAGAGAATTTCATCAAATTCATAAGAAATTCACCTGGACTTTCATTTCAGTTCTTAAACCATAAAGAGCTTTATAGTATTAAATAGAAACAATATGTGGGATCTTAAAATAAAAGCCTATGCCATCACTTCAAGTAAATGTTCAATAAAGAATACGACACCCTTTCTCAGTCTGGTTGCTGCAGGTTATCTTGACATGGCTACTGATGATACAGTAGGAGTTTAACACCTGAGCCATTTTTACAAATTCCTTCTTGACATTCTTCTGAAACTCCTTGTGCCGCACTGGGAGGGTGTAAAACAGGTTCTGGAGTGACACTGTTGTACCAACCTAAGAAAAAAGCAAAGATTCTGAATAATTTCTGGTACTGCTTTTACTGACAATGTAACATTAGTCTAGTTTCATTAAAATAACACTTAGTTGACTAATTATGGACAAAAAAATATAACATGTGATCTAATCTTACACAATTCACTATTTTTGCATTAAACATTAAATACCAACATTAAATGAAAGATTAAAAACAGTCTTGGCAACTAATAAAAGGAAAAACAATCAATTCACTAGTGTACCTGTCGTGCCACTGAAGCCTTTTTGGTGATGATGCCATTATGATCAAACTCTAGTCGTGTTGCCACGGCAGCATCTTTGTGACGGGTGATAATGCACATGTCACTGTAAATAAATATATACAAAATATAACTAGATATTTCCACCCATTCAGAAATGGCACCTAAACAACTGGTATTTAAAAGAAGTTTAAGTGTCCTCAACTATATCTGAAGTGGAAGAATATCTAAATTTAACTTTAAGATAATGAATATCAAAACTGCAAGACACATCAGTATACATAACAATCTAGTTGGTAAAATGAGCAATTTGTTTGATTTACCTAAGCTTTCCTTTCCTCATTTAGTCCAATTATTTTATATTTGGAAATTCTGCCTTTTTTTGTTTGTACATTGATGTTGAGGTTATTGCCATGTTTTGACCCAGCTATCTGCCCATTGATATCTCTGCATAACTTTGATTCAGGAAAAAGAAGATTATGTTTGATATCATTCAAGTGTGATCTTTTACTTTCTTTATTTAGCACTGGTTAATTGTTTTTCCTTTTCAAATGAGAACTTTTTTCAAAACAATTAAATGTTAAATTAGTATATTTTAACAGCATATATACCTATCTCACTTTTGAAAGCATTCTAAATAACCACTATTGTTTCATGAAATTTGCTAGGAAAAATATCAAATGTATACTTTAGAACAGAGTATCTAAATACTACACAGTATACCATATGTAATTAAGAACTGATTTTACAAATTATGCACTTTTAAATATATTAAAGATCTATGCAAGATGTAACTGGAATTGACAAGCAAGTATTGGAATTCAATTTTAATTTATAATTTTAATTAACTGATTAATATGACATAATGTCATATATCTTGTCATAACATGCCAATGATGAACTTGCAAAAATGTAAATTGTTTGTCACTTTATCAAGAGAAATAGTATCAACTAGATACAATTACACTACATACTATCACAACAGAAAGTGCCTCCGATGACTCGCAAGTTTAAGCACTTATCCTATTCACAACCAACACGTCAGCTGCCAAAAAACATCTTAAAATCATCTTCAAAGATCATGTGACTAGAATTATCTGCACTAGTGAAAGTATCCGATAAACGGAGGTTATTTAATGAGATGGTAAGATGATACTTGTCACTTAAGCTGTAAACTATTTCTACACTTAAGTTTAACAAATACCTGTATTTATAGTCCTTTTTTCTGCAAGAATTTATAACAATACAAATAATATGACATTATTACACACTTTGAAATTGAAATACACATTGAGGTAAAATATGTGATAATAGATGAAGCAGCAAATAGTGTAGATCATTATTAGACAGTTTTCCATGTAGCTGGCTGTGCAGGCTGTATATAACTTGCCTGGGGAATATACTTCAAGATATATTCTTCATTATTGCCTCAAAAGAAAAAAACAACTTTCTTCTAAAATTTCCAGAAATATAAAAAATAATAGAAATTTAAATTTATAACCATACCATAATGCACAGAGAGAACTCAAAGCTTCACCACGGAACCCAAATGTTTCGACGCTAATGAGGTCGGCAAAGTCTTGAAGTTTGGAGGTATGATGTTTCAGAGCTAGCAAACAAAAATATCATTACTTTGTCAAGTAGTTATATAAGTATAGGTGAGGTAGAAAAGCATGGAATTGCAGATCAGTACTAGTGGTCTAGCTTCCCCAGAACAGCCTCGAAGGTGACATGTACATAGACTGTCATAGTTGACATCTGTCAACACGTGGTATTTATTATTTTTTTATTATTTATTATATTTATTTTTTGTTATTATTACAATAATTATCTTTTAATATTTAATAATTAAGTAACACTACTACTGTTTTCTTGTACTTATGAGATCCACTGGCAAGGGTGCCTAGATATATTCCTAGCAGGACCTGGCTGACCTGGATCTATACTTTTTCTCCTCCTTGATAAAAGAGTACCGTACTTGGTTGGTTAAGCTTAATCAGGGGTTTCTCAAGGAGGTTTCAATTATGATTGACCCATTATTAGGATGATATTACTGAAATTTTACTGTCATTATTGTTATGTGTTTAAGGTAAATACATTTTTATTACTTTGCAAAATATCTGCATCAAGTTAAATGGCATTTGTTCTACATGAAATTGTTCCTTAAAGGAACAAAATCTAATCATACAAACATAAACATCTCTAATATCAAATCAATATTACAATGTTCTATAATGTACACAGTAAAACAATAAATGGACCTTTTTCCCAACAGGACATCCTATACAAGCTTGGGCAGTAAACAATCTGACTATTTTTAATCAAAACATACATACTCTCAGCTAGAGTTTGCTCAAAATTGCAGTCCGAATGTCAAGGTGTGAAATCTCAGTTGAAAAATTTGCGAAAATGGTCAACTGCGGAAAAAGCAGGTCATGAACAAATTAATTTTACTCACTAAGTCCTTGAAAGTTGGCTGCTTCAACACCGCTGCCATTATCGGTAACTTCTATCGAGTCTCGGCCATATTCCTTCAGTTTTATATCTAAGAAAATTAGAAAAACAATTAAATGATAAAAATACATCACTCTAAGTTGAGAATGTTGCGAGCTAGGGCCAGCAATGCTGAAATTTCTAACCAATTTTTTTTAATTCCGCCTCTTTTTGTTAGCACAACACCTTATATCAACATAACTTTAAAAGGTTACCAGCTACTGTTGGGGTTGATAATAACACTGGTGTCATATTAATTCAATACCTGGATTATCAAAACTGGATGATGATGACTGACAATGATTATGATGCTGGTACTGATGACGATCATTATTATTTTCATCATGAGAATAATTGTAAAAATGGTTATGATGATAATGTTGATGATTATACCTACCTACAATTGTAGCACCAGCATCTATGCTGTTCTCGAGAAGTTCTTTCACTGCAGTAGCTAGCGTGAGAACAACTTGTCCCGAACATATACGATGAACTGACTTTTTGTCAATCGGACAGATGCTACTAGCTTTAGGATGGTCTGCTGAAGGTTGCTCGAAATCTGAAACTTCATCGTCCATTTCTGGAAGAAATATCATAATACATCACAAAAAATATTTTATATTCTTTGAGGCTGCTTGTTAACTTGTTAGGCAACAGAGATACAAAGTCAGGATTGCTCAATTAATTGAATAATTAGATTTATGTAATAGAAGTACTTAGTATCAACTTCATACAAACAATTGGAATTTTGATACAGATTTAGGCCTTTAGTTCATTCGAATCTTAAACATTAAACATACCCCACCCTAAAGGTGTCTATGGCAAGTAAAGGGTTAACAGGACCTGGACACTTACTATAGTTGGTATTTTTGTTATAGTGATACACCATAATGCATATATTAATGCTATCACCTGGCAGGACACATGGTCCTAGTTCTAAATACATTACATAATGAATCCAGATCAAATGATACCAACTTTCTTCTAAAGACTGGCTCAAGCATCTTCATTAGTCTAGTAAATATGGTCACAGCTAAAATGTACCTTTAATGGCATGGATGTAATAAAGCAAGAATTTATCCCTATAGAAGGTAATATAAGCTTAGTGCCATGCTGAGTGTCAATCTGGAGTATGAGAGACTTATGAAGCAGGGTGTGATAGACTGATTGAATGTATGTCTGAATGTGTGTACCAATGGGTGAGGGAGATTAATAATTGGGTTAATCAGGGAGTTATCAAAGAAAGAGAGGCAGAGAAGGCAGAGAGGCAAGAGGGGAGGGTTTAGATAGGATGGGTGAAAAAATAAAGACTTAGGAAATCAGTAAGTGCCAAGCAAATCCTAGACAATCGCAATCAAAACATTTAGATTCTGTAATTACTGCATCCCCAGTTAAAACTTAACATCTTAACATTGCCAGGTGACAATGCTTTAAAAATTGGATCAGATCAACTGCTTAAATGTGACATTTATCTTTTAAAAAAAAAAATTGTCTAATAATGTGCATGTGACATCTGCAATGTGAATGCATTATGATGCCAGATATTCTAAGATATTCATAATTTATGATTTTTCCAATTCTGTGGCTATATTTATGAGTTTATGATCATTTTACCAATGTTGTGGTTATACTCATGAGTTTATGATCATTTTACCAATGCTGTGGCTATACTCAGGAGTTTATCATCATTTTACCAATGTTGTGGCTATACTCAGGAGTTTATTATCACTTTACCAATAATGTGGCTATACTCAGGAGTTTATTATCATCTTACCAATGTTGTGGCTATACTCAGGAGTTTATTATCAGTTTACCAATGCTGTGGCTATACTCATGGGTTTATTATTATTTTACCAATGTTGTGGCTATACTCATGGGTTTATTATTATTTTACCAATGTTGTGGCTATACTCAGGAGTTTATTATTATTTTACCAATGTTGTGGCTATACTCATGGGTTTATTATTATTTTACCAATGTTGTGGCTATACTCAGGAGTTTATCATCATTTTACCAGTTGTGGCTATACTTATGGGTTTATTATTATTTTACCAATGCTGTGGCTATACTCAGGAGTTTATTATGATTTTACCAATGTTGTGGATATACTCAGTAGTTTATCATCATTTTACCAATGTTGTGGTTATATTCAGGAGTTTATTATCACTTTACCAATAATGTGGATATACTCAGGAGTTTATTATCATTTTATCAATGTTGTGGTTATACTCAGGAGTTTATTATCACTTTACCAATGTTGTGGATATACTCAGGAGTTAATTATCACTTTACCAATATTGTCCGTATACTCAGGAGTTTATTATCATTTTACCAATGTTGTGGCCATACTCAGTAGTTTATCATCTTTTTACCAATGTTGTGGTTATACTCTGGAGTTTATTATCATTTCACCAATGTTGTGGATATACTCAGGAGTGTATTATCACTTTACCAATAATGTGGCTATACTCAGGAGTTTATTATCATTTTACCAATGTTGTGGCTATACTCAGGAGTTTATTATCATTTTTCCAATGTTGTGGCTATACTCAGGAGTTTGTTATCTGTTTACCAATGTTGTGGCTATACACAGGAGTTTATTATCATTTTACCAATGCTGTGGCTATACTCATGGGTTTATTATTATTTTACAAATGTTGTGGCTATACTCAGGAGTTTATTATCATTTTACTAATGTTGTGGTTATACTCAGTAGTTTATCATCATTTTACCAATGTTGTGGCTATACTCAGGAGTTTATTATCATTTTACCAATGCTGTGGCTATACTCATGGGTTTATTATTATTTTACAAATGTTGTGGCTATACTCAGGAGTTTATTATCATTTTACTAATGTTGTGGTTATACTCAGTAGTTTATCATCATTTTACCAATGTTGTGGTTATACTTAGGAGTTTATTATCATTTTATCAATGTTGTGGATATACTCAGTAGTTTATTATCATTTTACCAATGCTGTGGCTATACTCATGGGTTTATTATTATTTTACCAATGTTGTGGTTATACTCAGTAGTTTATCATCATTTTACCAATGTTGTGGTTATACTCAGTAGTTTATCATTATTTTACCAATGTTGTGGCTATACTCAGGAGTTTATTATCATTTTACTAATGTTGTGGTTATACTCAGTAGTTTATCATCATTTTACCAATGTTGTGGCTATACTCAGGAGTTTATTATCATTTTACCAATGCTGTGGCTATACTCATGGGTTTATTATTATTTTACCAATGTTGTGGTTATACTCAGTAGTTTATTATCATTTTACCAATGTTGTGGCTATACTCAGGAGTTTATTATCATTTTACCAATGTTGTGGTTATACTCAGGAGTTTATTATCATTTTACTAATGTTGTGGTTATACTCAGGAGTTTATTATCATTTTACTAATGTTGTGGTTATACTCAGTAGTTTATCATCATTTTACCAATGTTGTGGCTATACTCATGGGTTTATTTTTATTTTACCAATGCTGTGGCTATACTCAGGAGTTTATTATGATTTTACCAATGTTGTGGATATACTCAGTAGTTCATCATCATTTTACCAATGTTGTGGATATACTCAGGAGTTTATTATTATTTTATCAATGTTGTGGATATACTCAGTAGTTTATTATCATTTTACCAATGTTGTGGATATACTCAGGAGTTTATTATCATTTTACCAATGTTGTGGCTATACTCAGGAGTTATCACTTTACCAATATTGTCGCTATACTCAGGAGTTTATTATCATTTTACCAATGTTGTGGCTATACTCAGGAGTTTATCATCATTTTACCAATGTTGTGGTTATACTCAGGAGTTTATTATCACTTTACCAATGTTGTGGATATACTCAGGAGTTAATTATCACTTTACCAATATTGTCGCTATACTCAGGAGTTTATTATCATTTTACCAATGTTTTGGCTATAATCAGGAGTTTATTATCATTTTACCAATGTTGTGGTTATACTCAGGAGTTTATTATCATTTTACCAATGTAATGGTTATACTCAGGAGTTATTATCATTTTACCAATGTTGTGGTTATACTCAGGAGTTTATTATCACTTTACCAATGTTGTGGATATACTCAGGAGTTAATTATCACTTTACCAATATTGTCGCTATACTCAGGAGTTTATTATCATTTTACCAATGTTTTGGCTTTAATCAGGAGTTTATTATGATTTTACCAATGTTGTGGCTATACTCAGGAGTTTATTATCATTTTACCAATGTTGTGGATATACTCAGGAGTTTATTATCATTTTACCAATGTTGTCATGTTTAAAATGCTAAGTGTTTTTGTTGCCTCCTACATAGCTACACTATATCAACATGTTATTATTGTAACATGCACAGTTCAAGATACAGTCTGACAAAATATAACAGAGATTCCAGCATTAAGCCAAAGCATGTGTAACTGACAATACATAGAAAATGAAAATTAAATAACTAATATATGGTATACTTTAAGGTAAATTTTAAGAAAATTCTCTATCCAGTTTTGTATTTATGGATATTTCTTTCTTCTAAAATTGATATTTAAGGTGTCTCTTTTTTAGAAATTGGAAAACTCCTTATATTATGTTATATCTTCTTTAGGAGAAGAGTTCTGCTATTGAGTGTCATTTGGAAACAAATTAAAGCACTAGACAAACCAATAAAACTTGTAATTTGACAGGTTTGACTCAAATTATCCGAAAAATGTAATTGTTTTTAAACTCAACACATTTGAGGCTGACTTTCCTATTTTTCTGATGACTGTGCATTATTTAAAAATCAGAGATCTCTGGACAGCCAAACAATTTATATCAGCATTGCCCAGATGTTCTATAAAGTATTTTGGCTGATGCTGCAAAATATAAAATAATTTCACTACATGGTTTTGATTTTGTTAAACAATAATAAATTTGTAATCAAATTTAACATAAATAATTCAATAAAAATTCATTTTCAAAATAAAAATTAAAAAAAAAATGTTTTATCCTTCATCTAGCAGAGTGATGCAGAAGAAAATGTCAAAGTGAAAAAGTAGGAAGAAAAGAAGTTAACCATATCAATATTCAAACTCTCAACCCCAAGTTCTGAAGCATTTTAACCCTAGTTTTGATACTCTTCAACTGGAGGTGCAGCATCACATTTGCGCTACCTTAACAGATTTCCTATACCTGGCACGGTTCTCACAAATAAACTAAAAACATGCATTTCTTGTAAAGCATGTAAATAAAATTAAATGTTAGTTATTAAAAGGCTGATGTTCATCATACTTTTAAAAATGGTTATTACAAAATTAAACTTAATGAATTCATGTGGCAACAATAAAAAGTCTGTTTCTATTTTACAAAGAGTGTTTTAATTTTAAGCCTACATTACATTTTAATACTATTTTTAGATTCCAAGCTGTTTTTGCAAAGTGTATTGGGAACATCATATGTAGACTGTTACTAAATTGTCAGTACAAACCTTACAAAGATTGTCACTAGTAGCAATTTTGTTGTTTATCTGTAAAGTGAAAGTCAAATGAACTTTTGACATGTCATTGAGCTGTGGTACAAATTGACACGGTGACTCCCTTAGGTATTTTGTAAACAATTGAAAAAAGCATGGTTTTAACCAGTGAAGGATGCAAACATATGCTTTATTGTTAGGAATTATATTAGCAGCAATGAATACATGTGTCCACAACTTCTTTTACATACTGAATTATCCAAGGAACTCAAGTTCAATACTCGGCCTTTTAATGTGCGATATAATTCAATTTTGGCCAGACGTATGTCAGAAAATGCTCCTGTATGCATCCTAGGAAAAAAACATTGCCCTGGGGACCATGCCCGCAGACCCATCTTCCCCAGGTGTGCACATCAATTAAGGCCCAGCTAAACCTCAGCCTTAATACATCAGTAAGAAACAGTATTTTGATTTGTTCTATACTATATGGCAGCATTAAGTTCTTCGTGTCATGTTCAAATTGTGTCCATCCTGTAGTGTTGATCAAATTATCAACTTGTTTAGGTTGATGCAAAAGGTATAACACAAGAATCCACAGCTGGAGGTTGTAGAATCAAACCATATCTTGGTAAAAAAAAATCAAAGGCTGCAACAGCCATAGTGGCATCATGCAATAGAACTATTTAAACAGGTGTCAAAAGCTGAACATGATGATTTAATGACTAATGAAGCAGACCTAAGTTATTAAATAAAACAACTGAATTTCCTTACCTGTAATCTGAACTCTAAGGATGTTGTGTGTGTTTTTTTGTTTTGTTTTTTTGCTTTGCAATCAATAAAATCAACAATAATACAGACAGGTTTACAAGGGCAGGACAGAGCAGGTTAGTAATAGTAATAACAATTATATTTCCTATATGTTTACCCAGGTCCTAGATAAAACAGTGCTTTTTACAATTTTAAATGATACGAAACTTTTTTTGAAAATCTTGCAAATTGAATAAATGTAATTATCCTATGTCTATGTGTTTCCTAGCATTATCACATTATAGTTACAGTATAACTATTTTCTAAAATCACATACAGAATTTAAGATTCTGGCTTCTGCTTTCATATAAATTCACATTCCATTAAGATAACACTAATCACTAGGCATTCACAATTAAATTATAATTGAAATATTAAAACTAATGAGAATTTAAATACCTTGAGATTTCTATAACATTTAATGACTAAGATTTGATGCAGAAAGGTTTCTGTTGATGATTAATCATTATTATTAGGAAATTATGTTTACACTTCTATGGAGTGGTACACACAGGTGGCTACGAAATTGTGATTCATTTTAAAATCACAGGTGTGTTCGAAACTGCAATTCATTTGAACATCACAAGCGGTACAAAATTGCAATTTATTTTAACATATGCCAAGGGTCAAAATGTTGGCCTCACCTGATTTTTTTTGCTGCATAAGTGCTTGTTCGAATAAGCTGTTTTTAGAGTTTGCTTCCTTTTCATGAAATGCATCAATATTTCCACATTGTAACTTATGGAAATGTCAACACTATAAATCATCAACTAGGTCAGACACATTTAGTGTTAAAGATTCCCCAATAGCCCAAACACACCTACATAGGCTTTAGTGTCAACTGAATCATACACATTCCAGCATGCGTTCTGTGTTCTGTGCCTCAATGAGTTTGATGCGATATTTTTTAAGTAGACGATTCCATTATGATGTGTTGCATTATTATTCTTGCTTGAACAATGAACCAGTGTTCTCACAGTTTCGTTTTTTTAATAATATTTCCACTATTACTACGCTAGAGAATTTTAACAGGCACATAGCCTAACTTTAATAATGAAGATATATCGCTACATGTTTTCTAGGATACGTCTGCTGCCACACCTGCAACCCCTTGATTAGAATATGTCTATTCCTTGATCAAAGCCATTCATTCATAAATATCAATGTCTTCTTCCACGTTGAAATAAAGTGAACTTTTAGCAGTTTTAATTGTACATCATTTTACTTTGCAATAACAACAGTCACTATCATTTATATTGAAAATATTATGAACAGAAAAACAACAACTATCCTTGCTGCTGGCATAAATTAATCTGCATACAAACTACTACTGGATGCTGCATTGTTCGATGCAGAAAGTAAAACATCCCTATATGGCCCCGATCTTTGCTTGACGCCATCAAAATTAGCTTAGTTTACAACAATGTGATGAGGATAAATCAGTGAGCAGGTGGGTCACTGTGCAGGAGCAGTAACACTAACAGACTAGAAACTGGTGGTTCTGCACAGTTGTGAATATGCTCTTCCCAAAGCTGTCTGCCTGAGTAATTCTGCTCGTAGATAATCTGAATCCAGAAAAGGAGGTTGTGGGTTCAACCCCAATTCTGAGTAAATGTTGTTTTGTTTTTAGCTCTTTTTATAACAAATGAAATGAGGATAATTGGGTAAGCATATTGACTATGGAGTGAGAGCAGCATTACTAGAAACTAGTGGCGATGTTCTGTTCATGTCTGGTAAAAAAAAAGTCAAAAGTGTGGAGTGGTATGAATATGCTCTACAAAAAGCTGTCTGTCAAAGTAGCTAGGTTAGTAGAGCACCTGCCTGAAGTGTATGAGGTCATGGGTTCAAACCTTATCCCTGGTAAATGGTTATTGCGGCTTTGTTTACAACAAGTCCTTAAAGCTCATGTCTTATTCTGAAACTCGGTTACTTGCTGACCATATGTTTCACAGTTGTGATATATGAAACATTATTGTATAATTATATAAAGCATATACTGCAAAATTACTGACTTATCCGAAATCAGGATTATCCGGGTTTACATTAAGTCGTTTGTAAGAGTCTGTACCAGGATATCGCAATATAAATGCAACTTTTAAAAATGAGTTCAAATGAAAGTCATTTTTCAAACTGGTAGGAGGCATTGTCAAATATTGTTTCGAAAGAAACTGCACTAATAACAAACTTACTTGAAATTGCGGGAACACATTCTGTAAACAAATGTTCCCGAACTTTTTGCAAGGTGCGTCGTACTTTCTGCACGACTGTTAACTTAATACCATCAACCGAGACATGGCTATTTCTGTCGGTCTGATTAAAGTATCTCGGATTCCAATGATTTATATCGAACGTCTAGACATCTTATTAGTGAAATGGAATGATTGAAATTGGGGGGAAATCTTTTTTTAATTAAAATATGCATCATACGTCTGGCTTATAATATTCACTGATATTTATTAGTGTTCTTAAAAAGTTAATAAAGTGAACATTACATCTGTTCTGATTGTTGTTTCTGTTGTTTTCATTTTCAAAATTGTATAACATCTTCGATAAAAAATAGCAGCATTGCTTTTATTTAAACGAAGGTATAGAACATAATGATCGTTGTGGATATACAGAGGAAGTCGGTAACTAAGTTAGCTCACTCCAGGCCCAATCAAAGCAGACCCCACACTTGACCAGCTTTCTTACCACAAGCGGATTGTAAGTACACTCCACCGAGACTTCGTGTTAAGGTAAAGTTTGCCTTCCCACTTTAACTCTCTGGAACATCCCCCTTTACAATACAATTACATTTATTTACCTGCCATGATCAGTAATACAGCTGTAACTAAAAAATAAACCTTGTTAAAATTGTTTACTTTATTTAAAAAGACACTACATTTTAAACGGCATTCTTTGCTAAATAGTGTCGCATTAGTCGTGTTTGCGCATTGATTTTGATACGAAATTAACAGAAGAGGGGTAGTGAGAGCGAGGGCAGCAAGGCAGTTAGAATATAGGGAGAAGGAGAGAGAGTGAGAGAGAGAGAGAGAGAGAGATAGAGAGAGAGAGAGAGAGAGAGAGAGAGAGAGAGAGAGAGAGAGAGAGAGAGAGGTGAGAGACAGACAGACAGACACACACACACACACACACACACAGACAGACAGACAGAGAGGTGGGGGAGACAGCATGACTTACTGGTGTATTAAATTTTCAATTTTGTTTCTGTGTTTTTTTATTAACACTTTGTCAAATGCATTTGCATAGAACAACCTGCATCATAACCTTAGTGTGTTCAGTCGCTAAAATTAATATGATATAATTTTATATACAAATAAGAAAAACATAATTCAGTCTGAGTATTTTGGCCTAATATTGTCATTTAAGCGACCCGGCCGAAGTTTTGCTTAGGTACATGCCACATAGAACCACAAAATCTGCATTTCTCAAACGTATTTTAAATTATTACATCACAATCGAGCCAATTGACGTATTGACACAGATGACAAATATGTCAAATATTAACGCACGCGCTGTTCGGAGACATACTGGGATATTGATCTAAAACTGCTAAAATTAAGTTACAAAGTGTCGCGAGGTTTGTGATTCTCCCGCGCTAAAGACAACACAATCTGTTGAAAGAAAATATAATTCATTGATCAGTGGAAAAACTTAAATCTGAAATTCACTTTAGTTCATCTGGGTTTTCTTGTTGTTTTAACATTTTTATGTCAATTTGAGCAAACGAGACCAAGTCGCTTTAAGTGCTCTATTAAAGGAGTTGTTTCGCTTTGTTTATAGCCAATTTTATACCCTATTGTACTTCCGATGCATCTTTGCTTAAGCATAAATTAAGGTTATCACTTAACAGCAAAGTAATAAAGAAAACATATCTCTCCCAATACACTGACTTTTTCTAAAGTCACAAATGAATTCGAAAATTCGTAATATTAAGGTGAGAGAATTATATGTGATTGACAGCACCGCTGTCACGTGTCAACCAAAGACGGCGAAATTCAATAATATCTATTAATTGAAATGCCATTTAAGTCTTAAAGTCAATTACACGTATTGTCCGACTGTAATAAAACATTTTAACTAATTAAAGGCTACACAAAGACATAGGGAGGCGGGGTCCCTTTGAACTATGGTCCCTTTTGCTAAATATCGTATTGTGCGTCGAAATGATATTTAGGTGATGTGGTGTCTTTTCTTTCTTGTAATATTAAAAACAGCACTTTAACCCTCTGTTGTTTGTAACTGACTTAATAAATCACCCAAAATAGTCAATCAATGGGCGTGTCATACGAAGGGCGGTGGCATGACGAATCCACATTTTATTCATTTTCATTCCATTTTCATTGTGAACGTAATTCTCTAATTATTTTTATTTACATAATAAACCGGTGATCTGAATGCCAAATCTCACAAATAAGATGCGTCAGAAATGTTCTGTTAATGCGTTGTAAAGTGAACATCGATACAAAACGTTTTAAGAAATGGCATACCACCCTGAAATGGATTTGGCATTTTGAATCGAACCATGGGGAGTATATAGTTTAAAAATGTCTGACTTAAGCACAGACATTAAGATGAGTGTGCCTTGGTTTTATGTACGTCTACTTTCAGTGCTTTAGCCTGACCATCCGCAATGTGCCTGGTCCCATGTTGTGTATACACACTGTGGCTGGTAGGATCCGGGACATGATTCTCCGGAAGGAAAATGCCCATAGAGCTCAGTAGATTCCTTTTGACGTTTTTTTTTCACCAAATAATCTGTCTAACCTTAAATTAAAAATTATTAAAATAATTTAAAATTATTATTAAGTACTGTGCAACTTACGAGTTTTTAGGGACAAAGGAAAGTACTCCACAAATAAGACACAATAAAAACTCGTAGTTTTTGACGCTGGTAAAGGTTCAACTGTACGTAAGTGTAAGCCTATGCAGGAGTCGCCCCCACTCCCCTAGCCATATGGGCTAAACAATTTCTGGTTGACTGAATTCGGTAAAGGAAACACTGAAACACTTTATTTAATATTGAAGGCAGCACTAAGTACATATATAAGAGATAAGAGCATAAAAACATATACAGAAATAAACATTGCTGTCCGTGAAATGATTAGAATCGTGTTCAAGGGGCGCCAGTGGCGTAGTGGTAGAGTCGCCGACTTGTAACTCCTCTGAACGCTTAGCCTTCTACCGCATAGGTTCGAGTCCCGTTCGGGGCGAAGGACTTATGTGAGAAGTCTTCCGGTTGACTTGCGGTGCGCCGGTGGTTCTACCCAGACATTTGTTTGGAGTCTTCCTCCACCAAAATACCTGGACGTCGCTATAATGATCCTACTTGATCGCTAAGATGTATTTCAAAAAGAAAACAAAAACGAATCGTATTCATTTTTACAGTAATGCCTTAAATTCGGGATAGGAGAGTTCCAGGCTCGATCCCCAACCCCAAAACGAGACCTAAATCCGTGGCTATGAATTTATTTGCTACACATCGCTCCAGGAATTCGTGTACAACTGGAGACGTGGTACTGCCCGGGAAGTGTAAGGCCGAAAGGACTTAATAAACTATGTAAAGGACTGGTTACAAAACCCAAGTTTTATAAAAAACGGTTTACAAACATTGTCTTTTTAGCGTATGAGGGATCAAGCGCAAGCCGCCGTTGTTTGGCATCTTGATGCAAACATAAACGAAAATGGCGTTTTGATTTAAATGTACCACACTTCACACCAAATATAGCAGCAGATGACACGAATGTCTATTTTAAGTATTTTCGCTCTTATGACATACCAGTTTTCTTCTTTCGGTTTACATGTAATCTGTATTCATCGACGCTTAATATAACTGTTTCTAACCTTAATGAAAGATTGACTTAGAGGCCCGGACTGCCAGTGGGTTCAAATGCCCCAAAAGAAAATTAAAGAACAATAGCATGTACTACTGTAAGTGCTGAGTTACGTTCAGTTGAACTTTAAGCCAAATGCATTCGTTTTAACCAAAATATTGGTCTTCAATTATATATATATATTGCACGATGAGATCTTTTTCTTTAAGAACGCAGTAAAGTTAAGCTCGAAGAGCTCACGCAAAATAGTTTAAGTATATTGGTTAAGTTATTAAACGAACAATATTTATGGAATTCGGAAATGTAGCATATGTATGGCTGGTCCATTTGGGTTCACATTAATTTGTAATACCCATCCTCCTCCTCCGCCAGGTTCGATCCCTCCCTTTTGCATTTTTTAAATCTTTTTCATGTTTTAGGAAAAAATAATAATTTGTAAATTAATTATTTGAAAAATAAAAATAAATAAAGATTAACTTTCATTATGAAAATTAATAAATAAATAAAGATTATCTTTCCATTTTCTAAATTTTGTTTACAGTTAAAGAACAATTACAAACAGCTGGAAAGGACGTTAAAGCTATTATCAATTTTGTGAACTTAAGTTATTAATAGACAACGGAACATGGAATTGACACAGAATTCGCTAGTCATTCTGTTCTAGACTAAATTGTTCTCTGATGACTTTCAACTTGGCATTGTACGTCAAAATAACTGCAGGCCGTTTAATAGTTTAACATTTATTGTGGCTATGCAAAGAAACATTCAATTAAGGGTTAAATACACCCCATTTATGGGCTACATTTGCTATAGCGAGGGCCAAGCTATTGCGCGGTACGCTGTGGGTTGGTACGCTGATTTAGAGCCTTTTCAGACACTCACGAAAGGTGTACATTTATTATTATTTCAACAGTGGACAGTTTAGAGCTTATTTAACATACAATATTATTTTAATCTCGGATTAACTTAAGAACGCCGTCCCCGCCCCAGTGACTAATTGATCTACGCATTGTCATTTCTCGACCACAGTACCTTTAAACAGGAAAGTGTCGAATTATCGTTGCTGAAGTCAAATAGGGTCAAATAACTGGGACCTAGTCCTAACGGACAAATGTGGGCCGATAAGACCCAGTAGCCTAACACGAGACGGCATTATATGTCTAATCACAGGTGCACGACTCAGAAATTAATTAAAAGTACTATACAGCGAAGGTGGGGATGGACAATAGTCAGCCGTTACCATACTGTCGTCGCCGAATTGGGTTAAAGGGAATATACCGATGTTTCATTTTTAAAAAAAAATCTTTTACAATTTTTGACATAGAATTATAACACTATTTAAAATATATATAAACATATTTATTTCAGATTATAGTTAAGAAAAGACATTTTTGAATGAATTGTGGCCGTTTTATGAGAATAGCACAGCTTTCTCTTTGTTCTCAAATAAAGTATGTTTAAAGTATTCTTCACAATACTTTTAGGATGAATCACATAACATGCATTATATAAAATGTAACATAGAAAAACATACAAGTTCAACACAAATATGAACCCTCGACTATGAAATCAACAATGGCAATTATTAAGGATAATACATGGATATTGCGCTTAATATGTACTTTTACATAACAATTGCATCTTTACCAGGTCACCTGGTTTACTTCACAGCTTTGTGAGTCCATAATTATGTTCGAGTCACACAGATAAATGTGGCCTTTGTAATGATTATCTAGTGATAAAGGTGGTATCCGACAGTTTGGACCCGAGTGTGTATTTTTCTCTCTCAACAACCATACGAATTATTGTTACCGGCGAAATGCAGTGTATTGAAGTCCGACATCTATTTGAAAAGTGGAAGAGCATAACGTCCCTCTCGTCATTACAAATAGGTTTTTCCTATCTGGGCCGCACTGCACAGTTAGGAACTGTTGAACTAAAAAAAAAAAAAGAAAAAATATATTTTTAAGATCACTGTATATCATTCGCGAAATTCGCTCAGACGTCGGCATCTATTTCTTTAAGCTGAAAGCTTTATTTTATGATTTGAACTGCCAACTGAGGAAGTAAAACTCATCTTAATTTGCACTAAATTACGAGTCTTTGAGGATATTATGCTCGACTTTCCCAAAACAGGGATAAACAATTGTTACCTGTATTTGATAGAGACAAACGGTCGGATACCACCTTTAAAACTAAGCATGATATCGCACCCAGTTACGTATCTACTTATACCAGGTAACGTTTACCTGAAAAGTGTATTATAATTGTAGTATCAACAAGGGAGTCTGTGTAGTATTATTTATATTGTCTATACAATGTATCTGAAACTAAATTCGATGCCGTTCGCTTCCGGGACAGACTAACAGTTTGTTGCACCTGTACGACCGGAGTAAGAAGTTGTTGCTATTTGCCTTTAGGACTGTATGTATTGCATGCACTCAGTGAAAATCAACATTACACATTACTGGCATAGCTTGCTTAAATACTTTCTGAGACGTAAGATGACAACACTGTGTCCTAAACTATCTATTCCTGTTGTTATTTTGTCCAAACGTTTACAAATACAAAGACTTTAGAGGCTTTGAGGAACAAAAAAAGCGAGATAAACACTCAAAGTTTTGCATACACAACAAGATTTACTAACACAATCCAGTGTAAAACATGCGACTGGGTGAAAATGTGACACTATGGATGAGCATGCATGGGGGTCTGGGTTTCGCTTACCAAATCTGTCATTAAAATACCTGCAGTTAGCCGTGTTTACCAAAGGTATAACATAAAGAATGCGGATTCGACCTCCCGCATAGATCTCCTATAAATTTCCAAATGATCGTTCGATCGTGTATATTTGTCCGCATCTCTTGTAATGCAGATATTCAGCGAACAAATCGCTCAACTGTTTTCCCGGTAGAGCGACGTGGGGTCTCCTAATTACAAGCCTTTGTTGATAGCCAACTACATTATAAGCAGCACTTGTTGCCTATTATAAAGTTCGTTAGATACCAACGACTAGATGGACTCAATATTCCCTAGGCGATCTTTTCGCTCTTTTTCCTCAAACAAAAATACGCAGACCCACTGTGTTGGAGTGTAATCGAATCAGTACGGTCGGTTAAGCCGGTTACCGGAGTTTTGTCGTGCCCATGTAATTGTAATATCCAGTTTGTTTTCATTGTGTCCGGCCCACCGACGAGAAGCAGGGTGAGTCTGCAGTATTTCAACGGACCAGCAGCCAAAAGTCATCACTTTGAAGTGAATAGTCGCTGATTAAAGTCTAATATAGCAGTAGGCCCCGGAGCTTATAATCCCGCCGTCGCTAGCAAAGATTACGACCAGGCTTTATTTCCCCACCCCCGAACTTTTTCCACGTGCAGGATCGTTGATAAAATGATATTCCTCTAAGCTTGTTATGATAGGGTGTTCGGTAATGTGACCAAATTTGTCACAACTTTGGAACATCTTAAACAAAAACACTTCGTCATGATGAAATGCCATTGATGTTACAGCGAAATACACGAAAGTAGATTGAAGCTTCGAACTACGTCATAAATATGTTTAGGTATCAATTCCATGCTTACATTAACAAATAAGTTATATGTATTACGGTATTTTAGCAAGTGTAATTGATAATATACAGAATTTGAAAATTTTTACAACTCATGTGTGGTATACTTTATTTACGTGTGTGCCAAATTTAAAAAAAAAATCTCCATCCAGTTTTGAATTTAGGTATATTTTTCTTCTAAAATTGATATTTAAGGTGTCTCCTTTTTAGAAATTAGAAAACTCCAAATATTGTGTTATATCCGCTTTGGGAGGAGTGTTAATTGTTATTAAGTATTGTTTAGAAATAAACTATAGCATTAGACAAACATACGAAACGCGTGTCTTGATTGGTTTGACTCAAACTATCACAAATATGAAATTGTTTACAAACTCAACAAGTTTAAGGCTGATTTCCCATTTGTCTGCTGACTGTACTTTATTAAAAAATAACCGAGCTCTTGATAGCCAAACGATTTCTTTCAGAGCTTCCCAAAATGTTCTCTAAAGTATTTTGGTTTGATGCTGCAAAATATAAACTAATATCTCCACTTGGTTTTGATTCTTTTAGACTTTGAATATAGTAGTAAATTTGTAATCAAATTTAGCATAAATAATTTAATAAAAATCATTTACAAAATAAAAATAAAAAACAACAACACATGTTCTATTTTTCGTCGGATAGAGTAATGCGGAAAAATTGAAAAAAAAAATAAATAGAAAAACAAAAGTTAACCATGCGTGCCCATACGGGATTCGAACTCCCGCCACTTCAAGCATTTCCACCCTAATTTTGATACTCTTCAAACAAGGGCACAGTTTAACATTTACTTTACTTTAATAAAATTTCTTTAACAAGTTGTATTTAAATATACTCTGATCAGGACGCTCTGATTATCTTCCCGTGAGAAAATTATTTATTTATATTTTTTTGTATCATTTTTACAAATAACGTCTTGCATGTACATACTTTACAGAAAAAAGTCCAAAGAAACCACTGCAGAGCTCGAATAACAACCGTCTTCTCAGTCCCCGCTAGGAGTTATTTAACGTTGTTGTCAGGTACATTATAGGAGGTATGTATCACGAAAACCATACACTGGTGAGTAAAACAATTAAAAAACAACAAGAGAAATTCCGGATCAAACTTCGAGTTAATGATGTATGTAGAGTCACGTACTCGCAGAGAAATATTTCCAGATCTCTTGTTAAGGGTTCATTAACCCTACAGAAACTCTGCTTTTTCTTCCGGGTACGGTCTCCGCGTTTTTGTTCGATCCCACGCTTCCTTTGTATGTCTGTTTTATAATGAAGTAGACGTCTTTGAAGTGTTGGCAAACATGCGGAAAAACGTTATTTTGCTGGTTTTCTGTTAACATTTACGCCAACATTTTTTTAATTGTAACAAGAAAAACGAAATCAGATTCCTTGTCAGACGGTTTCCATGCCAACAACAGTTCCAACCATAGGCTCGTCTTACATCAGGGTTAGAAGGTTTGGTCAGTACATTAATCACCGTTTAATTCATCGTTGTTGTTGTTTTCTATCGTCATAATTTCACCCGTACCACTGCGAATACCTGTATACACGGTGGGTTTTTTTCTTTCTAAAGATATGAACTAGTTATTAAAATCAAAGAATATTAGTCAATACCAAGTATAATAAAATACTGAATAGGTCAAAAAGCTTTCAATGTTTAAAGTTTTGTTCATGGTAAAGAAATGTGTACTTTTAAATTATGGATCAATTTTCCTGAAAACCACGCGGACACACTCGGACTTTTGTGGACATAATGCAACGTGGAATTATAATTTAGATAATAGAGCGGTACTTCAAACAGCTCATTTACTTCACTTTCAGCCACAGAGAAACTGTTATCTCCACTATCACATGTAGCGCCATTAAATAGTAACCATTTCTCCCTCCAGGAGTGAAGATTTGAGTACCAAGGTAGATAACTTTGTTTGCTAAGACATACCTAGCTGTAATGATAGTATAATGATGGCCAAGTATGACAGACCTCCGCAACAGCTTTATCATAAACATGCAATCATTTTCTTATCAACTAAACATGCCTTATATTTCCATGACGCAAAATGTTTTGTATAACTTATAGTTATGTTAATGGTTTCCATCTTTCGTTTTATAAAAACGTACTGTATTATACAATTTAATAACAATGCATTTTCTGACCCATTTGCAAAACTTATTAGAAAATGTGCTGCTGATGATTATAATCTGAAAATTCTTCAGCGTTCTACATTGCTTGTAAATGACCCTGTTACAGTTCAGATGGTGCATTGAATTTAAAATGCGTAATAACGAGACAGGTCATTGAGAAATGAAAACAGTAACTTAAGACAGTTTTGGCTGTCACTGTCAGAATTTCGAACTCTTGGTGCAGGTGCTCGTTGAAAGTTTTCTACCTTTTGTGGGATATATCTATTGTTTCCAAGTTTTGCCTTTGAGAAAAAACACAGAATGTGTGGGGTTTGGGCTACTTAGGCGCCATAGTCTGTTCGCCGACTGACTGTTCCAAATTTTAATACATGTGGACCTTGCCGTGTATTCCTACAAATGGAAATATAATGATGCATTCATTGTAGAGTGTTTCGCCCCATTTACTTTGTTATATTCTGATGGAACTTTAGTGCTGATTAGGTACTGTATGTTGGAAGTTAGATCCAGTGCTCCTTAATCTTCCCAACAAATCCAGCTGGAAGCCAAAATCGACTCTGAGTTTCGATGTTTCATGGAAGCAATATTTACTATACCTAATATTTGTGCTGTTTAAGTTGATTTTCTTTTTTAACATTCCAGGTGTTGAAAAAGTATTGCATGTCGGTAGCTGCCTTCATCTCTATTTGACATTGACGTCCTCTTAATTATCGGAACCTCTCTTGCAGCAATATACATGTATCTTATCGGAAGCCTCTCTTGCAGCAATATATATGTATCTTATCGGAAGCCTCTCTTGCAGCAATATACATGTATCTTATCGGAAGCCTCTCTTGCAGCAATATATATGTATCTTATCGGAAGCCTCTCTTGCAGCAATATATATGTATCTTATCGGAAGCCTCTCTTGCAGCAATATATATGTATCTTATCGGAAGCCTCTCTTGCAGCAATATATATGTATCTTATCGGAAGCCTCTCTTGCAGCAATATATATGTATCTTATCGGAAGCCTCTCTTGCAGCAATATACATGTATCTTATCGGAAGCCTCTCTTGCAGCAATATATATGTATCTTATCGGAAGCCTCTCTTGCAGCAATATATATGTATCTTATCGGAAGCCTCTCTTGCAGCAATATATATGTATCTTATCGGAAGCCTCTCTTGCAGCAATATACATGTATCTTATCGGAAGCCTCTCTTGCAGCATTATACATGTACCTTATCGGAAGCCTCTCTTGCAGCAATATATATGTATCTTATCGGAAGCCTCTATTGCAGCAATATATATGTATCTTATCGGAAGCCTCTCTTGCAGCAATATATATGTATCTTATCGGAAGCCTCTCTTGCAGCAATATATATATATCTTATCGGAAGCCTCTCTTGCAGCAATATACATGTATCTTATCGGAAGCCTCTCTTGCAGCAATATACATGTATCTTATCGGAAGCCTCTCTTGCAGCAATATACATGTATCTTATCGGAAGCCTCTCTTGCAGCAATATATATGTATCTTATCGGAAGCCTCTCTTGCAACAATATGTGTATCTTGTCTATTTTTTATATCCCAGTGTTGAATATACTTGCTATATTGCATTCAGAGCTACTGAACGAACATCATCAGGAAAACATACTGTCGAGGGTTTTGATTTTTTTATTCAAGACAACGTGATTATGGTATGGTTAAATTGTTGATCAGGCACTTCGTGTCGGTAGCTACCATCATGTCTACTGACGTCCTATTAATCACATCATATCGAAAGACCCTCTTGCAGCATTATGTCTGTCTTGTTTTACCATGATAAGGTCTGTAAACATCTGCCGCAGAAGGTAGAGACAGAAACAGATCTGCAACCCAAGCGAACAGAAATTGGAAATATGACAATGTCATTTGGGCCATGTATTAGAAATTTAAAAAGGCACATGGCAAAGGTATTCACATGCCCGTTATATGTAAATGTTAAATACATGTATTAAGACGAAATACTTACCGCAATTGGGAGTGTCAATCGGTAAAAGGACGGACTAAACGACTGAAAACAAGGTCCCACGTCATCCTCCTTGTTTGCTTAGATAGTAATTTTCCTACGAGAAAAAATGTATCAATAGTTATGAAAAGAGATTTAAAAATGTAGCATTGTCAGTTTGAATATGTCCACTTTCATTTAACTTCCCCTGTAAAAAATGTAAAATTATTAATTATTTTGTGGATATAAAAACAAAGCCATATAATGGTAAAACCTGTGTTCCTTTTTAAATTGATATAACAGAATACAGCACTGCATAGTGCACTTACTAAGGCACATCATTATAGAGTGTTGAACCCCAAATACCAATACGCTGTGGAGTGATTTTATCAAGTCAGTAAATATGTTTACTCTGTTTCCTCCAAATACATTACAAGCATCTAAACGTATAAAACGACTTTGGCTAGTTCGAATTGATATTTATTTGAAGTATACCTTTTGGACCAACTTATTTTTGACAATCTAGTGTCGACTGTGTATTCTCTATTTATGTTAACTATTCCTTCATGTGAGACACACGTAACTGCGCAGCTAGATCTGCAAACTGGATACTTATTGGACGCTCACATCGTGGGTTTCAAGTCACGGTCGAGATGAGAAATTTAATTTTAGTTAATGACGGTTTGCCATTGGTATTTGGCAGCTTTTTTCTGCTCTCTTTCTGCAGACGTAATAGCTGGACGTCACCATTTATGTGTCGAAGTGATCTTATTTTATAACCAAGGTAAACATTCTTTCATTAACTTAATCCTTTCATTGATGCAAAGAGGACGTTTTGTCAGCCCAGTCATGTTTCTTCACTCTTGTCGTAATAATGATCTTATTTCATTCTCTGCTGTGGTTGAAATATAACTTGTGAATGATGCGTGTTTTTGTTGCCTAAGCTAGTGTTTGAAAACCGCGAGTCTATACACTTGATCATTTCCTCGGTGCATGCTCCTCAACGAAAACCAGAACGAAAAGAAGCCGTATTCTTTATTAATGATGATAGTTTGAAATTTCATATAGAGACTATTATAAACTGTCATCTTCTATTTTCAGAAGGCACTTTGACAATTAACTACAAACTCTCACATATTCTTGGAATGCGGTGAAGATATGGTTTCAGCAACAAAACGGTGTCTTCTTTAAGCTATTCTCTCCAGATGCACTACTATATTTGCTTCATAAATCGTGAATCTACCCGCATATGAATATATTACGCTTTCATTCAAATACCCTCAAATGAAGTTTCTTCCTTCTTCAGTCAAATACAATGCACGACCACTACTCATTAGAGAAAATTAGCAATAATTTTGTGTTTTATACTGGATTGAAATTATTAGAAATAGTAATTAAATTAATAAAATAAACTTCAATTCGATGATTAAGACAGAGATAACAATAATGCCGATGTACATTTATTTGTAACCAAACATGTTTACAAGATATAAAAATAAATAAAATGCAAATATAAATGTACTACTTGTAAACCAGTTATTTTCTTACTTAATGCCATTTTAAAAAGCATTTAATGTGAGTTTGACAATTTGTATCAGAAATAAAATTAATTAAAATACAAATAAGGCATGGTTAATTTTAATAGCCCAATCTAAATGCTATTAATTTGTTAGGTTTTGTTTAAAAATGATTATTTAACAGATCACGTTGGTTGTTCTCTATCTATGTATACACGTCACAGTTTGCTGTTTTAAAAATAAACCAACACATACAACGGTGCGGCTCCAGGTATTGGAGGCCCCGGGTTCGATCCCAGGCCGCGACATACCAAAGTCGTTAAAAATGGTAGTGGCATAGCTCCCTTGCTAACGCTCAAGCAAATATAAGGGTAGTTCCACGAATAGTTGGCCAGGTGTCAGGATAATGTGACTGGGTTTGGTATCATGCCAGGTGTTCACGGCATGCTATACACAGTGAAGGCAGCACTATATCTGCCTCATGTGGACACCGTCTCCAGCTAACTGAAATACTGTTGGTGGGACGATAAACCCAATAAACAAACAAACAAACACAATGAAGGCAGCACTATATCTACTTCAAGTGGACACCGTCTCCAGATAACTGAAATACTGTAGGCGAAACGATAAACCCAACAAATAAACAATCAGATACAAAAAGGTTTCAAATACCTGGATTAAAACATGTTGAGCTTAGGAAACTCCATCAATAATGATGAACCAGTCAACATATTGTCTAATAAATAAAGAAATAGAAAACCTCTCAAGCTTCAGATATAATTGAGGTTTATAAATAGGGTAATCATAGTCTACAGATAAGGAAAAGTCACATATGTTGTAATAATAGAAGCGAAATGTTAATATGCATATGTATATGCAAAATATTTTTTTACGGCCTTACCTGTCTTTTTGCTGGAGTAATGATTAAAATCTAGCTGAAGACATGCCTAACTTCAGTTGGAAATCATTTAAAGAAAACACAGATAAAATTATGTTGTGTTTGCATGCACTGAATAAGAGTTCACTGACGGAATCTCCCTTTGAAAGGTCAATCAGGGACACAAATAAAGGTACTTTATAGAAATCAAGTAATTTGTATATATGGTCATATAACACTTCTATCAGGATAAATAGAGGATAAATACAGTTGTAATACAGTTGTAATGTTACCAACTATTTTGCACCCTTTTAGTTTTCGACGTTCTTGTTTAAACCGATCATCGGTGTTCGTTAACTCACTAGCGATAAATCACGCAATTGCAATCTTATCTTAAGCAAGCCTGAACATTAATCTTTTTGTCTGACCATATTAGATCTTTATTTACTCAAAAAGTCATTAAAATGCAAAACATTAACAACACAACAACAACGATAATAATAATAATAATAATAATAATAATAATAATAATAATAATAATAATAATAATAATAATAATAATAATAATAATAATAATAATTATAATAATAGTATATTATTATTATTATTATTATTATTATTATTATTATTATTATTATTATTATTATTATTATTATTATTATTATTATTATTATTATTATATACATGTACTTACATAGTGAGATGGGCTTAACGGCTAAACATTTGTCATTTGTGCTTAGTTTAAGTCTTAAAACACCTTTTAATACTTCCAGTAGGTCACATTTAGATTTCAGTTGGTTAATAACAAAGGATTTAATTATAAAACACAAATGTCGCTCAAAACAGAACCTTTGAAGCTATCTGCGTACACTTCTTTATCAGACGCTGTTTTTTTTGTTTTTTTTTGTTTTTTTTTTTTTTTTGCATCGCAGCGACACACTTAAGGTCATACTGGCGACGTCAAGCTAATTATTGGTGGAGGAAGACACCATGAGACATATATCTAGGTAGAACCACCGGCACACCACCGGTTAGCTGGAAAATCTCCCCACGTGAAAGTTCTCTTCCGGGTCGCGAACCCAAGTAGTGAAGGGCTGAAGAAAACAAGTGAGCTTATTTGCAATGTATTGTAATAGTCTATTCCGGTTGTATCAGTGTATTTCAACAATCTAAAGTTATTTTAATAATGAAGTTTTCTGCAAGTCTTTTTACCACCACAACCTATGAAGTAATATAACATGTTTTACAAAATCTTACAAAAAATAACTTAAATGAAAACAACAACAAACACTTTAAAGTCACTGCTCCATTTTAGCGCCTTCCGTTGTTATTCTCTGGGTTTCGAAAAATCAATCGTTTATTGAAAATGACACATAGTACATTGGAAGCGAAATTAAACGTATATTTCAAACAACTATCACAGCTTAGACAAAACTCGAACCAAGCTATGAACGTGGAGGGCCCAACATTGATACATATGATAATATTTGTTTTATTTAATTAGGACCTAGTAAAATCTAGCTTACACTCCAGTGACTATGTTTTCTTTTGCAGTTCACATTAAGTGTCATAATAACTTCTTGACGCGTGATTACTGTCTCCACAAAAGGTTATCGTATGTTGGAGTGATTAATCCGTGTATGTTTTTATTTATTCTGTATTGTCATTTTATATCGCTCATAGCTGGAATTCTTTACCAGAGATTAAGGAATATAAATAAACAGATCGAACAAAAAGAAGCCCCCTGCCGCTGCAATATGCGGTCAGCGCTACTTCGTATATAGCTTAAGGTACAGCCGATACTAATGAAATTCCCATCAAGAAAATTATCAAATATTGACTTTCAATAAATCGTTTGTTCTTTAATTAATTTTTCTCTCTATTAAATTGTTTGTCCCTCTAGTACGGACCAAGCCGGATTGGCTGTTTAGCATTTTAAAGGTAGGCTATCTATGATTAGATCAACCAGATTACTGAACACTTATTGTGGTCAACTAAGATTTGCAAAGTCATCGATTTGGGGCCTAATTTTGTTTTCTCGCTATGTCTGTGACACGTCCTGGTTTGTTCGTATCTTCAAGGACTGTCCTTTGCTATTGCTTTTGATAGCCCTTTGTATGAGACTTGTTTAACCATTGTACAGTGTAGTATAGGTTGTAGATAAATCTTCCACTAATGAGGTCGTCATCATTTTAATGTATATGTTTATGATCCAGTTTGCCTTTTATTAGACTATATTTTAACTTGATCGGATTCTCTCTGTTTTGTTACAACTTGTATGTCATATAATTCAGAACTGGCCGTAGGTTATATAACAAGAGCAGCATCCGCCGCCGCCGCCGCCGCCGCCGCCGCAGCAGCAACAACAGCAACAACAGCAACAGCAGCATCCACAAATAACACCTAATGTCATTTCTATTCGTTGCTGTGTGTGTGTGTGTGTGTGTATATATATATATATATATATATATATATATATATATATATATATATATATATATATATATATATATATATATATATATATATATATATATATATATATATATATATATATATATATATATATATATTCGAAATTCCTTCTTCGCAACGTCCAAAGATGGCAATGCTGATATATTCTAAATCCCTTCAACATTCTGGGATTGCAGTAGTTTAAACCACCTTTTTTCGCAACGTTTAGAGATGGCATTATTCTAAATCCCTTCTTCGAAACGTTCAGAGATGGTTACAAGACCTCTACAATCCTGTCCCATGCATCCGTCTTATCGGTCTGATTTGCCCATATTGTTATTCTACTTGTTTTCATAATGCCTATGTCTATTCAAGAATACATAAACTATATTAAGACATGATTGATTATAGGTCAATCGACAACAGGACGCGTTAACAAAAATCCGTCTATTGTTCCAAATGTCGAGACAAGGTCTACTCCGCCTTTATACAGGCTGGCCAGTCATAAAATGATTTACATCTACATCCTGGTATCTCTTTTAAAAGTGAAAGGAACAAAAAACAGCAACCTCGGAATAATCAACCGAGTATCTCCGTATTGGAAAAGAAAGCATAAACAATAGCCGCGGGATCATCATCATCATCATCATGATCATCACCATCATCATTATCATTATCATCTTCATCATCATCGTCGTCGTCGTTGTCGTCTTTGTCATCATCCTCACCATCATCATCATTATCATCATCAACATTATCATCATCATCATCATCATCATCATCATCATCATCATCATCATCATCATCATCATCATCATCATCATCATCATCTTTGTCGTCGTCGTCGTCGTCGACTTTATCGCCGCCGTCGTCATCATCATCATCATCATTATCATAATCAGCAGCAGCAAAAGCAGCTTTGCCATCAACAACACGACTAAGAATCTTTTTAAAAAATGAGAAACTCTTTTATTAATTTTTTTAACTTTAATACATGCCGGCAATTTTTTCACTCAATAACTTCTTTATGCGGAAGCAACAATTGACACAATTTTTATCAAGAATGTTTTATGTTCATTGGCGTCGCTTCTACTTTAAAGGTCTCTTATTCAATTTGCACAATTCGAATAAACGAGTCAGACAGACAGTATAATGGTATCAAATGTGTGTGTGAATGGTGCATGCAGTGCGTGCATAGGCATTTCTTGAACGAACGTCTAACCAAATGATGGCAATAGTGCACGTGGTTTTGGCAGCTAAGTTCTTACCATGCCCATGTATCTGGAAAGCATCGAGCTTAGTACATATGGCAACAACAGTAATACAGACATAAGCAGTTGTAGAAATCATTAGAAAAGGTTAATGAAATAACACATATTGAAAGATAATATGATACGTTTGTATTAAGGTCTGCTGTAAGAATTGATAAATGTGTTGTGTTACAGTATACTATTGTAAGTGGAGGGGTGTTGATCTGGATGTGCATTGCTGTGGAAGGGTATTGTTGTGGGTGCGCGTTGTGTTGAGAGAATATGTTGTTGTGGGTGACTGCTGTTGTGGATGAGTGTTGATTTGGATAAACGGTGTTGTGGATGAGCGTTGTCGGGGATGAGTCTTGTCGTTAAAGGTGTTTTAATGAAAGGGTTTTGTTGTGGAAAGGTAGTATGGTGTAAAGGTAGTGTTGTCTGGATGTCTTGGAAAAGGGAATTCGTGTTATAAAGAATATGTGTCGTTGTTGAGGGGTGGGGGTGGGGGGGGGGGGGGGGCGGTGCTCACAATATGGGTGCGTGTTGTTGTGATCAGATGTTGTTGTTAGGCGGTGTTGTTTTAGAAGACTCGTTTATAGTTGTGTATAGTTGATATGGATAGGTTTTGTGTCTTGGGAAATGCTGTCGTAAATAGTGCATTCGCCTCCTCACCACGATGAACATCGTTCGATTGGCCGACGAAAGCAAACTTATTGTTGACACTCGCTAATCTGTTTTTACTGCTCGTAATACTTACAATCCCTAATAGTACTCTAAAGGCACCACTTGGTATATTACAAGTTCACATTCTGTGGTGTTTAAGCAAAAACAAACAAAAACCTTAACTGTAAACTGCAGACTGAATAGTCCGGACAAACGTCACGTTAACATAGTTCTACACTTTGATAAAATACAAAGTGTCTGTTTTAATAGCATCCTGATGAACTGAAATATCAGGTAAACCCAGACGGTGTATCCTTAAGAGGAGGATCATGTCTGCATCAACAGCCCATAATCCTGGTAATGCATAGGAGTTGTTTTTGTACCTACATATTGTAGACGAAATATTGTTAGATAGTGATGTTGCTTCAGTCCGCTGTTGAGGTAATATTGACGTGGCTGATCGGAATATGTAAGTAGAGCCGTAGTTAGTGTAGAGAAATTGTAACACGATTGGGAAATTAGCACAATTGTTTTTGCATGCATTCAAATTCAGATCTGGATATTAACATTGTCTTGCCTAAACACAGGATGGACATAGAAAACTCCGAATTATATGTCATACTTTGTCCAAGAATGAGCGGCATTTGGGAACAAGTATAAGGCAAATTAATTAAACGTGACACGTGATTGGCTTGTCCTAAACTTTCCGAATAATGTTATAAACTGCCCACATATCCAATTAAAATATTGACTTTCCTTTTTCTGTTCAATGCATTCGCCTAAAATAATCAATAGGTTCATGATGACCACGCAATAAATGCATTACATTTCGATGTTTGTTAATGTTATGTTTATTGGGTTTATCGTCCCACCAACAGTAGTTCAGTTATCTGGAGATTGTGTCCACTTGAAGCAGATAAAGTACTGCCTTCACTGTGTATAACATGCCTTGAACACCTGGCATGATACCAAACCAAGTCACATTGTCCTGACACCGGGCCAACTAGTCGTGGAACTGCCCTTATATTTCCTTGAGCGTTAGCAAGGGAGCTTTGCCACTACCACTCGGAAGTGCTGCATTACATTTATTCTACCTTAATAATCTATAGATGGATGTATCATTTTGTTGTTTAAGCACATTTTTAATAATAAAGGGTGTTTTGTGAACGTGTTTTGCATTAAAGGGTGCTGATGTAGACCGTCTGATATTGAGGACGAGTTTTCTTGATTATGTGAAAGCGATTCTTACTGATTAACTGTGACATTCATTAATGAAGATTTCTTTACATTTGCGTTACTTGACTACTTTGTCGTCGAATAAATATTACCAGATTTTAAAACTATATTTCTATTCTAATGGCGTGACATCACTTTACAGATATCATTTCATCTCTTTGTGTACATATCGTTATTATTGTACGTCATTTCCAAGCTGCGTTTACAGATGTAAAACAGTAAGAATTAAATGATCAGCCTGGACAAACGTTTCGTAAACATAGTTCTATACACTATGATGGAGAGCCGACATTGTTTTGATAACATCCTGGTGGAAATATCAGGTAAACCCGGACGGTGTTTCCAGAAGTGAATGATCTCGTCTGGATCAACATCCCATAATCCTGGGTATCTCTACCAGACTGGCGGCTGGGCTGGTGATTGTGGGGGTGAGCATGGTGTCGGTGGTTGGGGGATGTTGAACTTGGTTGAGTATACTGATGGTGTAGTAAAACATTGTTTAAGTGAAATGTACCTGTAATATAGCTTATTATTGCAATTGTTTTTGGGTAAATGCTGTTTTCGTATGTTGTTGTGAATGACTTGCATATGGAAGAGAGTTGTTGCAGAAATTGCTCTTTTGTTGACAGGATTATGTGGTGGAAAGGTGGGTGATAGTGAAGAAATAATTCAAAAACCGATTTGATGATGATCAGCATAATTCGCATAACAGCATATCATCGTTACAGTTTGTGTATTTTTAACATAGCGTAAATTTGATATGACGTTAATAGGAAAATAGGAAAAGTTCCTATAAGAACTGCCAAAGATATTTAAATCTGAACTACCCCTGACAAAGGCAGTCTCACAAATTAACCACAAAACTTGGTGTCATTGTAAATTGACTAAATGTGACACCTGCAATTAATTAAAGTCTTCATCTTTTATGTGCACATGACACATGCAGGATGTTAACTATCATTTACATGTTAAAGTTAAAATAGTGTTCTTTCAATACACAATTAAAATGATTTTTCCTTAAGTCCATACCTGATGATGCAGAACCAAATTCAATCTGTTTTGATAACATACTGGTTGATTGAAATGTCAGGTCAACCCGGACGGTGTTTCCAGAAGTGATGTGATTGATCTGGTTTGTATCAACAGCTCATAATCCTGGGTATCTTTACTAGGCAGGTAGTGGGGCTGGTGACTGTGGTGGCGGGGATGGTGTCAGGGATGGGGTGGTGGTGATTTTTGTAGGAGTAAATTGATTAGTGTTGTAATTAATTGTTACTTTAACAAATTTGCATTGTTGTAAGATTTTGATAAGGAAGGGAAAACACTCGTTGTTTTGTTACTTCTGCAGAAATAAACTGAACATGTTTCTAGATATTGCTGCTGTAGGAGTTAGTTGTAGAGTGCATAATTGTAGTGCGGGAAGGGTGGCAGTGTAAGGTTAGTGTCGGAATTGATGGTATCTTACGATGAAATGATAATATTATATCGCTGCTGTAAGGTGACATTGTAGTGAGGTGTTCGTGTTTTCAGACTGGATGTTTGTTTGCGTAAATATAAGTTTTTGTATTAATTTAGTGCTGCAGTTGTGCTGAAGCATGTTTTTCTTTGCAAAATTGTAGTTCGGCATGATGTAGAATGATTTTGGTTGTTTTTGCGTTGTTTGTTGTTGTTTTTTTGTTTTGTTTTGTTTTTGTTTTTAGTGTTGTGACAACGTACATAGCGGTTGTTAGTTGGCTTTGAAGACGTTCAGGTAAGTTGTGTTGCTATTTGTAAATAAGTGTTATAATAAACAATAGTAAATTATTGTTATATTTGAATATATTTTTGAAATAAAGTCCTGTTCTTTCTTTGTGCTGTTACATAGTAAATCTGATAAATATTAAGTTTGTTGGCGTTAAAGTTATGGTATTTGTTGATGTTGTACAGTAGTGTGGCTGTATACTGATGGGGTTACTTGTCAGAGTAGTATTGTTGTACTCTTAGTAATGGGAATTAAGTGCTAATCTTCGTGCAACACTACCTCGGTGCACTGCTATCAGTTTGTCGGATCCTCGATTGTCGATAGCTACAGCTTGTTTATTATTTGTCAGTGAGCCCAAAAACTAGAGGAATTATAAAGAATTTTATAATCTCATTGTACCGGATCTTCCGAACACTCAACTATTTACTTTTGCTGAAATAGGAAGTACGCAACTTACTCAACTATGAGGAAAGTAAATGGCGGGCGTATTGGGAAATTCAGATAATACTATATCTGATCCAAAGAATAAACACATGTCATTTGGTCATTCCCCGTTTATCACGGCGATGACTTAACAGTGGAACCGTCTCCAGATAACTGAAATACTGTTGGTGGGACGATAAACCCAATAAATAAACTTAACAGTGGTATCCGAAAGTTTAGACCAAAATTTATTTTCTCAAGTAATCCAACAATTAATTGTTATCTGAAAAGTTCCAGCAAAATGCTATTTATTACTGTCCTAGATCTGTGTGAACAGTCAAGCATAAATAAGCACACGTCACAGGTATTTCCTATCCGAGCCACGCTACAGACATAGCAATATTTAAACTTAGAAAACCACGTGACCACTTACTTTTGAGATCACGTTATATGGTAATCCGGTTAATCTGCTCTGACGTAGATATCCATTTACTAGCAATGACCACTATCGAGCTTTTTATACAGTTGGAAAAAATACACATTCAAGGTGATTTCTTTTTGCAATTAGTTCTGATTAGATCAATTCAGTTAGTGTTCGTAATCGTATTTGTTAAGACTAAAGTATACATTTACATTAAGATTATGACTAATTTCTTTTAAAGTAGTGGTTAGATATGTCATATATATGTTATAAAGGCAAATTGTCGGATACTACCGATAAATGTCTGTTAAGTGTACATGTCGGACACATATATTACGGATGTAAATATTATAGATGTGTCTTTTGTTCTTGTGTTGTCCTTGTTTTATACAAACCATAATAATGGCCAATTATGCGACTTCTATTCTTTCAAGTAAGAAGTAGAATTGTAACTGATGTCTGGACAGGACGTACTCCGCACGCTCATATCGAGCGACCGTCTTGATGATACCATTTTATTTTATTGGCTGCTAACGAGGGCTACAATAATTAGCAAAACGAGTTTTACCCCCAGAAGTGTCAGGGCCGGGCAAACATAAGCCTCCCGCGATGTGGCCGGCGTCTGCGGGTAGATACTATCGCCTCTATTGTTTACAAGAATCAAAATCCTCATAAACAATAATTATATCGCACTGCCTACCGATATCCTTACCTTGGAGTAACTCAGCGGAAGCCCACAGGATGCGGTGCTATGATCTGGTGCCGTGGTCTGGTTTACCGCGAAAGTAAACTGAGACGCCGCTTTTCTCTCTTGGACGTTTATCAGATTTCTTCCACTCCGATTCTTTTAAGTAAATTATAACTTACGTTATTTACACGAATCAAACACTGGAGTACAACTTTGTATTACGATATAAAAGGTTATTAATTTTGTTTGCTGTGTGTGTAACACCTGTTCTTATGGCGCTGTAAAGCAAAACACCGACATCGAATGGTCAGGCGTCGGGTACATAGCCAATACAGACTTGTTAAATTGTAGTTGTATAGCATCGCTGTTATTTTAACCTTATAAGATTTGCTTTAAATTGTTTAGCCTATGATTATAGTATAAATACGAAAATACGACACAGTTTTGTGAGAATTGCAGCATTCATTAGAAAATGAAAACAGCACAAGACAAAAGTATTCACATAATAGACAAATGTAGCAATTACAAAGACATTGAGATAAAACATAACATAAAAAAGCAAACCCAACAGTTACCGCCTGGGAATAGTCAGTAGTCAAAAGGGCCGGCTAGGGTGCTTAAATGGTTTACAAAGCTCCAACATTGCACTTCCAGGAGCGTTTCTCAGGGACAACAGTGCAATCCTTAAAAAAAGCCTCGCTCTCATTAAGGGCACCATAAATGAAGAACACACATATATACTGCACGTCTTTTGTTTGATGTGTCATATCATGGTGTGTATTTACACCATGCTTTCACATTCAAGACAAGTCTCGATGTGTCTTTTATTTTCCGTTTTAATAGACTCAAAACTCCGTCATGACTTTATAAATAAAAACAATAAACTAAACCATTAGAAGCGTAATTCTTAATATAGTATTGTGGCATAAATTACATGATAATATATGTAACATACATGCATGTATCCATTATGCTGATAAAGGTGCTACACGTTGATAATGGAGAAAATAAAGATAAATAAAGATAGCAATTAAACATTATCTTGTCCAAAAACAAATCTAAATGTGCTTTTTCCTATCTCGTGAACTCCGTTATAAATCAATCACACTTCTTCACATTATACGTTTTTAAGTACGGCGCGTGGTAGTTGTTTTGGCGCGAGTGCGCTGTAACGGCAGACGATCACACTTTATTCGCCAATTCTCGTTAATAATAGGCATTAAATCGGAGGATGAGAGAAACTGGCAGCGTGGCTGGGTATAGACCAGACTCTACCAAAGATTCCTCTCGCACGGGCTATCTTTTCGTCTGCCATAACCATATGTTTTATTGACCTAGTTTTGTGAGGCAGAAACTAGGTCATGGACATTTAATTAGGTCAATTAAAATGTTACGAGAAAGATGATATGGAGTGTGTTTTATCGTTGTTGTATCATGGTATGAATTCCAAGCCCACACGCCTGAATGTTTTCTATGAGTTTTATCATCAGATAATGTTCTGTATGCATTGCTGCTTGATACGTTTATACATTTTTAGTATTTGCAAATCCGGCATTCGGCGTTACTTGATGATTTACGCTGAGAGATTGCGTAACAAGACACAAATAACAGTGAGAAGCACAAAAAGCAGTTGTGTTTCGAACAAGGCCTTACACATTTGCAAAGTCTTGAAACGGAAACATTCAAACTACTAATGTTATGTTAACACATTCTACTTTGAAAATTGTATTAGTAGTTTCCCATTATTGTATAAAGAATTTGGAAGCTAATTCGAACATGTAAAAAGTCGGAGATAACATTGTTTCATTACATTTTCATTGGTTCTGCACTATTGGCTTAATATCAATGACTAGAACTAGAATGTTTATTAAATTATACCTGTGTCTGGCAATAAATGTTGCTCGATCACTAAAGAAGTATTTAATGGTTTCGCGCTATAGTTTTTTGTTAGTTTATTTTTTAGCTAATAAAAATAATAGTCAACTAATTCTGGTTACTAAATATAAAAATATGACGTGTCAGCTGTGAAGTTCTGAGCATCGCGGTAAAGGTTTTGGTGTACACACGCACGCTGTCCTTGGTAAAACCGAATGTTTAGTCAAATCTTAAACCTTTTAAATTACATTGACACTACCAAACAAAAACAAAAATCTAAAAACATCCGAACTCACAAACAAGACATTAAAGACAATCCCTGGTGTATCTTGATTCAGTTATTTAAAGTATGTTCATGTATGCGCAATTTTGTGGTCAATAGTATAACTTTTAGCTTCACTCGTTACTGAAGATACGTCATACGCTGTGGACATCATGAATAATTAATGAATAACGTTCACAAATACCCAGAGGCCAGAATGCATAGTTGTCTAGTCTTTAAATCGTTTTTTTTTACCAAACGAAGGGGACATTTTAATGGTATGTGTATATTTTTATGACTTCTTTTAAATTTAATCGACACAGTTTTTCCGAGACAAAAATAAACAAAAAATCGACTTTTTGTCTAGCTACAGTAGTCAAGGTAAGTAATTAGTGATTTAGGTTCAGTAGTCAAAGTTATTTTATACAGATAGTAGTGGACGTACAGTAGTCAAATTTAGTAACTAGTAAGCTAGGTACAGTAGTCAAAAGTAATAAATAAATATAATGATCTAAATACACTAGTCAAACTTAGTAACAACAAGGCTCAATAAATAAATTTAGTAACAATTAGGCTGGACTCAGTAGTCAAAGTTAGTAACTATTTGGTTGGGCTCAGTAGTCAAAGTTAGTAACTGTTTAGCTGGGCTCAGTAGTCAAAATTAGTAACTATTTGGTTGGGCTCAGTAGTCAAAGTTAGTAACTGTTTAGCTGGACTCAGTAGTCAAAGTTAGTAACTGTTTAGCTGGGCTCAGTAGTCAAAGTTAGTAACTATTTGGTTGGGCTCAGTAGTCAAAGTTAGTAACTGTTTAGCTGGGTCTCAGTTGTCAAAGTTAGTAACTGTTTAGCTGGGCTCAGTAGTCAAAGTTAGTAACTGTTTAGCTGGGCTCAGTAGTCAAAGTTAGTAACTGTTTAGCTGGGCTCAGTAGTCAAAATTAGTAACTGTTTAGCTGGGTCTCAGTTGTCAAAGTTAGTAACTGTTTAGCTGGGCTCAGTAGTCAAAGTTAGTAACTGTTTAGCTGGGCTCAGTAGTCAAAGTTAGTAACTGTTTAGCTGGGCTCAGTAGTCAAAGTTAGTAACTATTTGGTTGGGCTCAGTAGTCAAAGTTAGTAACTGTTTAGCTGGGTCTCAGTTGTCAAAGTTAGTAACTATTTGGTTGGGCTCAGTAGTCAAAGTTAGTAACTGTTTATCTGGGCTCAGTAGTCAAAGTTAGTAACTGTTAAGCTGGGCTCAGTAGTCAAAGTTAGTAACTATTTTGTTCGGTTCAGTAGTCAAAGTTAGTGAATGTTTAGTTGGGTTCAGAAGTCAGAGTTAGTAACTAATTACACATATAACTAGGTTAAGTTGTCAAGATTAGTAACTTTTGTGAGTTTAGTGGATTTTACAGTATTAAAATTAAGACTGTTGCAAATATGTACAAACTTGTTAATATTGCCAAAATATTGTGTGAGTTCATCTATACAGTCTTATTTAGCATGCATGTTTTGTTGGATAAATACAACCGAAAATAGTACAATGATTTATGATAAAAGGCTGATTTTAGTCTCATATGAACACCAACTGCATTAATAGGAACAGTTGTGTGTAAATGAAAAAATCGGACTCTTAATCAATTTAACAACACAACATTTCTATTTACATTTAGAACACAACTTCTATTGAAATACATGTGTTCCGGACTTTACCGAAATTTACCGAATGTCTTCATCTGGGACTAAATTGAAAAGTATATATTTTGATTTTATTTTCATGTCTTGTTATCCAGACTAGTCTGGTTATCAACGAATATCTTTATCTTCATATGACATCTTGTTCGGACTTGTCCGGAAGTCACCGCTTATTTTCACAGCAGACTACCTCAAAAAATAGTGTCTACTTCCACACTGACTTGAGATTCGGACTTGTCCGGAAGACACCGAGTAGTAACGAATTAACCCTTTTGAGGTAATCCATTCTGTAATATAGTCTAAACAGATCGTATTATGCTTTTGGATGGGTATTGTGTAGTCGTGGGTCGTGTCGTACAGCTAATGTAATGAAACTCTAGCTCAAAATGTCACTTTATCCGTCCAATTACAGTTTCTGAATAAATCTTGTTAAATTTCAATTTAGCCCAGAAATCTTTGCTATTATTTCCTTTTGCTATTACAAAATTACTCAAAAACAGAATCAAGACAAATACGCATATAGAAACTTTTTTTTGCATTCTTCAAACTTCGTAAACATCTTTCGTGCTACAAATAGCAGTCTATAATGGACGTGTATTGTTTCTTCATTTTGTAAAGGTTGTGGTTCGCTTAGGTTTAAGTCTGTAAATAATTTTAATGTTTAATTTTCCCTTTAGTCCAATTATTAAATATTGTAAACTAAAATGTTGTGAAAGGAACCTAACTGTTTGCATACTGAAATAAATATTATGAATGTGATGAATGTGTACACATAAGCGAAGTGTTCCTTTAAGATTTACCATTTAGTCATGAATATGTTCTCAAAGAGGCAAATTCTGCAGTTGGCTTTGCACTTGTTTAACTTTTGATAGCAAAAGGGCATTTGAATGACTAGTTTTTTATTTGATTAAATCATCACCAATAATATAAACGTTTTTATTCACAACAGTGTGCAGTGTATAGTTTGTGTGGATTAAATTGCCTTAAAATGGCTTTCCAGATATTGTTACCCATTTGATATTCTTAGTTCTGTTCTAAGTTCACTGGGCGTAAAAACCCTTATATAAACACCTTTATACGCCATTCATACACTTGTAAGTCAATGATTCGCCAAAGAGTGACATATTTTACATTAGCACGTAGCACGAATCACGAGACCCTTAGCGTAATATTCAAGCATTTATATGTGTGCAAAGCACATTAATATTGTTTGAAAAGAAATGACCTTTGGCCACTTTGTTAAGACATAGAAATATAGTAAATAAATATATATTACGATTAAGTTTTCCCTTGAACCAAAAGGTCATAGTCAAGTTATCGTCGTAATGGTTTTAAATTAAACGCTATACATATATACATTTTTTTCCATTAGGAATTCGGTAGTTTTATGTAATTTAAGTTTTATACGTTACGTGAGACAGATATATAACAGATTATATAAATATTGATTTTAATAAATCATGTATATTTTTAAATTTGAGATAACTTAACATCTAATGTCAAATTAAGTCATTTGCGAGGGTTCCTTTCATTACCACTTAGTCAGTATATAAGAGGTTACCAAAGGCTTAACTTACTGTTAAAAGTTGTTTGAGAACTATGTGTCTCAGTCGCAATATATATTAAAACTACTAAACATTTACTGTATCAAAAATCAGCGCCGCTGTCATTCGATTGTCATACAAAAACTACCGGATTCAAATCTTTGATTTTTTTGTTTTGTTTCTATTACATGATTGCATTATTATTTCTTTTGTAATGGTTAGCATATCACTAGCTTATCATTTATCGATGGCAAATTTTCTGTAAATATTTTATAAATATGGTCAATCAAAATAATTGCTAGGCCAGTTCTGATGCATATCATGTATCATATACATGATATATAATCTTATATTATATACAAAAACAATGCAGCAAATGTGGGCGGACGGATATTTTAATATTATTATACAGCACTTAATACGGCAAGATTGTATTTTCCATTTAAATTAACCCTAATCAAATGACAAAGCAATTAAGATGGATTGGATCTCACGTTTCCTCCGCCTACGTTTTGATATTTGAATGACAATGTCAGGCTATCTTTGGTACGATAGGATTTTGATTGTTTGCAGAGGGAGGTATGTTCAAACAAGGAAATAAATTATTTATTCCAACAAAATGACACTAACAGACAAAACGGGACTGTTCAGAGCATATTAACTGAATATAAAAGTTGATATAATGTGGATAAAATCAATCAATGCCGACAATCCCGCAATTTTGACCAATCCCTTATTTGACAATGCCTAAGAACACGTGTGCAATCTCAGACAGGATGGTTGAAATGCAATCAATTAACGCCACCTTTGGGCATTTCGTTATTTTTAGACGTTTTTATCTCTTCAAAGATAGTAAAATTATGTATATAAGATAAATAAATAATACACGAAGCGGTTGCAATTAATGCAGCATTAGCTACAAATAGAAAAAGCGGTAATAACAGCAATAGCAAAAGCACACTCGCAAACAACATAACAACATAAGGCCAGAATAGTCACTAATTATACCAATATAACTGCACCTGCGAAATATCAAAAATAGAAACAAACGTCTTTTTTCTTAGTTTTGAAGCGTTTGCTTTGATATACTTATTGTAAGGATTTAAAAATGACATTAAAGGTGATATGAGGTGAGACAGAAACCGCTGACTTAACAATGACTTGAAAATGTGAAGTACCATGAAATTCAGTTTTTCAGGGCACTCAAGTTTTTAAATGGATGGAATAATGGATCATTTCCCTCGCTAAGTATACCACATTATATGACCCTGGCAGCAATTTTCACCTTTCCAAAGCGAATTTAAATTGGAGTTCATTACAATCGTATTTGTGATCTAAGTGACCATTCAGGTCATACACAGAAACATTCCTGAGTTCAGATTGTTCTCAATCTAAAATGTTATTGACTTTAACCAGACTTCTACAGTTTCTTTTGGGATTATGGTTTCAGTGTATACATGTTAATACAGGACGATCGTAAACGTTCGGTGAACAATGTTATTGTAACAAGAATTTTACTGGGTAAGAAAGCGTAAGCCTGAGTTAATGTATACATGTAATGGAGGAAAACTGAACTACGTAATCGACTATTAGTGTACACTTTTCGTAACATTTTTGATTAACGAAGATTTTCGACAAAAATAAGCCAACTAACTTAAAAATCACGCCAACTAACTGAATTTTGTACAACAACTTTAGTTGGCACAATAACACATTATTCGTTCTCTGGGCCAGGTAAATTATATTTTTCTTTAAAAAATATAAAAAACGCAAGATTACTTAATATATAAATATGATAAAATTAAAATAAAAAACAATGATTTAAAAAAGACAAAAGTTTTGATATGATAAAATTAAAATAAAAAACAATGTTTTGAAAAAGACAGAAGTTTTTAAAAAAGGTTATAGTATCTGTATGTAATAATAAGGATCAAGTTATGATTTGTTTTTCTTGGCTACTATTTTAATGTTCTTATCGAAAAACAGAAAAAACAACCGATTAAAACATTATAGCAGGTCGAAAAGAAAAAAAGAAGAAAAGAAAGCAAAGTGAGAAATCAACATTTTAGCTTTTAACTCTACTGTAACGAAACAGCGTTTACCATTCAACCAATTAACCAACTTAAACGAAACGAAGATTCTACCGTTAAATCCACCTCAACAAAACAAAGATTCTACCGTTTAATCTACCCCAATAAAAAATTCAGATTCTACCGTTAAATCCACCCCAATACAACGAAGATTCTACCGTTAAATCCACCCCAATAAAACGAAGATTCTACCGTAAAATCCACCTCAACAAAACAAAGATTCTACCAATGAATCCACCCCAACCAAACTAAGATTCTACCGTTTAATCCACCCCAATAAAAAAATCAGATTCTACCGTTAAATCCATCCCAACAAAACTAAGATTCTACCGTTTAATCCACCCCAATAAAAAAAATCAGATTCTACCGTTAAATCCAATCCAACAAAACTAAGATTTTACCGTTAAATCCATCCCAACAAAACTAAGATTCTACCGTTGAATCCACCATTCTACCGTTAAATCCATCCCAACAAAACTAAGATTCTACCGTTGAATCCACCCCAACAAAACTAAGATTCTACCGTTGAATCCACCATTCTACCGTTAAATCCATCCCAACAAAACTAAGATTCTACCGTTGAATCCACCATTCTACCGTTAAATCCATCCCAACAAAACTAAGATTCTACCGTTGAATCCACCATTCTACCGTTAAATCCATCCCAACAAAACTAAGATTCTACCGTTAAATCCACCCCAACAAAACTAAGATTCTACCGTTGAATCCACCATTCTACCGTTAAATCCATCCCAACAAAACTAAGAGTCTACCGTTTAATCCACCCCAAAAAAAACTAAGATTTTACCGTTGAATCCACCATTCTACCGTTTAATCCATCCCAACAAAACTAAGATTCTACCGTTTAATCCACCCCAACAAAACTAAGATTCTACTACTGAATCCACCACAACAAAACAACATGTAGTTTTTTGGTCAATATTGACTTACGTATTCATCCTAGCATACGGGAGGCCCCGGGTTTGATCCCGGGCCGCGACATACCAAAGTCGTTAAAAATGGTAGTGGTATAGCTCCCTTGCTAACGCTCAAGCAAATATAAGGGTAGTTCCACTACTGGTTGGGCCGGTGTCAGGATAATGTGACTGGGTGTGGTATCATGCAAGGTGTTCACGGCATGCTATACACAGTGAAGGCAGCACTATATCTGCTTCAAGTGGACACCGTCTCCAGATAACTGAAATACTGTTAGTGGGACGATAAACCCAATTAACAAATTCATCCTTGCAATCTTTACACAGTTTCTTCATAATGCATTAATTCAACGTAATGAACATATTGTATACTCATTGATAAGATTTAATGATATTTTATTAAGGAATTAATCTCAGATGTTATTTAACTAGTTCACTGGTTGTATTTTATCACATGTTTACTGTTTACACATATGTAATATCCCTATTCTTGGTGAAAATGAATGTCTTTAATTTAAATTGTATCTGTGGTTTATAAAGATCGGAAGCAGATTGATACGCAATGCGACCAGAAATGTCAAACATGACGAGAATGTACAGAGAGAAACCTGCAGATTTCTAATTGACTCAAGTTAAAACAATCCAGGGACATGTTTTATTGGCCTCACTTGTTCCTTGCTTGCAACGGATGGGTTCGTATGCAAAAGCTTGTGGTCTAAATTTACGACGAAATAATGATCTAAGATTACCGGTGCATCGAGATTCATGAAAATGTTTAGATACCTTTATGACATGCAATATCCTGTGAAAACACTATGGTCTGGTATTCTTTGAAAAGTAAATCGGGGGAAATGCATTATGGGTGTAAATTAAATTGTATAAGCCTCCTCTTGAAATGGTTTATGATCATTTACACATTTTCATTAATTAATGCATAAATGTTTCTCTGTTTGGCTATATTACCAAGATAGCCAGGGATGCTAACTTGAGTTATAACACTCAACATAACACCAGTTGGAATAATAACTCACCTTCTTCTGTAATTCTGAACTTAATGCAACGTTTGCATTATCGCTTTAAAGCTGGTATCCGACAGTTTATCTACATCAAATTGATGCAACAATAAATTTCCACTGCTTGTGGTAATTTATTAATAATGTCTGCATAACCTTATGCTTTGGTCTAAGTAAAGCCGATTACGAACCCTACTTACATTGTTAGACAATACATATGGCGACACAATTACTCTAATTGTTTGTTCTGTCCAAAACGATAAATAAACAAGATATGTCCTCTGCTAAAATATGTATCGACGTCAGAGCGGGTTACCCGGGTGAAGACCATCGTCGGATACCCACGCTTGACTATTCCGTTTTACTACATTCGTCGACCTTTGTTTATTGGTAAACTTTCCGTCGTCTTATCGAACTGAATAGAACAAGAATTGGCCAATCATAAAACTGCTAACAAAATCTATACTATTCACCGTAGAGACTAGACGTATAACAATGACGTCGCCATTTTGACAAGTCTGTCGAAACAATGAAAGAACGAGCTTCAACATTGGGCTGAAACTTCATCGGATTATGAAGCGACCATTGAAATATCATTACCAGAAACGGCGAAAAGTGAGCTAAATATCCCACATGCAATGGCCGGAGATTTCCGGAATGGATCGGTCGTGGGTGTCCGACGATGGGTGACGATATAACGTGATCTCAAAAGTAAGTTTTCTAAGTATAAAAATAACTGTGCAGCGTGGCTCAGATAGGAAATACCGGTTTGCAATGACAATTGGGGATTTAAGCTTCACTGTTAACACAGATCTATGGCATCAATGAACAACAGTTTTATGACATTTTCATTTAACAATGACTTAACTATTTGATAAAATCTTTGGTAAAATCTGGATACTACCTTTAAACTGTTTAGAGGTTATTGTCCTGATCAACCAAATTGCTGATCGGTAATGTCATTTCATTAATAAATTCATACCAAAGCATTGATATAAAGTTCCAAAACATAATCCAGACTTCCAAGTGCAGAGATTTTTTTCTGTATTAAGTTGTATTCATTGTTGTTTATGTGAGATGTAGAAGCTGCGTTTAAAGAAATACATATGGTTAATGACCTACCAGAGATAGTGCAAGTTCTGACCAGCAACCTTCCGGCGAGGGTTAGACAATCGGAGTCTACCATGGCTGCCAAGAGCAGACACGATCTTCACCCATTCTTTTGTAAGGATAAAAATATGTTAAAATAAGTAAACTTCAGCTACATTCTTCGACACTGATAAAAAGAGGCTGCTCTGAACTTTAATACTTAAAGGATAATGAGATGACTAAATGTACTTGAATGGAGACTCAATTTCTTTATTAGTATTTCACCCCTCCGTACACCTGTAAACATTATAAACACGACCAAAGAAATAAGATTACCAGAAAACGGGGACTAAATTTAATGTATCATATGGGCATTCGAAAAATAGTGACACTCTGTGAGTAAAGTAAGAACGTCCACATCTCTGCCTGATACCGAAAAAAGTTCATTCATTTTGTTGCAAATGTTTGTATGCATATAACCTCATTTCACAATGTTTCATTCATCGAATGCTGTATGTCAATTAGGTAATTAGTTTCCCAGCGAAACGAGATCAGGAGAAGAAGTAAGATTATGTTTCCAGCGTATTCTTTAACAATTTGATAAGCTAATAACTTCATACGCTCCAAAATATAGACATATATTCTGACGAATCTGATACTGGTTTGATATGCTGTTTGCAGTTCAATAGAAAACGTGGATTTGTCCCGGTAACGGTGCTTAGACATAAATAAACTCTCCAGGATGAAAGGGATTGTAGAAAAACGCGGACATTAAGGGGAACAGGACACGAAAGGTGGGTGTCCGGGACTTAAGTTGTGTCGCTGACCAGTTGCTCATCAACACTCACCGCATGGGTCCTTGTCCTGGTCAAGCCGAATACTAGGGAGGTTTTCCATCTAACCTGACATGCGATGGTTGTAACCTGATGTGCGATGGTTGTAACCTGATGTGCGATGGTTGTAACCTGACATGCGATGGTTGTAACCTGATGTACGATGGTTGTAACCTGTTGTAACCTGATGTACGATGGTTGTAACCTGTTGTAACCTTATGTACGATGGTTGTAACCTGTTGTAACCTGATGTGCGATGGTTGTAACCTGATGTGCGATGGTTGTAACCTGATGTGCGATGGTTGTAACCTGATGTGCGATGGTTGTAACCTGATGTGCCATGGTTGTAACCTGACATGCGATGGTTGTAACCTGATGTACGATGGTTGTAACCTGTTGTAACCTTATGTACGATGGTTGTAACCTGTTGTAACCTGATGTGCGATGGTTGTAACCTGATGTACGATGGTTGTAACCTGTTGTAACCTTATGTACGATGGTTGTAACCTGTTGTAACCTGATGTGCGATGGTTGTAACCTGATGTGCGATGGTTGTAACCTGATGTGCGATGGTTGTAACCTGATGTGCGATGGTTGTAACCTGATGTGCCATGGTTGTAACCTGACATGCGATGGTTGTAACCTGATGTACGATGGTTGTAACCTGTTGTAACCTTATGTACGATGGTTGTAACCTGTTGTAACCTGATGTGCGATGGTTGTAACCTGATGTGCGATGGTTGTAACCTGATGTGCGATGGTTGTTCTTAATATTCGCAATAGTAAGGGTTATTCTTCCGCCAAAAATAGTCGCTATACATGTTATGACAATTACTAAGGGATGTCTCTTTAAACAAACAAAACAGAAAGACATCTAAAGAGCTGGGAGCTACATTACATTTTGCGTAATAATACATAGTTTGAGATAGTCAGATACTTACAGACTTCAACGCTTCAGTTATTTGGTCGATACAATTAACATTTGATAACAATGAACACGTTAGTGATAATATAGTTACAATATCAAATACAATATTAATATAATCATAAATGTTACTAAAACGACATATTTTGTCTGACCGTCGGAGAGAGCCTCTTGGTCGTTTCATTTAAAACATACTATTTATTTCTAGTAAATCTTGAAATATGACCAGGCATTCAGGAAAACAGGGTTGAAACAGACAGATTGTAAGCATGAAGGGTCAGAGCCAAAAATGTTTAGAAAGCTTTTTTTCAAGTAAATGATTCAATAAATATAAATATAAAATAGGCTATGGAGAGCAAGGGTGAAATGCTGAAAAGAGAAAGATGAAGATAATTTGAAACAACTACAATGTATCTGCAACCCGTCTTTTAAAGCAATGAGAAGAGAGAGGGAAAGAGAGGGATAATGAGGGAAGGAGGGGAAGAAAAAGAGAGAGAAAGAGGGAAAATGTAAAGTGGGGGATAGAGAGATGGGATTCCTGAAGATCTAGTTTGATTCATAATGAAGAGAACGGTCAGAGCGATAGATCGGGGAAGACAGACAAAGACACACAGAGAAAGCAAGTAAGAAAGCTAAGACAGAGGGTAGCTGAGGTTCAACTAACTGTAAACCGTCGTTTGAAACGTACGCGGAGGAAAGCCATGTGGTATAGTATGGCGAACAGCACTCTCTTGATTGGTCGGGCTCTACCACCGATACGCTTCACAAAAGTGTGTATATTACTTCTATAGCCGACACCGTACCGTAAAAACTCCCTATAGTGCTTAAGCGAACGTACGGTGTAGATGCTACTACTGACTGCATGGATATCCAATTATTCTTTTTTTTTCTCCGCTCGTGTCCCTCGCTGTTGGATTTTACAGCAATTTATTAACGATATTTAAAAACCTGATCACTATCGCTTGGATTGAGTATTAAAGATAACATAATAGGAAAATGGAAGAATCATAAATTAATAAAATAATCAGGAAAACGCGTGGTGCTAATGCTACAAAAGGGGAGTTAAAGGTGCATGAACAGTTCTATTAAAGGAGTTAACTTTTTTTCACGGAGTTATTTCATTGTGTATGTTTCAACATTAATGCATTCTGCGGTAAAGGTTTTGTTAGTAAAATCAAGACAAGAACGTGTGATCCATTGGATATTGGAAGATATTTCACGGACATGTATAGCCTGATCATTCCGGTAGGTGGCAAGTTTTCATACCTCTACAACAAAAGAGCAGGTAAAAACGCTCATGACAATTTGAAAATTAGAATTATAAACAATTTCAGGAATTTAAGAGGCACTTCCTTATTTCACAGTATTAAGGGAAGTTTGTCTCATTAAAATAAGAAACGTTTTGATAAAATTATTTCGCACATTCTCATTCCCTCAACATATTGATACAAACAGATGTTATAATAAACATGGGGGTATTTTCCTCACCATACTAAAGGGCCAAGAGCATGTACATATACGTTGAATCATTCTTTCTTTACTTCTTAGATAAGTAAAGATGTTAAATTTTGTATTTGACCGTTAGACTCAATGTCATTTTATTTGTAGAACTTGTGATATAAATTATGTCTCTTAAGTGCACAGCGTAAATAATAAAATAAACCACGGCTTAAATTCACGCGAAAGACGGTAACATTGCACATGAATTACGTGCAGAATCACAGAGTTACTTGCCAGAGGGGTGGCGAGAATGATCCGAGATATAAGGAGATAACGTTAGGTGTCCAGTCATGGTCGAAAACGTTCTTGAACAATAGTTTGCATGTAGCAAGTTGTTGTTTCTATAAATGCCTGTCAAAGACTGACGCTTCCAACTGTTTAATGCATACCTGAGTTTATGTCGGATTTATTGTTCTGAAGGATAGCAAGCATAGGTATCCGTGAGCGGTAACAGTCAAAGTCACAAGCAAACATGACTATTTATAAGCTTCAACAGTCACATCGACAGGCAAACATAATATTCATGAGCGTCAGTAGTCAAATAGGCAGACAAACATGAGTATCCATGAATGTCAATCTTCAAATAGACAGGCAAACATGAATATCCATGAGTGTCAATCGTCAAATAGAAGGCAAACATGAATATCAATAAGCTTTAACAGTCAAAAAGACAGGTAAACATAAATATCAATGAGCTTTAATAGCCAAGAGGCAGGCAAACGTGAATATCCCCGAGCCTAACTAGCCAAAGAGAAAGGCAAATATAAGTCTTCATGACATCCAGCAGTCCAAAAAGTCAGGCAAACACGAGCATCAGTGAGATTCAGTAGTCAGACAGGCAGACAAGCGTATCCGTGACCTACAATAGTCATAACGACAAGCAAACAGGGGTATCCATGGGATTCAGTAGTCAAACAGACAAGCAAACGTAAGTTTCCTTTAGCTTTACCGGTCAAAGAAACTAGCAAAGATGAATATCCCTTAGCTTTTCTATTCAAAGATAAAGGCACCAATAACATCATTCTTAAAGTTTAGCCTCTTCTATTTGCCAAAGTTTGGAGTTATTTCGCCTAGCCTTCTATGTGACTTTAGGTAGGTTTGTCAAGTAAACATATCATTGTTCTTAAATAGCCAAAAGCTAATAAGACAACATGAAGTAAAAATATCTTGCATTACTAAAAGTTTCAAGCTAATGTTCCATTTGACTAGGTTCCGCTCAAGTATTGAACATCATTGCGCAATTTAATGTTATCCGTTCTACATTATGTGATGAGCAATATCAGTCAAGAGTGTTTTTGGAAAATGACTGGACTTGCACAATGTATACATTGTCGTTTGTGATATCGAAGAAACATATTCTCAGACTCTGTATTGGACGTAATAAGATTCAATCTACAGTCAGTGATGAGTAATATCGCTAAACTTTAGTTTGCTAAGCACGCATTACCCAAACTTAGGCAAATTGAAGATCCACATTATCTAGCTTCAGCTCGACGCTGTCTGACCAGAATCTGCACGTTTTGCGGAATATTAGCATTGTGCCTAATTTGAGAAATTTCCTTTTCATGTAATTGTTAGCAAAGCTAAAGAAGTTAACAGGATGAAAGTTAATATCATTGGCTCTGGAGATAGATGGATAAAAATAACGAAATTTGTTTTATCGTCAATGATTTGTTATATTTTAACATATAAGTAAGGGTTTAGATAAAATGCGTGACTTTTGGTCGAATACATGGCATATAACAGCATGTAGTCACGTGGTGACTAGCATGTATTAGTTTTCTAATCATGCATACTTGACGTTAAGAGGATTATGAAATCTAGTCAAAGTTTTGTAAGAATGGATGGTGTGTAAAATATTTTACTTAAAACATTTCTACTTTTGCTTGTGCTTTGAAAATTTGAAGTGATCAAGCAATGAAGTGGTAGTTTAGATATTTTGGAATAATAAATCTGCAAGAATGCAAAGGTGAGTAAGATTGACCTTTTAAAGTGACCGGGATACAAGTTTTTTTCAACATTTAGAGAAAAAATACATCTAAAACATCCATGTTATCTTTGTTTTATTAATAACATAAATGAACAAGCGACTTTAAATTTGTCATAAATGAGTTTGTAAATAATGTAAGTTTGATCATAATTTGAGTTTATGCCGTTTAGAAGACGGTCAGTATCGTCGATTATAACATCTACGTAATACTTCGGTAGTGTGACTATTTGACTAAACAGACAAGTGTTTTTTTTGTTGTTTTTTAATCGTGTTAAAATTCACATCTTATCTCTGATAACTAGGGGTCAAACATGCAAGTGTAAATTTCGTCAGCAGTTGTTGGTTTGATGATAATTGTATACAGCCGCAAGCGATAGTGTTCATTTTCATCTGTGCACGTACCTTCTCCAGGCCATTCCATATCTGCATTATTTACATTAATTAATTGCATGAATTAAAATTCGATGCAGATCGTCTTTCTTTTGCTCTCGGCAGAATGCATTGCAGACATGGCGTGGGTATTTTGGGGTTTGTTTATGTCTGGTCCTCATTTTATTTTCATGACGACATCCCCGATTCTTGAATCGTGAAATTTCTGCCGATTGCTCCAACTATATCTCCCAATTCATTCATATACCAGAACTCTGTATTACACTGATCTGATGTTAAAGGCTAGAAAGCGATGTAGAATACAGTGTCGAATGCCCGTTTAATTGCAGCACGGGTTGGCTTACCGTTGAATGCTTTCTGTCGATGCATTTTTGCTAGATTAACGTACCTTTTTGCTTCTCTTTGAAAGTCTTATAAAATATCACAGAGAGTACATCGAGATTCTTTGAAGCAGCTTCATACATACTTTCACACATGTTACTGTTTCTTGATACCCCGTGTGAATATTGTTTACTACGCACTGATCGCATTTGCCTGGATTATCTTTTATTGTTTTCCGAGATCATGCAGTGCAGTTTCTACTAGCACAGTCCTGAGTCCTAACAAATTTTTACGGGAAAAAATTGGGTCTCATCGGTTTCCACTTATTTGTTACGTCTTTCTAGGATGTATGGTGAAAAGCTGCTTTCGTTGGAAATCAAGGTTGCCCCAGCTCCCAGTAGCTAGGCTGGAACTACCTGCTTACAAGTACACTAGCTGATTCGGTGCGTAATTTGTTCAACTCTTAATTTACAATCAAAGCGGCACCCGGGACGAAGTACTACATGCTGGGTAATTGAATACACTGGCAAGTGATTGTGCGTTTAGTTGTTTTCGTATTTACACTTGCAGTCGTTAAAGGTGGTATTCAACAGTTTTCCTATATCAAATACAATCATGTAACAATATCTTACCAGTGCTTGTGTTGGAATTCGGGCATAATTTCTGCTTAAACTCATACTTTAGTTTAAGTAAAGACGGGTTTGAATACTACCTGTGTTGTTAGACAGTACAAATCATGAAATAAATGTTTGTTGTTTCCAAATCTGTAAATATGTACGATAGAAATATCTGCTAAAAATAAATTTCGACGTCAGAGCCGATACCTGAATGACATTACAATGTGATCTCATAAGTAAGTTGTCGCGTGGTTTTTCGTTTGTTTAAAAATATATATCTCAGCAGCGTGACTCAAATAAGAAATACCTGTTTGCAATCCCGATGGGGGATTTATATTTCACTGAGATCTAGGATATCAATGAACAGCATTTTGCAAGACCGTTTGAGGTAAGAATGACTTATTTCGTTATTTGAGAAAAAAACTCAAATCCAAACTGTCGGATACCACCTTTAACTACTATTGTGTTCATAATACATTATGGTTGATATTTATTATCTTTGAATCTTTTGCACTTGTTGTTTGAAGAATATATGATGAATCATACCTCATTGAATCAATTCCAGACATTGTAGTTTATAATCGAGCAAGTAAAATTTTTATAGATAGTCGTATAGTTTTAAAACAATTAAAAAGAGATTTTTCTTTTTAGGCATACTTTTATTTAAACACTTTAATACATTTTAAATTAGATAATTATTTTTTATTACTAGTTAAGGCTTAAGATATTCTGTTGTTAGGCTATATATTATTATTCAGTCTCAGGACATGGCTCAACTGACCGACAATTAATCGCAGCTGACAAAAATATGCATTTATGCAAGCCTTAATCAAATACTTTACTTTATGTTATGCCTTTAAGCAGATACACTAATGAATCATCCTTATGCTAACATACCTGCATTTTGGTTGTATGCATTCTTTCAGTGCATATTGACAAGATACATAGACTATAACAGTATGCGTCTGAGAAAAATGCATAAACAACTAATTTTAAATCTTAAAAAAATTAGATAGCTTATAAAGCAGTGAACTTGTACTTTGAACTGTGCTCTATAAACTGTCACCTGTTAATGCAAGGCGGTAGAAATCTTAAAGCCATAATGCCACTTGCAATGAGTTCTTTAATCATATTCAAGAACAGTTTTATATATTCTGGAGACTACAATTAATAATGAAATTCAATCCGTCAATAAAATGTAGGAAATGTTATTAAGAAAAAGGGAGAGAAAGAAAAAGACGACTCTTTGTTATTGTATGATTTGAACGTTAAACCTATTGGGTTAGAGTCCAGTGCTCTACTGACTGGACTTAGTCTTCATACATGTTTGTTTTATGTAGTGCTATAACACAATACAACCGGAACATTGTTTACATTTAAATTCCAATATAACCCAAGTTTTTTATTTTGAATTGTTTCGAGCTGCGCTTATAACTTCATTTGGGATTTAAATCGGACCTAATGACGGATCAAATACTTATTTTGATAGTCTCCTGTACCATGTACTTCTTGTTTTGAAACAACAACATTGTGGTTTATTTCCGAGTTCCGTTAAATTTCAGTGTCGTAAGGTAAGTCAAAGATTTGCAGATAAAATATAGAAAAAATTGAATGAATGCTCACCATTGTATCGGCAATCATAGATCACACCAAGGTTCTAATCAAAATATCGTTATTACTTATATTGTTAATTGCATTTACTAAAATGAATGTATTCTTTGGTTGATTTTTTGGTATTTGATTGAAGGTGATTTATGGAAATATGGATTTTAGCATACGCGAGGATGACCTAGTCATTTGATATGTTTGTCACATCCCTACAAAGCTGAAGTTAAGGTTTCAATATGTGTGTGCATTGTGTCTTTAAATATGCTTCGTCACGACAGACGACATTTTGCTGTTTCCTCGCAGTCGAAGAAATCTATTTACGAGGCCATAATTTAATTTACATATATTGTGTAACCTTCGTGATCATTATAGATAATCATATGCTAATGCGTACAAGGATATCATAATATAGATGTCACTTTTATTTCAAATACACGGCCATCCAATGATATTAGCGTTTCTTATGTTGATTTAAGCAGTCAAAACCGTCATACACTATATATACACTATGATGTATTTCACACTGAGCTTTCACGCTTAAACTAATTGTGCATTTGCACATACATGATGTCATATTATTTCAGATAGAGTTGACAATAGTTCGTGCTTCATAGGCGTGTACAGAATAGTTTTAATTTTTTACCTTTGGTTTTTAAGCAAATGAAAGTCTGGGAGACCATGAAAAAGACGGAAGTCCCTGTTCTTATGTAATACTTTAAAGACATCTTGTCTCCTATCCATGCTCGATCTACTTATATATTGATTCACTATTATTAAAATGATATTTGCAAGATATCAGTTTATTAAAAAGTAAAATATAATAATTTAACATTATAATGTCATTTTATTATTTTAGAATTCTCTGAATAAATTCGAATCATGAAAGAAGAATGATTTTCTTTTATTCCTTTATTTAGCTGTCAGGGTAACCATTTTTCGCATCTATGCTATAATATTTTCGGTACTATAACGTTGCACCTTTGACGGTAATATGGGGAGGTCTTCCGGCTGACCTGCGGTGCGGTGGTTGTTTATCCAGGATATTTATCTGGACATCATTATACTGACCGCGTTTGTGTCGTTGCGATGTACATTTGTATTTGAAAACAGTTTGTCCCGAAATATAAACCTATCACCATCTGATGACTTGCAACTATTAAGCTACATGTACTACTATAGGCCATTAAAGGCCTGGCTAGCTATGTCCCATATAGCGTAGTTTGATACTATTGTGTGTGACGTGGGGGAAACTCAGACTTTAATTGTATACCTGCAAAATAACCAACAGTCGCGTGACCGTATCAGAATATGATGCCATAATGACGGAGTGGTCAGGCGATATATATGTGAATTCAAAAGTGTACTTAATAACACGCTTTATTTTCATGGCGTTATTGTGGAAAAAAAACCTGATGTAGGACGCAGACAAAGGCATGCACATGTATGTAAAAGTGACTACATAAAGTTCACATGCCGTACATTAGGTGGAGTGTGCATGATTTGTCGGAGCATTCCGCTCATTTGGCAAGTTTTCGGTAAATGCGGCCAATGGTTTACTTTGAAGGTATTGCTGATAAATTCGACATTTTTGCAATGATATGTGAAGCATGCAAAACAAGCAAAATAACAAACCTAATTTGAAATAATATTCCATGATTTTATACAAAAATGATACATTATAGTGTTGAGCAATTACTTAATTACTGTATACTTAAAGTATGTTCGTTTTTGGTGCATTGAACGCTAATATTGAACTTAATAAAATTCAGACCAGCGATTTACTCTAAATGTGTTTTCGTTTTTGAAAACATGTTTTTTTCAATCCATCTTTTGTTGATCAGTCAATGCGTTTTGTTTATAAATATGTAATTGTACAGTTTCTTAACCAGACTGTGTTAGACTATGAAAGTGGTGAAATAGTTTTCACAAAGAAGTGCTTCGTCATTCAGTTTGTAACCAACAGTACGCAAACTGTTACCAAAATCGGCGAGGAAAATAGCACACTTATGAAAGATATCTGTTGACAACAGATCTAATATAGCCCAAAGAACACTCTTATGGCCATAAAGCTATTTTGTAGTTATACAATGTTTATAACACTTTTACTCCGAAGTACAAAATTAGAACCACGAAAATGCGCCTTCATTACAATATGTTTATAACAATTTAAATAGACCCAAGTACAAAATGCGAACTTTAAACAAAAAATGAGTTATAGTTTGGAAGTGACCATTTTTAGTTTAGATATTCTCAAGTATTTGGCCTAGTTGGACTTTCAACTTAAAGGACAGCTTCATGAACAAACAGGCAATCTCGTCGAAATATTGATCTTAAAATGTAAGTAAACAATAGAATTGGACGTATCAATTTAGCAGATAATAGATGTGCGGATTAAGAAATAAAGATTTGTTCAGCAGGCCATTTCCCCTCTAATTAGACGAGATTGTTTTTATTAATGCTGATAAAAGTTCATCAAATAATAATCAGATATATCTTGCTTTGTTTATATCGTAATTTTTTGTTTTAAAACTTAAATGATGCTTTTACAAGGATATCTAATTTTCAAATATTATCATTATTTTCTTTTTTTGTGTGTGTGTGTGCCTTTTGTTTAAAATATATACAGTAAAAAAGATGTACTGAGATAAGAAAAAAATATTTATGTTTCGGGTTCACTAAACAGTTATTCTTTTTAAGCCTATACTTTTTCTGTTATACGCTGCGCCTCTGGATATACGTAGACATGTGTATGGGGACCTTCCGCCACCAAAATAGATGAACATCCCTATATTGAACATTATTAGCAGATACAATGTATTTCAGAAACTTAACTATGAAAACATTTCCACGTTGGACGGTTCTTATAATTATATTCTAAGCTCGGTTTGGATGAGGCAAAATGAATTTTACGCAAGGTACCCGTTCTCTCCTGAAACTGGGTCTATGTGTGTGATAGGTGAGTTGAGTTCACCGAGCAGACTGGAGGCTGTACGCGTAGACTGCCAGACGGCTAGTACTGAGCAATAAAGGTTAATGGTCAGTCGTTTTTTGACAGAAAGATCAGCATTTTTACCTTAATTTTAAAGAATCCCTGCCGCCATTTTATGCCCTTTCTGATCATTAGGCAACTTTCCGCTAAATGATCGTGTCGGTAAAGTCAAAGCTAGTTAATATAGAAAATTGCTATGTAATACAGTCACGTGAATGAAATAGTTTCAGTTTATCAAAACTCTCCCGGAAATTGTCATGGCTGTAGATTTGACATTCAAACAGTTACAGTTGATTATTGAACATTATTTATTTATATGTTTAAAATACCAAATGTTGGTTAATACAACGAACATGTTGTAAATTGTCTTTTATTATTTTCAGCATAAATATAATATATTAAAATCTGTAATAAGGTATGATTTAAAAATCTTAAGCATCATGAAACTGATTTGACATTCAATTAAGTATGCACTATTGAATATTCTTGTTCTTAAAATCATAATAATCTGTCCAAACATAATGCATGTAAATAGAATTAAAACTACCAAAATTATTTACACTGTATTTCACATATTTTACTTGTATGTCCTGTTTTTGCATTGTGAATAGGTATTTTGGATGCATAAACAACAACACCCGGATAATAATGACATAGAGATATTCCTTTACACCTGCGGTCTAGAAAGAAAGAAGAAGATCTGGATATCTGTACTTTCTTGTTGCGGTGCATGGCAGTTGAGATTACATAATACATACCGCTCCCACGTTGTTTTTCATTTATTCAATTTATTTAATAAGTTTTCGCAAACTCTGCCTTTCACCTGAGAATTTTATCCCGTGTTTCTGTAAAATAGTAACAAATTTTCTTGTCAAATTAGGGACAGCTACTAATGGAAAACAAAACATTTTATGGAAAATACATAAAGTAAATATATTTTCCTTTGTGCCTGTTAACTCGATAAACATGATTGTATTTAAGAGTTGGTGGATTTCAATAAATAAATAAATAAAATATTGTGATATAAGATATTGTTTCTTTTATGAATAGTACACAAATACTTCACTAAAACAGTTTATACTTATGTTAGATATAATTTTTATAAAAAAAGTAATTATGGAAAAATATACATATTGGGTTGTTGATTAATGATTAACGTCAGTAAACGTCAACAAAGTTTGGCGTGAGTGTAATGACTCCATATTCTGACCTTTGGTCTTGGCATTATTTTTTTTCTTTTCAACATTGCGTCTTAGCGCCGATTCCAAGTTCACCAAAAAGTGAGATAAGTAGTCTAGCATGCTATATATAATAACCCAAGAGGTAAATAATTAGGCAAGTGACCCCGCTAAGCTTGAGGTTGCGGACACGCAACGTACGACACGAAAGGCACTTACATCCGTTTTATTTATCTTTTTTTTTAAATATCTCGCTGTTTTTCAAAAGACTAACCACCGACAAAGATTTCTTCTGGTAATAATGTAAAATTTGATCAAAATAAATTTAATTGAGCCATGTTGATAGATTAAAAAACACCAAAAACATTTTGACTTTTTTCTTTACTCTGGCGTATTAAGTAATGCTTTATTGCTTTATAATACCCCGTATAATTTCACCTCTCTTGAATCAGATACATGTGATGTGTCTAAATGTCGTATAATCAATTGCGACTGTAGCATATTATCACAGATGAAGTAACTCTATATTTTATTCATATAGCCATCTTCTTTATGGGCTCCGCGTCAGTGTTTTATAGGCGCGGTAAATGCAATACTCTTGGTTTCAAGAAGATATCATCTCTTATGACCTAAACCATTTTGGTATATGTTGCAATACTCATGGGACTTCATCATATATCCTTATGCTTACAAATTTTAAAATACGTGGTCACAGTTTGCCGTATGTATATTACACATAGAACCACTTGACTTAAACATCATATGTATTTGAATTATTGTGTCATTACCAAGTTAATCGATGTATTTTTAGGACTGACGGCTTAAGTCGGCTTAACATAGTTTAAATGCGTCGCGACGTTTTTGATTCTTCCAACCTTAAGACACCACAATCTTTTACAAGACAGCATGTACACTGGTTTTAAGTGACCAGAAGTAATATTAAACATCATGTCATTATTTATTGTGGTTCAACAAAGTTTGCTTTTGTTAACAACAAAACAAAAGAACACAATTTATATAAATTCGACCAAATGTGACGAAGACGCATAAATATATAAACAAAGCATTGCGATACTGATAAACGTATCCTCGACATGAAATATTTCCTAGTCGGTCCATTGTAAAAGAGTAAAAGTGTAATGTTTCTGAACAAATGCGTTGCTTACTGCTAGCTACAACCTGCTGAAACAAAAGTTGCCACGTACTTGAATCCCTATGTGTTTTGTGGCTAAGATATAACTAACAAAAGTAGAAGTAGAACTAACATTAAGATAGTCATAACCAGGCGCATGTGTACACTGGAAAGTGGAACAGTGGAGTGCTGTTACTCGCTATAAACATCCTCAGAACGCCCAATAAATACTCAAGGAATATTACTTCTATCCACATAATGTTAGTTCTTTTACGACGAATTGATGTTGACAGTAATTATATAATATATTGTACTTAATAGTTTGACGGAGAACTAAATCATTTTAGATTTCCAATTGATGGAACAAATGCAAGATATAGACAGAAAGAAAGCTCTTAGAAATGCCACTGATGTTTTATCTGTCAAGTTAGTAAAATATATTTAAACTTAACTATAAAATGCAAAATATAATAGAATGTTGTATACAGCAAGGTCCCTGGATAAGAAATCACTCATTGCAATACGACAACACACACATATATAAACACAACAAATTCAAAACCAAAATAAAAACAAAACAGTGACTCCAGTCAAATGGTAAAGTCGCTTTTATCTTGCTGTTATTTTCCTCATTGACTTCTTCCTCAAATTTCTTTTCACGTTGTCAATATTATACGGATTGTGATGTAACAATCTTCCTCCTCCTCATCGTCACCGTCGTCCTCGTCATCACCACCACCACCACACCATGTTGATGATAATGATGGCGAGAATGACTCATCATCATCATCATCATCATCATCATCATCATCATCATCATCATCATCATCATCATCATCATCATTATCGTCATCATTATCATCATCGTTATCATCGTCATCATCACCACCACCATCATCATCATCATCGTCATCGTCTTAATCAGCATCGTCTTCATCATGGTATTCGTCATCAACAGCAACAAAGAACAACATTACCATCCAAACTAAACTATAATGCAAGATAGCAATGACAGTGTGTGCGAACTGTGTGTTGCCAACATAGTTTTCGTCGATGCTTCTGCCATCGACATGCCATCATCTTGCAAATTACACAGATTTACGGAAGAATGTTAATGATAAATACAAGTTATGAAACATCTTTATCAACAAGTTAATGCCTGTCGTGTATTTCTCCTGGAGTTCGTACAAGCAAAGATCGCTGGCGTGTATGTTTTTATACGACTGGCACATCATTGCACCTAGTCTCGAAGGACCTCTGTTTTTGTCTCTATAATAGTTTTATTGTGGGGAAAATTCATGAAACAGATTACATTTACCAACAGGTATATTTTCTGATGTTGATGTCTAAGAATTTAATATAGCTTTGGAATGACTTCGGTATGCCTGGTGGTTTTGCCTCAAGGTTTTGTTGTCATCTTTTCTGTTTTGCGATTATCTGTTTTGGTTTTACCTTGAAATATGTAATACATGAATACATTTCCCATGGAGTATGTGTACTGTTATAAAAGTTAGTGTATCATTATGTTATGTGTTTTTATTTCAAAACAAAATGCCACAATCAACATGTGTATGCGTTAAATTGTTGTCAGTAATATCCGTCTCTTGTAATGTTATTCGGGGTCAGATAAATTTATCTCTATAAGCCAATTATTATCAAAAGGACCTGGTCACAGTTGGTCTAGTTTGCATTTCGGTGTTGTTGTTTTTTTCGAACGCAAACATTTGTTAAACTGGTATGAAGAATTAATTCAGAATTACCTCAGCAATGTTCAATAGATGTGAACAGTCGTTGTCTACCCGTTTCCCTCTTGCTTCTATCTATTTGAGTCTTAACAACCTAGTATAGCAACTTCGAACTCCCAGAGTGGTTATAAACGTCACGTGAAGGTATACGCCACTCGAAAGCACTCACTTTGACACTGAAATTAAGTGACTTTGTATTGAAGTACAAACCCTTCAAATTGCTTGACTATGTCTTGACTGTTCAATTCTATCAAATTGTTTGAGTATGTCCTGACGATTCTATCCTCTCAAATTGCTTGACTATGTATTGACATTTCAATCCTCTCAAATTGCTTCAATATGTTTTGAGAGCTTTATTATCTCCAATTTCTTGACTATGACTTGACATTTCAAATTCCCTCAAGTTGCTTAACTGTATTGATAGTTTTGTTATCTCAAATTGCTTTACTAAATTGACATTTTAATCCTCTCAAATTGCTTGACTGTATTAACAGTTTTGTTATTTCAAATTGCTTGACAATGACTTGACATTTCAATCCTCTCAAATTGCTTGACTGTATTGACAGTTTTGTTATTTCAAATTGCTTGACTATGACTTGACATTTCAATCCTCTCAAATTGCTTGACTATGAATTGACATTTTAATCCTCTCAAATTGCTTGACTGTATTGACAATTTTGTTATTTCAAATTGCCTGACTATGAATTGACATTTTAATCCTATCAAATTGCTTGACTGTATTGACAGTTTTGTTATTTCAAATTGCCTGACTATGACTTGACATTTCAATCCTCTCAAATTGCTTGACTATGAATTGACATTCCAATTCTCTCAAATTGCTTGACTGTATTGACAGTTTTGTTATCTCAAATTGCCTGACTATGACTTGACACTTCAATCCTCTCAAATTGCTTGACTATGAATTGACATTTCAATCCTCTCAAATTGCTTGACTGTATTGACAGTTTTGTTATCTCAAATTGCCTGATTATGACTTGACATGCCATCCTCTCAAATTGCTTGACTATGAATTGACATTTCAATCCTCTCAAATTGCTTGACTGTATTGACAGTTTTGTTATCTCAAATTGCCTGACTATGACTTGACATTTCAATCCTCTCAAATTGCTTGACTATGAATTGACATTTCAATTCTCTCAAATTGCTTGACTGTATTGACAGTTTTGTTATCTCAAATTGCCTGACTATGACTTGACATTTCAATCCTCTCAAATTGCTTGACTATGAATTGACATTCCAATTCTCTCAAATTGCTTGACTGTATTGACAGTTTTGTTATCTCAAACTGCCTGACTATGACTTGACATTTCAATCCTCTCAAAATGCTTGACTATGAATTGACAATCCAATCCTCTCAAATTGCTTGACTGTATTGACAGTTTTGTTATCTCAAATTGCTTGACTATGAATTGACATTTCAATCCTCTCAAATTGCTTGACTGTATTGACAGTTTTGTTATCCCAAATTGCCTGACTATGACTTGACATGCCATCCTCTCAAATTGCTTGACTATGAATTGACATTTCAATCCTCTCAAATTGCTTGACTGTATTGACAGTTTTGTTATCTCAAATTGCCTGACTATGACTTGACATTTCAATCCCCTCAAATTGCTTGACTATGAATTGACATTTCAATCCTCTCAAATTGCTTGTCTGTATTGACAGTTTTGTTATCTCAAATTGCTTGACTATGTCTTGACAGTTTTATCCTCTCAATTTATTTGATCATATATAAAAAGTACCATCATTTAAAATAAGAGTAGAAATAATAACCGTTGAAGAGTCACAATATACTTTATTGTATCCCCCTCCCTTATGCGGTCTCTTTCATGGATAAAACCCGTTGTCATTAACCTGGTGATTATGTAATCATTTGCCTGGTAAATAGTCTTACTCAGGGAAATAGCATCTCGTCAGGTATGGGGCCTAAACACGGATTCGTACTCTGCGAAGTTTATTTCCTTACAAATTATGAATGTTTCATTCTTTACTTGTGTAGCAATGCGTCGAATATTTTCTGTTGTATTAACAGTGAAATCATTAGTTTACTAAGGCGTGCACACCTTATAACCATTTATTTCCAAAAATCTCATTATTCCTTATTCGTCTTCTTGTTATGTTCAAATTGCATAATCAGTGACCGTGCAAGTAATATGCTTTTATAACATATATTTACTTTGCATATTATTCTCATCATCATCTTCATTTTGCAGCAATTAATTAAACCACTTTGTTTTACTGTATACACATATAATTGTATAAATAATCGTCGCCAATTCATTCTTCATTTCTGTCTAGTAAGAATGGAAACACTATATTAGGCCTTGCATATTTCGTACCGGGAGTTTGTATTATAAACCAGCAATATGGGAGGCAATATCATAAGCGACGCCCATGCAATGCTCCAGACATTGCACTGTCAATGTTATTATAATTTATTGCCATAATTCGCTGCATCACTATTTGAAGTCTATGCTTACACGTGTCCTATGACACTTCTGCTGTCTGGGCATGCAGTTTTATGGGGATGGTATTTCCTCACAAGAATTTTTGTGTCACACAACTGTCATCACTTTACTAACGACAGCAAGTAAGTGGAGATTTGTATACATTCAACGTACAATCCTGCTAAGTGAGTCGCCAGTCGCATATCGCCAAACGTGTCTTATTTTCTAATTCGTCTAGCGAGATTTGTTTTTTTTTCATTTTCTTACTGCGGAAAAGGGGGCTTCGTTGACCGACCGACCGATTATGCTACATGATAAACTCGATATGCAGCAATACAATGCCTTCGTAATTAACGCGTTTGGATTAAAACTATATCCCAACAACAGTGGTGTAGGGGTGGGGATGGATAGGCGAGTTGGGGTGGGGTGGGGGGCTTATAGCAATCAATCTGTTCGTCGGCCCGTCTGTCGTCCGTCCGTGCAGAAGTGCAATAACTTTACAGTAACTTTACAAAATATTAAAAAAAAAGACCGGTTGTCGCACACAAGAACCAGCTTTCTACGTCATGCTACAAGTTCAAGGGTAAAATATGACTGATTTTTCCATTTTCTGGGGGCTCGGTGCCCTTACATTACATAGGCTTAATGCATTTTCAAATAACTTTGCACAACTCTTGGCCTAATAAGGACGTGGTATCGCTCGCAAGAACTTATTTCACTTCCACTGTCCTGGTCATTCTCGCTGATTCAAGGTAGTAAATGAGCGAATACGTTTCCGGACTCTAACTTAAAGGTAGTACCCGACACTTTGCCAATATCTCTTACATGTAGCAACTTGTATCCCATATCTATGCAGAGTGGCATGATCCAAACTGTCGGATACCACCTTTAACGGATAAAAAAATCAACAAAACAAAACAACAACAAAGAAATAAAGAAAAACAAAAGATACACACATACACACAAACAAACAATTGATCCTCGAAAAGTAAAGTTCAAACTTGGCTTTACATTTGTTTTATCACAAATAATTGCTAGATGTTAAAAATTGGCACACATGTTTTCTTTTTAATGGGGGTGTTGGGCTCATGAAGCAGATTGCTACGTCAAATGTCAATGTCATACTACTTGTTCACAAATAAAATCTTATTTTTGCTTTGTCGATCTCTAACTTCACAAGTGATTGCTGGATTTTTAACAAAAATGCGCATTTTCATTGCCTTATTAAGACGAACTGTCACGCGAAAGAATCCGATTCAAAGGTCAAAAACGTGTTCGAAATTTCCTTGTTTGGGATTTTACCTTTAAAAAGATCGGTGGCATTTCGAATAACCTCGTACAAATATTGGCCTTAATCATAACAAATGCTGTGTGCAAAAAAGTTTGTAAGTTCAAAGAACAATGTCTTGCTCGAAGGATTGTAGTGCTAGAAAGCAGGGCCGTAGGGGTATTGACTACTTTCAGTGACAGCTCTTATTTGCCCTTGAAATTGAATATCTAGCTTACTGACAACGCTTGTTAGTGGAAAGAGGTGCATTCGAATGGATCTTATGTACTTGCATTCTTTTTTATAATAAACACAATTCAGGATGAATTTATTGTTGTTGCAGAATTTGTAAGTCATATTATTAATAAGCATTGAAATAAAAATAACATTAAAAATAAATTTCTGAGTAGAACCACTGACACATGAAAGGTCAATCGGAAGACTTCTCATGACACTTCCCGTCTTGACTGATTCTCTTCTCCGACCCACGTGGCGAACGGTTGAGCGGTCAACAATACAAACACTGGTACCCCTGATACATAATTGTAGTTTTGAAAACACTTGGACAGTTTTCTGCCATCTTAGTAAGTCCTTCAGCGAGATGGTATCTGACAGTTTTCCTATATTAAATACACGTGCCTATATATTGTTCTTGTTTTAGGTGAGCTCGGACATAATTTCTGCAAAAAAAATCAAACCTTATTTTTAGATAAGTGGGTCAGTTCTCAGATACACTAGCTCAATTGTAAGACAGCACAAATCATGAAATATATCACTATCAAAGTTAATTCTTTCCAAAATTTATGAATGATCAGACTGGAATTTCAGCTTAAAATAGACATCGACGTGACAGCGGATAACCTGGATGATGATATGTAAGTAAGTGGTCACGTGATTTACTTAGTTTATAAATAGCACAGATAAGAAAATACATGTTTGTAAAGGCGAGTGGAATGTTATGCTTGAAACTAGACCATTGATAAACAAATAGAAATACCGACATTGGAATTGCAATCGGGAGAGCGTCGGCTCTGTGTACTGGGGACCCCGGGTTCAAAATTGTACTAAAACGAGTATTAGGTTTGTTCCAAGACTGGTGGAGTCGGTGTATAATTAATGTGAACTGGTATGGTAACATGCTAGTGCCAGTTGTTAATAACATGCTAAACATAACAGAGGCAGTACTATATCTGCTTCACGTGAATACCGTCTTTAAATAACTGAACGACTGGTTGTGGGACGATAAGCCCAACAAACAAACAAAACAACAAACAAAATTAACAATAAAAAAACAACAACACAGAGGCGTTTCTGGCCTAATTTTTCGATGACGTCGTTTTTGCGATTCATTTTTCGTGCTAAGTATGTCAAATCAATATACGGCTTACAGTTTTGGGTTATTGCAACGATAATCCAATTAGTTGCTGATAAATTTACTTACTTATGCTTGTCGAACTGTTAAATGGACAAAAGTAGGAAAAATAACAAAGTTCAGTAAACGTGTAATGCTTCAAAACCGTATTTAACGTGAATGTTCACTTGTGTTCTGATTTTGGTAACACCATGACTCGGACTGGACTAATGTCATGGCAAGTCTGTTTACTCTTTTTTTTCAAATATTGCTTTATCTCTTCTGTGCATAACAATAACATACTTATTAACAGAATTTGACTACATGCATGGACAAATAAATACAGAGTTTTAAAGTCAATCAGTGGCAGTTAATTTCATAAATGTGGTAAAATAAAGAAAATGCGTCAGGCTTCAAAGGGTTACTCCTATATAAATAACCGATTTGGACATTTGACTTTTTCAATAACATGAGATTAGCTGCACGTTTTAAACGTGCCCTTTTCGTCAAGGATATATGATCATTTACAAAGTGTAACTTAACATTTATTACGCCTTGTACGTAGGTTAAACATGCTACATAGATGAAGCGATATCTATCCATTTTTTTAAATGACAAACGTTGTCTGTAATTACCACGCAAATTGAAATAAGGCAACAAAATATTGTGTAACGAATATTTATCACAGTTATAAAGTATTGAAGCATGATATGATTTTACAAATTGAATTCTTTTCAATTTTTAATACAACTTTAACAAATACCACCGCTTTCTTGGAGTGTCATACACAATATTTTATGCATCGAAGTGGAATTTTGTTTCATCAGCAATTAGGTTCATAGCTTGTTAAATGTTATCTGTAATCTAAAACCTTGGCAAAAGGGCCCCCTATACTTGATTATTTTAAGAAAAAGCGTCTAAATATATACTAAAAATTGTCACAAAACGTTTCTTTGAGGTGAGCATGTATAATTAGGCACTAGGGAGTACTAAAAGGTATGTTAATTGTGCCACATGGGGGCACAAAGTCACAGGGGTACATTTTAGTCCAATTAACGGAAACTGTAGACTATAATCATTATAGTATCAAGACGGGAACTGGGGGAAAATGTGCAAGATCATCTTATGATAATTGGTCACATTTAAAGTGGACTTGTTTAAAGGTGTACCATTTCAGTAAGTAGTCATACACTGAGGTTCATTTTGGGGTGTGGGTACTTTGGTAGTTTAATTACACTATTTTTTCACAAACAAATGTATTTCGTTATTTCCTCATAAGATGTTTAAATAATTAATTTAAATCACGATTGTACCTACGTGTGTGTAGGTGTGTGTGAGTGTGCGTGTGAAGGTGTCTACCTCTGTGTGTGTGTTGTGTGTGTGTGTGTGTGTGTGCGCGCGCGCGCGTGTTCGGGTTCTATATTGTGTTTGCATTTCATGACTTCGTTGTTTGCATTTGATGACTTCGTTCAACCGTACCTGTTTGTGTTTTCTATGCATATGAGGAGGGTAAAGTTCGCATAATTAAACGGGAGCGTTTTCATACCTTTCACGACTCTTGACAAAGCTTCGTTGAAAATTAAGGAGTTTCAGTTCAAATTTCAATCTAATTTGAATTTATTCTAATGTTCTTGTTATCCGTAATATTAAAGACATTATTACTTCATGTTTTGACTAGATTGTCAGTAACATGAAACTTTAAACTTTCCCTACATACGCATCCCATTATGCCATTGTTGATCAGCCCTTATAAGGTATGGTGTTTGATGACAAACACATATTTGTATAAGTCATTGACCTCAATTCGACGAAAAACAATCAGCTGACGAACAGTGGGTTAGGTAGTTTGTATTTTCAAGATAGTGTGAACAGGTAAAATAAACTATACATTATTTCATTCGGAAAATATTAATAATTTAATAATTCTATATAATAGAATAATAGTATATGCGTCATAAATGAATATGCACCCTGTAAAGATATATTTGATATTAACATAACAAGTTAACGTAACTTCTTCAAGATATTAACGTAACAACTCAACAGTGTAACGAGATTAAGATGAGTTGTAAGCGTCTTATTATTCCGATTTAGACATGTTTTAGTTCTGGCTAGGGAAAGTCTCATACCGGAAGTAAAAAGTACATGCCTCTTTCCTTTGACACCATTTGCTTCTAAAACTACGTATTATCAATGTGTTTTTGTCACTGTACAGTTTTTGTTAATTGTTGTATATCCAGAATATCATAAGTCATTTATTTAATGTTTAATAAATCAATTGCTTCAACACATTTTCATATTCGAGGTTTTAAAGTGTGAGCCTGTATCTCATAATAGAAGATTTTAGAAGATAAAATGTGAATAGAATGACGCGTGTTATTGTGAGTTCAGTACAGTCAATAATAAAGCTACCATACATCCATACGGCAAAGCAAGGAAATTACAATGTTAAGGTGTAAACCAAACTTAACACTGTTATATTTAGAAATATATCACAAGAAACAAAATAATAAATGATATATGAGTTCATGAAGTAACGCTAAACATGTGCTGTGCAGACAGACGAGGTACACACAACACTCATTTCGACGTTAGCTTTTTTCCCCTATCAGATCTGCATTAAGTTATTCTGTCCCCATCGTTTTATAAGGTTATCGAAGATGTTATTTATATTATACCTCCTTTAAATTTCTGAATGTTGGAGCAATTCTGATAACATGACACCATCTTGATTTTAAAAGCCTTGTTATTTGGGTATCTCATCCAAAGTGAGTAATACTTAATATGCAATAATTATTATATTCTAGATAATGTGGTGGCAGTTTCAGAGTAAAGCGTGACATATCCTATCAGAAAGCGGCATTTATGTTCCGATTTGATACAAACTTATATTCGATTATGAGCAGATTACATGTATATGACGTTATTTCCGTTCCGATTTGAGATAGGCCTGTTTGGTCATGTATAAGAGTATGTTATGTTATGTAGATATAACTTACAGTTCCGCAAGTTATAATAATGATTTATTACTACTATTTTTCCATGATATTTTGTTTATATTTCTTGATAAACTTTGCTATTTTATAATATGACGGTATTTCCGTTTCAGGATAATAATGAGGCGCCGTGTCCCTGACCTTGCCGGATGTACAGTTCTTCTTGTCAGATTGATTGTGTGCATTTTTCTAGCAAAATTTCTCGACGGTCAGGAAATCCCACCTAGGGATAGGAACTATGGATTTGCTATAAACAACAGGAATATCTTCTACGACACGAATCGGATACCAGACGGCTTGCAAGTGGATCCCTATCTTCTGGTTAACACGACCAAAAAGTAAGCACTGCTTTTATACCACCTGCATGCACATTTATCACACCTGAATACGTTTTGATATATTATTTTCTTTAATACGAATGTCATACATGTTGCTTGTAAGGAGCGTTGAACTTGACAAATACACACTTGTGCTTCACTGGAAGGTAATTCGAACTCGACGATTTGGTTAAACAAGTACATATTTTATTGAACAAAAACACATATACAGCTTCACTGGTTAGGCAACTATTATGGTTTCTAAGGAAATGGTATTGGCAGTTTATTTGTGTTTTAATTTCAAATAACCTAAACCTCCGAGGCCAACGGTAGCTAAGTTTTGAAATTGTCGTTTGTAAATTTGAAAGTATATTCATAAGTATGTTAGATCTCACTTAAAAAGGTCCGACCACTTAGAAAGATTTTATTCACTCTCATGCATTTACATGCAATCAATAAATGACTACTTTTAACCTTGCGAAAACAATTCACGTATATTGTTATATTGTGGTTAAGAACATAGTATACAAACCACAGACATTCACGGTAACAGGTAGCTAACAACTTGGCACGACGACCTGTTACTTTCTCATTGCATCTTTACGGAACCATGTAGTTCACCCATAACATGATGTCGGCATCGGCTGATAGCAAAAACCATTTCGCAACTTTCGGCAATTTCCGTAGGAGTATATTTAGTCAGTTTTATTCATGAATTTTACCAATTTCTCCCGAAGGGTGTATTCGGCATCTTTCGGTGTTGGTCGGGCTAGACCGTAATTCTATCGTGTTAATCATAGACAGGTCCCGTCTTTATTAACTTTGGGAACTTGTCCAACGGGATGACGCATCGTAGAAAATCTTGCCACTACACACAGACTCTGTTTCCGTTGCGATAATATTAAAGTAGCATGCACAAGATATATATTTTGTGAAAAATACAGTAACTAATTCATAGTATCGAATTATAATTTTTCATATCCTTATACAAGTACAAATGAGAAACGTTCATAAAATCAACATTTAATTTAGCATCAAATTGATCCTGACCTTTATAATAATCGGTTATAATGCATATTTGTAACGATATTCCAATCCAATCAATGGTTAAAAGAATTTTTAATAATAGTTTTTACTCTTTGAATCTCTTTCCCCGCTGATCGTTCACATCATATAAGTACAGATATTATCATCCAAAACAGTTGAAAGCACTTCATTGAAACAATTCCCACTTGACTCTATATCTTAATATTCCTTTTTTGATTAATTTTCGTTGGTTCTTTACACATCATATATGAATATAGTCTGATAATTGAAACATTGTTAGCTGTATAGCCAGGGCCATGTATCATTGCACACCAGATCACATACCGGTGTTGGCATATATGTCCTCGGAATCAACACGAACGCATTTAAATTACAATCTCAACGATATCTGAAAAACCGTATGATTTTAAATGAAACTGAGAAAGAGATCTGAAGCGAAACTAACTAGATTTTTTGCTTTATTCTATTAGTGAAGTTGCAGCACAAAAAGCGGTGTCTTTATTTTAGAAGTTCAGCCGTATTATGCAAGATTCTTGTCAGTATAATAAAACACAGAATTGTCGTTTTCAAAGATTGTGCCTGTTTTTTTTTTAGATTCTAGAAGAAAATAAAAATGAAAGCACGGAAATTCCCCCTCTTTACAGATTTTTCCTGGCTTTGTTTGCTTCAAGTAAAACAATGGATAACACGAATTCATTTTGTCTCTTTTCATGTTTTGCATAATTCCTATGAAATTTACAGATTAAACACTTAACTGCCAGCGCGCATGATATAATTCATACTTGATAATGTTTATCATATAATGTTTATCACTTTTCATACAAAAGCGATGAGTAAACATATCAACAAATCTTGATCAAATATACAGGTATCTTGCTAGATAGCTGTATATTCTCTTTTACATGGCATTTGTAAGAAACTGAAAAGATGAGACAACAACATCGAAATATGAATCAAGCTTTCGAAGTTCGTAACCCGTTCTAGTTGTATTTTATAAGCATGGGCATACTTATTTGGGGCATTTCCTCTATGTGATTATCATGCACTGTCTTTCTGAACCCAAATACAATACAAAGAATAACATCTATTAATGTTAAAAACTAAAACGTGGCAGATGTGATATAGCACATTCGAGTTAAAAGTTGTCAGAATTTTAACGTAATCTCGTTTTTATTGAATATTCTGGTCAAGTCTTATCAAAGTTATATTTTCTTCTGTGGTTTTTTATTTAACAGTTTTCTCCTGAATATCCACAAAATTAGGTAAAAAAGGAAATAAAAATAAATAACATAAAGAAGCCTTAAACCAGAACAGATCCAGACGTCCTTTGTCCAATACAGAGGTTCTGAGGATGCTCTACTTCCTTCATGATATTATAACTGATGTCAACTAGCAATATAGCATGCTCCACTGCTGTCACCTGTAAATATAACATGCTCCAACGCTATCACCTATCAATATAGCATGTTCCACTGCTATCACCTATTAAAAACTAGCATGATCAACTGCTGTCTACTATCAATATAGCATGCTCTACTGCTGTCAACTATCAATATTGCATGCTCCACTGCTATCAACTATCAATATAACATGCTCCACTGCCATCAACTATCAATATAGCATGCTCCACTGCCATCATCTATCAATATAGCATGCTCCACTGCTATCAACTATCAATAAAGCATGCTCCACTGCCATCAACTATCAATATAGCATGCTCTACTGCTGCAACTATCATCGGAGCATGCTCCACTGCTATCAACTATCAATATAGCATGCTCCACTGCCATCAACTATCAATATAGCATGCTCCACTGCTATCAACTATCAATAAAGCATGCTCCACTGCCATCAACTATCAATATAACATGCTCCACTGCCATCAACTATCAACGGAGCATGCTCCACTGCCATCAACTATCAATATAGCATGCTCTACTGCTGCAACTATCAACGGAGCATGCTCCACTGCTATCAACTATCAATATAGCATGCTCCACTGCCATTAACTATCAATATAACATGCTCCACTGCTATCAACTATCAATATAGCATGCTCCACTACCATCAACTATCAATATAGCATGCTCTACTGCTGCAACTATCAACGGAGCATGCTCCACTGCTATCAACTATCAATATAGCATGCTCCACTGCCATCAACTATCAATATAACATGCTCCACTGCTATCAGCTATCAACAAAGCATGCTCTACTTCTGTTAACTATCAATATAGCATGCTCCACTGCTATCACTTATCAATATAACATGCTCCACTGCTATCACTTATCAATATAGCATGCTCCGCTGCTATCACCTATCAATACAGCATGCTCCACTGCTATCAACTATCAATATAACATGCTCTACTGCTATCATCTATCAACAAAGCATGCTCTACTTCCGTCAACTATCAACAAAGCATGCTCTACTGCCGTCAACTATCAACAAAAGATGCTCTACTTCTGTCAACTATCAATATAGCATGCTCCACTGCTATCAACTATTACTATAGATGCTCCACAACCTGCCTGCCTATGTCTGACTCAAATGGGATTGCTGATAATATTAGCCTTATCTATTGGTGTTTATCTCACGATAGAATAGGAAGATGGTTGAAGACCTTGTCATCGCTCCAGTAAACTATAGTTTAATGTATTTTTAAACTGGGACTTTATAAAAACATTTATATTTTATTGTAAATATAGCTTTACAGATATCCTGGGTTATTTTGGTTGATTTTGTGTGATTTTTATTACAAATTATAGACATTCTGCCAAAAGATAGTTTTTATAAACGTATTCGTTATATTTAACTAATAGAGTTTTTAAATGACAAACTTTTATGGCAGTTAACCAGCTTTGTTAAAATTGCCGCAAAATGTTATGATTATTGATAGGTAATTAGTTGTATGTCTATTATTATACCATTAAATACCAGATCAGGTAAGTTTTTGGCAGCTATGTTCTTGAAATGAAAACGCACGTATTTACCTCACGAAATCTCCAGGATGAATGGAAGTCAGATGCTTTTTATTAATGAAATTAAGTAAAAGCCGAAAGTAAAATTAGCCAGAAATTGTGTAATTATGGCAAAGTTGGAGCAAATTGAAACACAGATTGTCGTATTTAAGATTTTAGCGGACCTTGCCTCATTCCATTGACATTTTACAAGAAAATTACAAAACATAAGTGTAATTTATAATAGATTTTACAGGTTTTGCATCATTATAATGAGATCCACAAGATTATAAAATCAAGGGACTGCCAAATTGTATCATAAAATGATATGATACATGTAATGCAAAGCAATGATACACAGTTGTATAAGTAAGCAAATGCCTTACCATAACAATGTTATTATATAATAGTATATTTTTTTCAATTTGTGAAATTAGAAGTACATATATACACATAGTCTTACACATTAATTTGTTTCTTTGATTGATTTTATTGTGATGTAGACTGATAATAAACAGATATAACGCCAAAATACACTTTTTAACCTTTGCCAAAAGCGTAGTTGTACTTTGTACATGTAAACATTTTTGTCAAATTTTCTTCCTCATAGCTGGTTTTCATACGTCACTCAAGAAGCTTTTGAATGGCACACTTTCAAGACAATTTACGGCTTTAAAGTAATACCGTCGTCATTGCATGCAATAAAAGTCGTCCAAATTACGGTATTGTTAAAGGTGGTATACGACAGTTTGGGTCAATTTGGTTCTCTACGTACCAATATAAATATTGTTACTTGAATAGATCTAGCGAAACGCTCTGTACAGATGCCATACATCTATACAAATAGTAAAGCATAACACCACACTCGTCGTTACAAACATGTTATTCTAACTGAGGCACGTTGTAGTTAGCTATTTTTGAGCTAAGAAAACTTCTTGTGATCACGATATACCGTATCAATATCCGTTTAATCCGCATTGACGTTGGTATTTATTTTGGCAAAAATCTCCATTGTGCTTATTAGATAAGAATATCTATTGAAAATTTGAAAATTTAGAGCGATTTATTTCACGATTGGTAGTGTGTAAAAATGGAGGGTGTGTGTTTAAACTTCTATACTAAGACTTAAGTACGCGTTTATGCAGAAGTTATGCCCCAAATCCTTAAAACAAAGGTAGTGTTACATGAAAAAAGTCTGCAGTCTTTGCAGCCTGCCAAGTATGAAGCAGTGCACTAAGAAATATCATTTGAATGTAAAAGTTGGCAAATGCCTAGGAACAAGTTGGAATTAAAGCATGGCCCTCTAAGAATGTATGAAGATATATAATATCTTTCAATTTCGTCATGATGTAACGTTATTAACGCAAAATATATAGTTTCGAACGTGCCTTTTTGGTCGTATGAAACGAGATGAATTGGTTTGCTCAATCCTACTGTTTCACCTTTCTGGTCGTACGAGGTACACAAATGTGAATGTATTTCCGACGTTTGTAAGCATGACTGTCAGTTTTATGTAGCACGCGCCAATTAAAAGAGAATTAAATGCCAAAAGTGACAATGACCGGTCCCCATTTGATTTGGCCTCGGAAGATAAAAAAGTCTTCACTACATATGAGTTATGAGGCCTCATATTTACTTATATTTTATAGATGAAATTAAGCCATACTATAGATATAGTTCACGGTGTCAAAATTACTGCCATCAACATTCCTCTTTCTGTGAATATTAAATTGGTGTAAATCAAATATTTCAATTACATATATTAAACATGCCGATTATATTTTAGTCGTTTGTATTATCATTTATAACTAAATAATAATTAATAAGTCGTTTTACAGGAGGACTAAATTTAGGTTGTATTTATTAATTTTATTTTACATGATAAAACTCCTAATCAACACATATTCGTCTTGTATATGCATGAGTTCAAACTTAACTGTTCCGTACATTTGGATTTCAAATCATTATAAAACATCTCTAATTGTGTAATGTTCTTAGCAACGAACAAATCACTAAAAAGACTGAAAACAACAGCGACAACAATTTTTAAAAGTTTATGAACGAGGAAACAAGTGCCCGTGTCATGTCACAGACAAAATAAGGTGGCGTCTATTCCGTTAGATTACTAATTTAATTTTGACATCGACGTGTCCTGGCCCATGCTTGTTTCCTAGACTTATTTTGAGTATACTTCTGTTTACGATGAGAGCGCGTTTAAGAATGGTTTTCAAGTCCACGATGTTCACTCATGTCATAATGTTTATACAAGACTAGTCAGCATTCACCATCCAAATTTGAATTCAGGTCAACATTTTGTACCAACACAATGAAACTACTTCTTGTTGCATCAATACCGGACTGAAGTCTTGGCATTCTTTGGGGAGATTGGCCCTTTATTTCGATTTAATCAAGAAAAGTGAATACGTCTTTCAGTGTGAATATCGCATAACTCAACCTATAATAAGTACAAGCCCGTTTCACAATGCACAACTTCGAATTTACAAATTCTTTATCGTTGAAGGTTATTAAGGGTTGTTTGGACCATTTGTTTCTCTCGAGAAAGTATTGCTTCTTGAAAATATCCCGAGGAGTGTTGTTTATCGGTGTTTTATCTATGGAGAAAGTACAGCAAAACGCACCCTTGATATTACAGACATGTTTTATTTTCTATCCGGATCACGCTGCAAGGTTAGCTTTGTTTAAACTAAGGAAACCACACGAGCACTTATTTTGAGATGACGTAACATGTTCATCCGGGTAATCTGTCTTTAGCTTCGTGTCTAATTTTAAGTCATTATTTGGAAATAATCGACATTAAAAGCGACTTAAGGTAGATCAAATGTAATGATGCACCTCCAATTGAAGAATATCAAAATTAGATTTACAATGCTTCAAAACTGAGGGTTGAGGGTTCGAATCCCGGTATGGGTATGAATGGTCAACTTGTTTTCTTTCTACTTTTTCATTTTTAGAATTATTTCTGCATCGGTCTACCAGATTAAGAAGGAAACATGTATAGTTTTTAATTTTATCCTTGTTGATAAATTGTAATTGTATTATTTGTGCTAAATCTGAATTCGTTACATAGTATATTCAAAGTCTAAAAAAATCAAATCCATGTAGTGAAATTATTTTTGTGCTTTGTCGCATCAGCCAAATTACTTTACAGAACCTTTTTAGCAAGTCTGAAGTAAATCGTGTAGCTATCAAGAGCTCGGTTGTTTTTTTTTTTGCAATAAAGTGCAATAAGCAGAAAATTCGGGAAAATCACTCATAAACGTGTTGCGTTTGTAAACAAGAAAATACATATTTGGGATAGTTTGTGTCAAGCCAGTCACGTAACATGTTTGGTTGGTTTGTCTTATGCTAGATCTTATTTCCAAATGATACTCCAAAGCAAAACTCCTAAAGAGGAATTTTTGGAGTTTTCTTATTTCAAAAAAGGAGACACATTTAATACCAATTTTAGATAATAAAAATGTCATTTAATTCAAAACTGGATTGAGAATTTTCTTACAATTTGGCGTCAATACAGTTTTTGTTTTTCATAGTAGTATCATTTCGAATAATAATTATTCGTTATTGTCTATTACTGCTATCGCTATACATTTCGTTGCTGTCCACTACATGGAGATATTTGCCATTACTTGCTGCCTACGTACAGAAAAAAATGCATTCACGTTATTTATACACTGTAGTTATAAAAGAAATACAGGAAGGTCAAACACTGATCTAGTAATAAAACACATAAATTATAAGGTATTACCATTTTCTTGTTTAATTACGTTTTTCAACGGCTAAGAATTACGCACACGTTGGCCATGCCAATAATTGAATATCTCGAGTTAATTAAAGAAGACAAATCTGTATCGAAATTCGAAGCATTTTCCTATAATTAATTTTCATGAATTTAGAAAGCATTCCATAAATCCGCTTATCTGCCGTCTATGCTATAAATAACATTAAACTTGTGTGTCGATGCCTATATATGTCAATATCCCGAACACGACTCAAGATAAGATATCAAACGTAAATAAACCATTGTGTGAATGTTGTTGATTTATCTCACTCTGATTAGCAAGGCGAGCGTATCTTGTGTTTTCACGTGATACACCAAGAATGCCACTTATTTCACTTTCAATGAAACGTTGCATTCTCAACATTTGCGCCATTGATAAGTTTTCATTCTATAGAAAGAATTAAGTATATCAACCGTCGTTCATTCTTTTCAATCATATTAAATAAAACTTAGAAGTATTATTTACGCATTTGTTAATAGTGCATTTACATGGGAGAACTTGTGTCCTGTTTTAAGTTTTTATTTCAGACGCCCAAAATGTTAAGACTGCAACGGTTTCAGACAAAATAAATAATAAACATGAATCAGGAAGTAATTAGTTAACGTGTATGTCCGACATATGGTGATTTGAATAAATAAAAGAAAATTAAAAAGCAAATATCTATGGAATTTATGCATTCATTGCAGTAAATCTCGATAGCTGATGTAATGTTTAACTCCCTTAAACACTGGTTTTAAATTAAAATATAGCCCTATATTTCTTTCAGAAGTAAACAAAAAGTAAGCCCTTGGATATTTCTTTCAGAAGTAAACAAAAAGTGAGCCCTTGAATTTTTCTTTCAGAAGTAAACAAAAAGTGAGCCCTTGGAATTTTCTTTCAGAAGTAAACAAAAAGTGAGCCCTTGAACATTTCATTTAGAAGTAAACAAAAATAAGCCATTGGACATTTCTTTCAGAAGTAAACAAAAGTAAGCCCTTGGACAATTCTTTCAGAAGTAAACAAAAATAGGCCCTTGGACATTTCTTTCAGAAGTAAACAAAAGTAAGCCCTTGAACAATTCTTTCAGAAGTAAACAAAAGTAAGCCCTTGGACAATTCTTTCAGAAGTAAACAAAAGTAAGCCCTTGGACATTTCTTTCAGAAGTAAACAAAAGTAAGCCCTTGGACATTTCTTTCAGAAGTAAACAAAAATAAGCCCTTGGACAATTCTTTCAGAAGTAAACAAAAGTAAGCCCTTGGACATTTCTTTCAGAAGTAAACAAAAGTAAGCCCTTAGACAATTCTTTCAGAAGTAAACAAAAGTAAGCCCTTGGACATTTCTTTCAGAAGTAAACAAAAATAGGCCCTTGGACATTTCTTTCAGAAGTAAACAAAAGTAAGCCCTTGGACATTTCTTTTAGAAGTAAACAAAAGTAAGCCCTTGGACATTTCTTTCAGAAGTAAACAAAAGTAAGCCCTTGGACAATTCTTTCAGAAGTAAACAAAAGTAAGCCCTTGGAAATTTCTTTCAGAAGTAAACAAAAATTGGCCCTTGGACATTTCTCTCAGAAGTAAACAAAAGTAAGCCCTTGGACAATTCTTTCAAAATATTTTGTCATTCAAAATATTTTGTCACTGTCTTAGTATAAAAATGAATGTAAGATTGTCGTACATCGGATGGCTGACTCGAACTCTAAGTGGTGCATCTCTATAATCTTCGTGATTTTGATCTGTTTTGGTAGAGTGAAAATGGTTATTAAATGTGCTGTCGTTCTACTTATAAAACAGGAATAATAATCTGTGATTTAGGAGAACATAAATGAAAATTATTTGTAGGAATGTACTTTTGACTACAAAAGATATGAAAGGAGGTGTAAATTTCAGTTTATTTAAACGTTTCTGCGCACTGTTTTATTCAAAAGCCAACAATCTTGTCCGGGTGCATTTGTAAATAATCGAATACTTTACACAGACCTGACGAATACACTGTATTTTGATATGTAATATACGGAAATGTTGTGTGCTGTATCTCCTCTAACAGTTATTAATATTTATATACAACTTTATTTATCTCAGATACTTACACGCACTGCAAATCAATACACATTTACTTTTATTTAAAGTCTTCATCAAAATATGTGAAAGTTAAATGGATACACAACGATGTGTATCGTATCGACATGATTTGTACAGTGTCCAGATTTCAGAACAACATTTCTGTTCTAGTTTTTAATGCTGTAATATGGTTAACAGTTTACCTGATATAATATCTTCTGAAAGAAGTTCATATTTAATGATCCTATCCTTTTAGCCAATTAGTAAGACTTTGTTTTTTTTACTCGTGCTAAACGTTGTGTTAGGTAAAAGGTGTTTCTCCACAGAGAGCAAATTAGACAATTATGTTTTATTGTTGAATAATATACGCCATCAAAGCGGTAGAGAAACATTAACAATGAGTCTAAGCACATCTACAACACGACCTAATTTAAATTGCTGAATACAACAACAACAACAGCAACAACAGCAACAACAACCTGAAATATGTTGCTTCAAAATTATATATATATTTTAAACTTCAAAGACGTTGTCAAGTCATTGTTTTCATGAATATAGTAAGTTTTTGAAATATTTTTTATTTTTAAAACTACTTTTCTCATTTTTTTTTATCCTTCTGAGATAAAATTTAAAACAGTTTTCAAAAATAAATTACTGGCAATGTAACTTAAATATTAATTTAAGTTATTACTAAATACTTTTTTAAAGTTCATAGTGTTAGTTATATCCGCTTTTTTTCAAACTGTTTTTTATAAAGTAGTTAGTGTTCTTTATTTATAAACTGCAATGATCAAATGTTTAGGCGGCGGACGTGTCACCTTTAACATAATAATTACTTAAAGATGTGACTGTATACATTTTGAATAATCATATATCATAGCTAAACCTTTATGCATCTGCATCATGCTGTGGTTCTCTTTCTCCATATCATTTCGTTAATTACATTTTACAAAAATAAGTATATCTTAAACTTGAATTTAACTTAACCATTTTTCAGACACCTCTCTTTAAGTATGTCTTTAACCCATCACGTTCCCAAGTGAACGATGCAAGGGCACAGCGCCTGGTAAAGTAATAGGTTCGAAGTTTGATGCAAATTTTCTTTGAAACCCAGACACAGGTTTTGAGATATGTCAATCAAAGTTGTTTACTCCTAACAAATAATGGACTGCATCCACACCTCCTTTCATATTTTCTGACTTTTCGTTGATAGGTTTGGCAATGAACTTAGTACTTTCAACAACAATAGCCAAGACAAATGGCGGCTCCTTTTGAGTTTTTCGCTTTTTCTTTTTGCTTGATAAGCACCTTTAGTATCCCAGACGGAATTTCTACGTTCGTGCCGTGCGGGTTTTATAACGTCTCGGTTAGTTTCAGAATACTTCCATTTCGTGAAATGTCTAAGGTGTTCGAGTGCTACAAATGACGTTTGTGTATACTGAGTTATTGAATGTGTTTGTATGGTTGATAGAAAATACGCGATTATATAATAACATTACAATACATTTGCTGAATTCAACGAATAAATTTTCCACATATTTTTTCTTGATTTTAAATCAGTGACTAATGAAAAGACGTAATTAATTATATTAATAAGAAATATTTAAGAAAGCAATGAATGGGGACTAAAAAAAAAAGAAAGCAGTAAGATAGTACAGTGAAACCTCTCCACAGCAACATCTGGCGGAGCCACAGAAAACTGTTGCCGCTTAGAGGTTGTTGCTACACAGAGGTGCCTTTTAGAGAGGTTTTTTTTGTATATCAAAAATAGTTCCAAACCTTATGAGCATGACTTTGACGTCTAAATAAAAAAGAGTTAAGGTATTTAAATTAAATATGCTTTAAAATGTTAATGAACGGTTTTGCAGTTGGTATGTGACTCCTTCATTTATTGTTACGTTAACCGTTTCTATCCAGTCCAATTAAGAGTGCTCAGAAACATTATCACAAACAAAACGCACTTGCTCATTATGTGTATGTGAACCATTCCCCACGTGTATTACAGTTGCATTGATTGGATGACCTAGTTAATGCAAATAGACTTAATAGACTTGACGGGGTATTAGAATGTACCGAGTGTATATAAAATATTTTGTTTATCCTTGGCAGATAAACGAGTTATTTGTTTTAATAATAAAATAATGAACGTATATTTGGGACTAAAGCATTTTTAACATCGCACCGACACAACTATGGTCATACTTGCGACGTCCAGCTATTGATGGAGGAAGATATCAGACATAAGTCTGGGTAGAACCACCGACGCTTAAACAAAGGGTTTTTCATATATAAAATAATACATTTATTAGCAATCTACCTGAAAAATTAACACGATTAACATGTGCACTTAAATGCCCAAGCTTACTCATCAAACACCAGTGGTTGATATTTTCGACAACTTAAATATGTTTCCATGCGCCTACGTGGAGTTTAGATGAAAACGAAATTGACTTAAAACTAAAAAAAAAATGGTGTATGGCCTTGGCTGTAAAAGAACCCAGTTACATTCCACAATGACAGATTTTATAAACATTCTATCAGTCGTAGCCGAGACTGCTTCATAATGAGTTACGACGAGGCCACATCTATGTTATAAATGGGATCTCAACTGGGTGACCGTACTCTTCTCTGCCTGATTACACAGCGCTTATCAGTGGCGGAATGTTAACCCGTGCACCACAAGATAAATGCTCTCTAATTGACTTTTAATTGATACCTTTTTGCATCTTTTACAACCTTGACGGTAAAGTTGATAAGCGACTACATGCTTCAGGGTAAACTTTTTTTTTCCGTAACACATTTTGCATTATAATTAGTTGTACAATTACGTAACATTTTGTATGATACAGTTTTATGGGATTTTCTCATTTGTTTTTGTTTTTTAAACACATCGACAGCGCCACACGAATGGTCATTATAGTGATGTCTACCTAGTGTGACGGAGAAAGACCCCGGACAAATGTCTGGTTAGAACCACAAATGCACTGCATTCCTAAATGAAGTCCTTCGACCAGACCAGGTCTCGAACCCACATGGACAAATAATAAGTGATCAGGGGAGTTTCAAGTCTGTGATACATTATATCTAACTGTTTGCTACGTTATAAATGCCATTTATACATGAAAAACGAATATACTACTTTGCCGAAATCCGTTATTTAATGATGTTTTTGTGAGTTGTGGATAGTTTCTGGTTAAAATGTCTATTTACAATTGTTAATTTTGTGTATGAAAACAGGAACTAAAGGTGTGTACACAAACAACATAGCTTTGAATGCACTATAACACTTGGATACTTTCCTATATGTATGACTGCCAAATGTATACTCAGGTCAGCCGCCAAATGTGTCAGTAAAACTGGTAAAGAAGGATGTCTTATTCTGAACACTAACTTTTAAGTTTTTATTAACAAAAAAAAACACTGACTGGATTTAAGATATCTTTTATATATAAATAGTTAAATTAGTTTATAATGTCTGCTTGTATAGTGTTACCTTATTGCAGTAAACAGTTAAACAAGTAGCAATTACCTAATAACCCCAATATATCTATCCATCTGATGTGTTCGAGTGTTTTTTAACTGTTTGTACGCTTACAAATTTAATATACATAAATCATAATTTTATGTTTAAATGACGAAAAACATTCAATTAAACATATGAAACCCGAGTCCATGTGTTTTTTTAACATATACTAAATAAAATGAGCAGAAAACGTGAAATACACCGAATAAATCGAGTTGCACTAGAATCCCTAATGAAAGAATTTCGTGATCTATTACGAATGAAATTCCGCTCTGTCTCGCGCCCTGTAGAATGAACAGGTCAAATATTATCAACAAATACTGAAAGGTACGTTTTGCTTTAGGAACTGCAGATATTATTTGCTTGTATTTGATCCTAAAATGACAAAACCGCATCTAAATCTAGACTCTGTTCAGTTGTCAGTCACGTTCTATTCATTCTGTCCATATTTAGATTTATGTTATTCACGTTTTCTATTCGTCGCGGTTGTGGCCAGTAATAATGCAGGTCAAAAGAAGAAGTGGGTTATAATCTATGTAAATAGTTGAAAGAGCACAAAAACTGGTCAAAGAAAATATTTCCGTAAACACGAAATTGCCATACAAAACGGATTTGTGAACATTTTCTTAACTCGAATTTCAAATAAGGCGTAAAGCGTAAAACTCTATATGGGATTTCGTTTTAGCTTTGTGTCTCGACCGAGGTGTTTGGTATATTCCTCCGCCAATAATGTCTGACAGTCGCCACGACCGTATTTGGTGACGACAATAAACCTAAATAGTCAGAAAAATATCTTACATTTATGAACAAGATAGTTGTATGAAAAAGCGGTAACATCACACGTTGCAAGTCACATCATTTAAATACAGGCTTGAAAAGAACGGCTCCTTTCTTGGTTCTAGTCGCATGTCTTGTTACAATGTAGATAAATTGTACATTGGTGACGATAGAGAATTCATTCGTCATAGTTTAACTACCTGCTGACAAGTAGTGACGGAATGTCGCATGCCAACGAAAGTGTTGAAAGTAAGGTCAACCGGTTAGAAACAATACCGACACACAGAAGATAGCCGTTGCTAGGCAACTACGTAATTCCGTTCATTGTTCGCTATATTTACACAAACGACCATGTACGCGACGAAGACGAGACGTTTCAGAAAATAGGTTAATCAAGTCGAACCCAAGGAGATGTAGAGCGTGTTATATGACTGATTAAAATAAATGATTTTTGTGTGTTTAAAGTCTCCGGAAATTAAATTTCAGATAAAAATCAGAAAGTCGGTCAAAAACAGACAGCAATTCTACAGGAATGTTTAAAGGCAACAGATACGTTAATAAACGGTTAAATGGTAGTTGATAAGGATAATACTGGTATGCATTCCAAATTTTCAGCCATGTTTAAGCATGTCAAAACAACTCAATGGCAGGCATCGCTGTTGTCAGTGTATGTCTGTCAAAACATATGCATGGTCCATTTGGAAATGTTTTCTTTTTAGAATTTCAGCACTTTACCTGTTATATACGGAACGATCAGGCTTATGCAAATACTGTTAATCCAGATCAGCCAGCAGCCGCGATATGACTTGATACTTAATTTTTATTCATAGTTATTATCCCAGCAAACACACGACGTCATAATGACGTCGTTTTAAGGCTGTATTTTTTTAAAAAAAATGAAGATACTCAGTCTGCGTTTGACAAAATTAACTACAATTTATAGGCTTCTACAGTTCGGTCATATGGTCATACGACGTCGGATTTCGAAGAAAGTGATGCTAAGGCGATGACGCATTCGCCTGCTTGATAGTGTATATCCGATGTTATGCGATATATGGTTTATTTTTTAATACTTTGCCAATAAAATAATACACAGTTTATAGTGAACATTTGATATGATGCGAATAATGGAAGATTTTATGCACAACACAGGCACACGATCGCTTGTAAAGTATAAGGTTTCCTAATTCACAAAGAAACGTAAGAAATGAGACGTGAAAGACATAGGCAGACACAAAGACGGACAAACTGACAAACATGTGAAGCAGAATAACACATTCTAACATAAAATAATAGATAGACGGACGAACAACCACAAGCATTCAAATACAAAATACGTAGTGTGCGTGGAAATTCTGTAGGTGATAAAGGAAGAGCTTGCTGGAATCGGCTGATACAGTAGTCGGTAGTCACTATTCACTTACCTATGTGCTCCTTGTAGACACACACACGCCTCGAATTATAATAATGGGAAAATAATGGAATTAGTGGCAATAAAAAACGCTTGATAAAACAGCCGAAGCCATGAAGAGGGGTCAAAGAAGGCGACTTCGTTGAAACGTCTGCCGAACAAACAAGTGTTTAACAGTAAGGCCTTAAAGAGTAGGTACCCTAAATCTTCTCTCTCTCTCAAAACATCACGACATAATCTAAAATAGAAAGCTGAGGCAGAGTTTCGCATTTATGGAAGCAGCTACACATCGGCAGTCATTGAGCTACATTGTTATGCAACAATGTTTCCCACAATTGTCCTGTGTTCCGTGACACTGCAAAGTTACCATAACTCTCGCATGCGCGTTGTTGTAAATTATACACAAGTTTAAAAGTTGATACTTAAAACTAATATGTCGATAACATCCAGAAACTATAATATGAAATAAGATAAAGACGAAAATATAATAAAAACAAACGTTTTTAAAGTTTTTTTTGTAGGATACAAACACGAGATCTGTTTAGGGACAGTCCAGTGTTTTACTGACCTTGACATTGAGTCTTGTTACATTAATGAATTCGAATTCCTTTTAAGGATGCCTGTTTGGCATAATGGAAACATATGGTGACTTAGTTGCTGCTGAGGAATTTTAACTGTGTGACTTTGCCTTTAGTTACACGTCAGATCGTGGTTATACATAGAACTACTTTTTATCACGATGAAGACAGGATAAGTCTTAAACAGTTTGGTCGGCTAGCGCAGTGTATACTCTGAAACGCTGCAAGCACTGTGGTATTTACTCCCTCAGAAATGTCGTCACATATTGAGACAATGACTATCTTCGGGTGGAGATTCGATTAAGAAGTGTACATTTTTATGTTAGATAAGCCATTCTGTCTTAAAGTAGATAATCCCGGTTTCATTATTGTGGACATAAGCAAAAGCCAGAGGGTAGAGAATTTAGATTGATGGACCCACTTTCCCGCTGGAGAATAGGTCACGGTCGCCCTATACTGGTTACGTCACTCGAGAGTCTGAATACTGTAAACGTCTGAATACTGTAAACGTATTCTTACGCGCTCTGGTTGGTGTTTACTTCCTTAAGCGCTGCATCTATTTTACAAAGGCTGGACAGATTACTGTAAACGTTGGATTATTTTGCTTGCTACTACGGGTTTTGACAGTGTGACACTGCTTTCGTTTTACACCAGTTAACGGCAGCATGTATGACTACTTTTTATCGCGCCGGAATAGTTTGAAATTTGTTGGTCCGCAACTCACAGTTTAAAGAAGTTCATTTGTATTCACTCCTTGCGCAGTGAATGTTTTTTTTATAATTTTTGTAAAAGACATATGCCATATTTACTCATCGAGGCCAAAGGAAACATGTCAAGTTTACAACAAACTGTACTTCTCATAAATTCATAGAAGTTACATTCCTTTCAAGCAAGGTGCGCTTTAAAGTTGTTCGTCGACACACCAATTAAGCGGGACATTGATTGCATAGACTGGTGAGAAAGTAATTGTCGTGGAGTTTTGAATGCTTCCATGTAACTACTCTAATATAAAACAAAAACATGATGTTTACAGTGTCAACGAGTGAATAGGTCGTAGGTGAAGTTTTGTGTGCTATGTTAGATGAGTATATTGATGCAATAAGTAATTTATATTAATGCCCCCGTTTTGATATTCATCCGAGTTTGCCTTGCGTTAGCCGGAACAGTTTTATTTCATATAGACGAATCGTTGGATAACATCTTTAAATCTTTATCTTTCCACATACCTTCTCTATCTACACCATTTTCGTTGCCGTCTTAAATATTTACACACGCACCACTATGTCAAGGACACGCATCATTCGTATCTTCTCTGCAGTATTCGGACGCGTTGACTTGCGAGATGCTCCGAGTGGAAAAAACCGCGCTTTTCCAAGTGTCCTGGAGAAATTGGTAATGAGAAAACGAACTACCTGTTTTGTTTAACAGATAAGTCGCCATTGCGGAGGGCTAGCAAGCGTCGTAGACCAAATATTTAGTCTGTTGCTTCTTTACTACCTTAACTTCATTAACAAAAACGTTTTCCACTGCCATCGGTTTAAACAGTGAACTTGATTTCTTGTTTGAGAGTCTCGGCATCCACACAAATGCTACGCAATTCATAGATGTTCCAGATTTTCAGATGATAAATCATGTAATGTAGGTCTGTCGGTCTACGAATCCGTGTGGACAGAATGACTAGAGTGTCTAGACTTTTGTGAACAAACTCCAGTCTTTATAGGCGTACTCTCGTATTATACACAATAGATAAATCAAGTACATACGATTATACTGTACAGCGAAACTCTGTTGGTTTCTAGGGACGTTTGCCAATATAAAACGGTAGAAAAGTTGATTTCTTGTTATATGTGAATCTCACAAATGCAATTTATTACGGCGAGCTTTTAATTGAGTTTTTCTTATTCAAATTAGCTTAATGCCTAAACATCGCAGCAACACAGTTATGGTTATAAAATCGACATCGAGCTGTTATTTTGTGGTGGAAGACCACAAACAAATACTTAGGTAGAACAATAGGTTGCAAGTTCTTCCCCAGTCAGTAACTCGAATCTACGCGATGAGGGTTTGAGGTTAAAGGGTGTAATGGACAAGTCGATAACCTTACCAAACGGGCCATGGGTACCTATAATGACGAATACCCGTGATGAGTACTCAGTATATCGGCAGAACCCCGACATATGGCAATCCAGCTAGAATAACTCTTTTAAATATTGTCTCCGACGGTTTGCCTGTATCAAGTACAATGAACAAATCCATACACTTGTAATGGGAAATTTTGTGAAAATATCTGTATAAACTCATGCTTTAGTCTCAGACACTTGAACACTACCGCAACTGTTAGGCAGTACAATTCGTGAAAACATTGCTCCAAATGTTCATTATTGCCGTGTTAATAAAAAAGCATGCAGGGGTGTTCTGCTAAATATAGAGACATACGCCTGACATATTGATCATATAACGCGATCTTAAAAGTTTGTGTTCAGGTGATTTTCAAAATTTAAAAATAGCTAACTGAGCAGCGTGGCTCAGATAGAAAATAGGTGTGTTTAATGACGAGTGGGGTGTCATGCTTTACTTTTTAAAAATATATTGGACATCAATAAACTACATTTCGCGTAACAATAATTTATATGGTTGTTTAAGTTAAGAACCTGGTTCAAAGTGTCGGATACAATCTTAAGGACTATAAGAAATAATTATCTATTTCGCGCGCTATTGTCGCCGCCGTGGCTTATTATTATGCCAAACTTCTATCAAAAGAGAACAAAACTGGAATTCCTAATGCTAAAGGTGAAATGCTAATAGCATTTCTGTTAAAAGAATCTTTCATCTTCATGAAATGAAAGTTTTTCTTTAAATGATTTATGATGAAACTATCGTTGCCAGGGGAGGAAAGTGTACACCACCTACCGAGCCATGCAACTTTAACAAGTGAAAGTAACAGGATCTTTATTGAGATAGGTTCCTTTCTTTTGGGTATTTATACCGGCAACACCCTAAAACATTAATATAATTGTGTCGTGCATAAACTATTAAAAGTATGGGAATCATGTTATATTCGCTTTGTCCATGATTCAACTCTCAATTCACAGGAAACCCTCATCCTAAATAGTGCATGCACAAAATAACAGTGGCCAACCTTTCATATAATATTTTAACAAGGGTTTTGTGGATAGGTGTCAAATATATACGTCTATGTTTTTATGGTGTCAAATATTTCAAAGGGCCTACAACCCTACACCTCATTTGTCTGATGGTTTTGTTGCATGCCTATCATTTTTGCTTTGATGTGTAAATAATTAGTTAATTCTTTATTAGAAGTAGGTACCACAACCAACGTTCTTGTTATATTTGGATTTTGCAGCATAAAATGTATTGAGTGTTGCATTCAATACGATACCGTGTTGACAATGCACGAATCAGCTTATATTGTAACTCACTGAATCTTGAACAAACATGACAACTGATATTTCAAATTAATAATAAAAATCTATACAAACTAATTATATAAATAGACTAGAGTTGTCAAAAAGCGTTTGAACTAAAGAAATGTTTACACATTTACCTGCAAATGAGAATGTTAAACCTTAAAGGTGATTTAATTTGAGATAAAACAAAACAGCTAGGAACTTAAACATAAAGTTGGGAATTGAATCTGCATCTGTAAAATCAGGTAGGAATTAAACTCGCCTAAGGGATTAGTTGAAACATGTTTTATTGTTAACAAAAAAAAGGGTAGAACGTGCAGGCGGGAATTAAACTTGCAGGTGGGAACTGAATGTGTAGGCGGGAATTTAACGTGCAGGTAGAAATTAAACTGGCAGGCGGGAATTTAACGTGCAAGCGGGAATCGAACGTGCATGCGGGAATTAAACTTGCAGGCGGGATTTGAACGTGCAGACGGGAATTAAAGCTTAAACAGTAATCATGAATTAGAAACATAAAGTTAACTTCCTTTCTCTAGCGGGACAATAGATTCACACCATACATACTAAGTTTACAAAGATAATGCGCATATGTATATCCTGTGTTAGCTATGAATGGAGACATATTGTGTCGATTGCAACGTGATTCGACTCGCTGATTGAACCATCAAGAAGAGAAAGATGCGCTCGCATCAGTCTGGTATTAACAGTTCTCATTTTTTGCAGAATTTTTTCTCTGTTCGGGCTACAAAAACACGTCTTGAACACCTCAGTCAATATGTTTAGCAAGTGTATCCCTTAGCTTGCTGCGAATCCATCCGACGGTAAAACTTTTTCGTTGTTGGCTAAAAACTAAACGCAAATATAACCAACCATAAGCAACTTGGAGCCAACTCGTAAAGCCTTTGACCCGATTGCACCAAGCTGGAGCTGCCTGATCTGGATCTGCAGTATTTGCCGGAACTGGTCAGTTCGTGCTATGCGGAATAAGCAGTAACTATACGTTTTCGCCGATCGCGAGTATGTTTTCTTAAGCAGGCTGATGCTTATGCGTTGCTACAGCAGTTTCTCCGGTGATAACATCTTGGGCCTCGGAACTGCTTCCTCGTCTTGCAGGGAGATATAATTTGCAAGATTGAAGAACTTTCAATTAATAATAAAGATGCAGTATTCTTAATATGTAACCCCTATCCCACCCGCATAATCCTTAAATTCTTATTAAATGGATGTTCGAATAAGAGAATCCAATGAAATTTATATGTATAGTTCCTAGCGCGTATGTTAATGTAAATATTTTGGGATTTAAACAACTTAGTAGTATATTACCCTGTAGTATTTAATGTATGTTTATGATGGTATAATAACTTAAGGTGTCGGTTCTGCTTAAATAAATTTGTACTCTCGTGAGTGTTTTGCCTTGAGGCATAATGGCGGAGTTTATTGTTAATACACAGCATTTGTTGGATATGAGGTGTAGATTACTTCAAATAAGTAGACATTAACGTATTAAAGGATTTAGATCGTATGCTTATGGACTTGGGATAGTTTGGTTTCATCCAATATCTGGGTTAAAAGTACAATAATTTTGCTTAATTTTGCAAATTAGTATTATGCTTTCTCAATAAAATAACCAAATACTTTATATATGTTATACTTATGATAATTAAGATCCACATGTAAATGTTAGTGAATAATGTAAAAGTACATCAAATGTGATTTTAGTATGTTTTATTTTCTATTGTCGATCAGTGTAATAAAAAATGAATGAAACTAGAGATTTACAGCACAAAAGATTGACAGAACGATGTCAATTGACCTCTCTTTGGAATCAACCTAAAGTAATTCAATCTAACTAACTAGCGCATGTTAAAATCAATTACAACATAGGTCACATCAGACAGGGACCTCTCCGCTAATCTAACGACTATACTAATACGGTTTTTATTAATGCTATTTGTTGTTTACGCCAGGTATCATACATGGGTTACTTTGTTCGAGTATATCTCGTCTATATGTTATTTCATCATTCCATTAATTCATGTGTCATTTTATAATGTTCAATGCATATTTTGTATTGGGAATGTCCCAATGTGGGTAAAAGTGAATAAACTCTGTTCTATTCTGTTTTGGTAATGTTGATATTTGTTTCAAAACATGGTGATAGTCGTTATGTAAAATAAAGCTACTTTAAAACTGCATATATGGATAATCAGTCGCGCACTGGTCAGCATATGTATATCCTGTACGACTGATATTTTTCCGCCATCAAAATAGTTTGAATATTAATTATTTCATAAACTTTGATTTAACGTGTGCGCTGCAAACCCCCAAAGATTGAAATGATGTTGTTCTGTCTTGTTGTATGGGCGACCATCATATTGGTAAATATAGTTCTCGCGTCTTACCTAACAAGGATCATTTATCTGGTTGCTGCACTGCATTTTGTATTTAATCAGTTCATTTACTTTGTGTGCATAGAAACAAAGCAATTTTTGCAATTAACATTTTATCATATGCGGAATACAGAATGCAAGTTATGCATTTTTATTCTGATGTGCTTTTTATGCAATAAATGTGTATAAGCAATAAATGTGTATAATTCGAGCAACACATTGCTACAAACATACGCTTTATGATCCCTTTGAACAAACTGAGCAAATTGTTCAGTGTTTCTCTTTCAGCTTATCTAGTTCAGCATTAGCCACCGTAACATTGGAAAAATGGAAGTTTTACATAAATAATTACATGTATGTTTCTTGTAGAATTCCAGTGTGGTGGTGCCTGCAATATTTCTTGAAAAGTTTATAAACTTTTTTATCTCTGCATTTAAAGCTGTAATAAATACCACCACCACTGTACAGTATCTTGTCATAAGTACCCAGAATCAATGCTTGTATCAAAGCTTTATGTGCGAATATATGTCAAAACATCTTCCGTCTGGTAGTAAAGGCGCCCATGGAAGCATGCCAAATCCTCGCTGACTGCAAATCTGTTGTATAAGACGCAATGTAGATTATCCCATAGGTTATAGCCGTTTTAACGATGCGTTAAAAGATAGATAACATACTGCTGTACTATAGAAGCAGCAAAGATTGGCTTACAAGTTGGAATATTAGGCAATGTTGAGAGTGTATTGGACGGGCGTCTTTGGCCAAGCGGTAGGAGTCTCCGACTTACACCAGGGGCGTAGCTCTGGTGGAAAAACTAGCTTGCTACCCTGCACTAAAATTCAATAAGACAAGATTTTAGGTTCGTTCTTCGCGTGTTCAGTCATTTGTACGCGAAATGGTGTATTCTGGTCATATCTACAAAGAAAATGTTTGCAAAGAAAATGTGCAGGCATGTGCCTATAAAAGCTGCGCCACGGTGAATATCTAACTGCTTGGCCTCTCACCGCAGGGTTCGGGGTTCGAGTCTCGGCCAGAGTGAAAATATCAAGCTTTCCTTAGGTGCATATGGTTGCAACTCATCATTTATCAGGACGTTTCCTCCATATACAGCAGCTGGAGGTCTCTATCACGAGCAAAGTTCTCTCGATGGGATGTGTTTCATACTTAACACACGAAACAAGAGGTGTTTACTAGTGCATGTCAGGTTTTATTCCTAATTCCTGTTAAAACAGTGACTTTGCTAAAACATGTTATCTAAAAGAAGACAGACATGTACCGGAAAATTAATGTATTGTGGCCTTGAAAAAACCGCGGCACATATAAGATAAGATGGTTAGAGGTTTTATGTATATCTCAGGCACGCGCATTGCATTCTGTAATCAGATGATAAGATGGCGTGTTTTTTATTTCTTAAGGTTTTTGGCCCTGTTTTGTATTCAATTTAGCTATTTAACCTGTTTTTTTATAAATCAGTTATCATGGAAAAAAATTGAAACTAAAACTACAAACGAGGTTTCGAGCTTCGAAAGTCGTAGAACATTATTAACACGTCGTGTGATCAGTAATTTTTTGCATTCTTTTATTTTCCTTCGACGGAAAATTTCCATATGAATTCTACATAAAAAAGAATGCAAAACAAGAGTTTACTACTACCGTTGAGATAACTTCAGTTTACTAATGCAAAATTCAATTTCATGTGAAAAATAATTTTAAATGCAATCAACTCTTTCATTGTTGTAAATAAAGCAATAAAACATTCTTTAACTTGTTGATTATTAACATAATTATACAACATTAAAATCTGTAGAAACGCATGTAATCCGTTTTAAATACACATACAAAACACAAAACAAAGTAAAAAGGGTATATTAGGGGACTTAAACCCACGACCCCGTATGAGTACCTTAGCACACTGGCCTACTAAAATTGACAACATAAAATATTTGCTAGCATTTATTATCTTATGGTTCCGCCCCTTTACCTGGACGTGTCCAAGGTATGTAAATCGTTCACAGCACAATGCTTGTTCTTGACCTATACTAAGACGCAGCAACCTTTACTCCATAATAGCCAAACGGCCCTTACAAAGTTAAAAATATCCTTTCTATAATGAATCTACCCTCAATTTAATGTTGTCAAAAGATGAAATTCTTCTCAAATTAAAAAAAAAACCCATCTCCCCAAACCCCAAAGCAATAATCTTATAATTATTTATGTTTGCTGTGAATGTGGTTTGTTTGGTTTTTGCATCAGGAATTCTAGACCAGTATTTTTAACCACCTAGCTTGATGTAAAGAAAATTGATGATAGGCCACCCGGAGCAAGTCCCGACACCATTTATGAAAAGTATTCGTTAATCTCAGACGAAGCTAAGACAAATCGTAGATAACTTTCATCAGAATTCGTTGATAGACTTATGTTTGACGCAAACGAAGATGACCCACATATCCCGGGAGAAAAAAAAAAACTCTGAAAGACTAACGTCTAAAGTTATGGCGAACCACCAGATGTGAAATGCAGATGCGTATTAATCTTACTACTGACTCGGTTACGAATTGAGACACAATATGGGTTATATCATTAAGAATTGATGATTATGTTTGGCGCCTAAGCGTAAAGCATAGAGATGTACGTAAAAGATAGAACTTTTTCTTAAATGCGGAAGTGTGCTTTAAATAAGGCAACTATGATACAGTACAAGATAGTTATAGTTAAAGGCTGGAAAAAAGGAATTAAAAGCGAATTGTTACGTTAGAGTTGTAAGTGGATTTTTATTACGGAATAGGCACTAACGAGAGATAGTGTTCAGAAACTTTAGGTTAGGTTCAGATTGCTGTTCGCTACTTTAATTTTAAGAAAAGGCACTGTTGACAGAAAGGGTTCAAAAATGCAATTCGCCATTTCTTATTGCGGACGAAGCACTATCGACAGATACAATGACTTCTAGCAGGGTCTTTTGTCTATAGGCTTAAAATACAAACTGTTATTTGTCTTACTCTTAATTTCTGACTGGTCTCTGAAGAAATAAAAAGTTCAACATAGAAAGCGAAATTGTCTTGTTTGGATCAATAATTGTTTCATTTCTTTAATTTAAATACTAATACAATGTATTTGTTCTATCAAATATTGTTTTAGACAATATGCACATGTATGCAGCATGTATACATGAATAGTGCGAGCATAGTTCAGTTTATTTCTCAAACACCTTTAAAGTTCCTTGTAAAAAAAGCGCGACTCGCTTTTTTTCTCGTACAGCTTCACAACTTACCCTCAGTTCGTCTGCCTTTAACACAAATCATGATCTCCCGAGCGACGTCTGGCAATCAGATTTGCGGTCCAATAAGTGCCAATAAGACAAATGCATACATCTTTAAAGCAAACAAAAGCATCAGAAACAAAAACCTACTCTCTTTGAAGACGTTTCCGTAAACATTATTCGCACCGCCGTCGTTGCTTGTAGAGGCAGGAGCCTACACTATGGCGGGAAACTTTAGAACCTTGTACAAGGTGGTCTGCAGCACGCGTGCCTGCAAAAACCATCGTGTACTACAGCGTGTCTTAACTTGCTATAGTTCGGAATGAATTGGAACTATTTGGGGGTTTCCGTGCTCCCGTCGTAATGGCTTGTATCAACCTAGAACCTATCGTCTCTGATGTAACCGACATTAAACGGAATCGAAAGAATTTATCGACAGTCCTCTATGCTACTGCCATTCATTTTTGTTTATAGAATTTTTAAAAAGAACATATTTAATTGGTGTTAATGTGTGTTTATTAGAATATAAAATGAGCGAACAATACGCTTAATTGTCGCAGTCACCCTATGCACAGCAGTCCAACTGAATTGATGCAAACTGCTCGCCTAACTTCTTTAATAATGATTGGTGACGATGGTGACATGGGCGACGGTGGTGGTAATGATGGTGATTTTTTTAATTGTTACGTCGCTTCTACACACTTATGGTCATGCTGGCATTGTCCAGCTAATTATCGGTGGAATAAATCCCGAGTAAAATGCCTGGACAGAACCATCGTCGCACCGCATGTAAGGTGGAATACCTCTCCGTCTGAAAGTTCTCGCTATGACCAGGACTCAAATTCATGCGGTGAGGGATGAGGAGTTACAAGTCAGTGGCTCCAACCTGATGCTTAGGGCTCTCCACTGATGAGGATAATGTTGATGATGATAATGAGATTGATGATGATGATAATGATGATGATGATGACGACGACAACGACGGATCATGTTGATGATGATGATGACAACGATGATAATGATGATGATGATGATGATGATGATGATGATGATGATGATGATGATAAAGGAACGATGGTGGTGGTTTGGTTACTTAGATGCGGAGGAGGAGAGGATGGAAGGTGACGATTTCTCAAGTTTTTAATTTGCATGAAGACAACGCTCGTCACGGTAGGTCATTCAAGTCTATGGCGCAATGGACGTTGGATTTCAAAGTGCGTATATGAATATATAGTTTATTGCACCGTGGATGCCTTTTTGAAAGCGAACAGTGGGTTCTCGCGAGGCGCAGATGACTCCAACGGACAATCAGTGTATTGTACTACTTGTCGACAAAGGTTTGTTATTATGACTTCAGGTTACGAGCGCTTTAAGAGGAACTTCGTTTATAGTGTTGGTACTTTTAACATTAAGAACATTATCTTAATTAACAAGAATGTTATTCTGTACATGTTTATTAGGGTGTAAACTGTATTATATAAGTTCATACTAGATTCTGAAACGCCGTTGCTTCTGTCCAAAAAGGAAAAAGTAGAGAATTTTATAAATTTACCGAATAAGCAGTAGTCTTTTTCTTTTTTTCTGTCTTTGAACTAGTCCATATGTTGTTTATACCCGGTGTGCCGTATGGTGAACTGAGGACGGGCTGTATGGCAATTCATCATTAGATGATGAGACAAAGAAACCGTCGGCGGGAAATCTTTCTGAGGGGTCCCACCTGTACATACCATGAGCAGAGTTTATTTGTAGAGAACCTTGTTACAAGGATGATAATTTTCAACCAGATGACGAGGCAATATACGTGTTTTCTTAACCCCAGCGCTAGCCTAGCTGTGGTCTTGTCTAGTGTACTGGAACAATTGCAGTTGTGAGTAAATGTACCCCAGTGTAAGGAGTTTAAATGTCTTCTCTCCTCCAGGAAACAGAAAACCATTTGAAATCCCCATCGGAGATTTTATATACCTGAAAAGTGCATTCTGAAAAAGTTGTTTTGATTTTTCATCCCGTTTTAAATGACATTTCTGAATAAAAACAACATCAACACACAAAACATAACCGACGAAAAAAAAAATATTTGGGGTGTGGGGGTGTCATTGGAAAGTATTTTTATCTGAAATTTCCGACACGTTTACAAGTTTCCAAAAGGGAGAAGGGTCATGAGAACAAATTTGATAATACGTGTGTATTGTTATTTTCTCCCCGTGTTTGTGGCCCAGCGCATACAAACCCTTGGGGGCTGGGATAGGATTGATCCACTGAAATCGTGTTTGTGGTGCTACAAGACAGGTCCTTCACACGTGTAGGACATCAACAATCCGGTTGTAGCACGTGTAATGACAAACGTTGTCTGCATTTTCTTCAACCTTATTAGGCTCAAAGTGTCGCAGACCAACTGTAAATTCATTTTTCCGTTTTTTAATCGAAACCAAAATGGCGACGAGGTTATTTGAAAGCTCATGGTAAGCAAAATCACTTTTCTGCTGACAACTCGTTGAATTAAAAATCGATCTTACACCTGAGAAAAAAAACACACTTATCTATCATCATGACTTCAGAGATAACCCAAAACTAATTGCTACATTTGCATAGCTGTCAAAGTCCAGATTTGCATGCGCGTGATTAGGTATGGAGGAACGGATGGCACAATGACGCGCGGAATTCAATTGTTGTAATAAAATAATAATAATAATTATAATATAATATAATATAATATAATATAATATAATATAATATAATATAATATAATATAATATAATATAATATAATATAATATAATATAATATAATATAATATAATATAATATAATATATGACCCTGTAAACATAGTAGAAAGTCTATATAACAGCTGGATCATTTATGGTTAAACAATAAAATACTTTCAATGTGCATGCATCCCTATATACAAAATATTTTTAAAAGACACTTCACAGCCAATAAAAGCGCGTTAAGGATGATTGTTTTTCTTCTTTTTATAAATTTGCGTGAGATAAAGTATGCGTAAGAGGGCAAGTGGAAAACTGAATGCGCGAGCCTCGCGCCTTAACCGTGACTTGACATGCATGAATTAAGGATTGACAAAAAAACAACAACACCCAAAACAACGACAACAACAACAAAAAATAAAAACAATTAAAAATAATCGAAACTCCCGTGAGTTTAATGCTTAAACACAACGATGTGGCACTGGAGGTTCTACCCAGAAGTCCGGTGTTTTCTTCCACTAATTATTAGCTGGACATCGCCAATATGACTAGAATCGTGTCGGTGCGATGTAACAAAAAACAAAACAATCAAAACAACAATGCGGGTTCACTTTATTGGAGTGGCTGGGTAACATCTAATTTTCTACTCATATCATGACAGTTTTTTTTTCTTCACACTAAAGATTTGTGTTGTGTATTAACTTAGTGCTTGATTTCATGTGAGCGTGTGTATGCGAGTGTCTTCGTGTGTGCGCATGCTTGTGCACGTGTGGGTGTTCGTGCACACATAACAGTGTGTCACTGTGCGTGTTTGTGCTGGTGTATGGGCGCATTTGTGCGCCCTTGTGCATCGGTATCTCGTGGCATTTCGAATATTTACCTCCTTTAATCTTTTTGCCTTAAAGTTCTTGCAACATACAAAGAAAACCAGCAAACCAACCAACGCACGTTCGCATTCACAAACAAACAAACAAACAAACAAACAAACAAACGTACAATTTAGATAATATTTTAAGACTGTTGCGATAACATTATTTCAGCTAAACATCATATTTATATTGAAGAAAATTAATATAAAAGGCTATAATTTATATTTGAAGTAACTTTGAGGTGCATTTTGACTCTTATGATAAAGACAATATTAAAACAATTCATCATAACCGCATATGCTTTATGAAAATATCCATCTTACCTAAGATTTCAACTTTTGGTTTAAGTCTCAAATCAATACCATTATTCAGCAATTTATTGTTTAGATTTGACTTTAATAGCACAAAAACGACAAATCAGAAGACTGGCAATATTCAAAACATAATACATACATAAAAATAACCTCAGACTCGAGGTTGAACCATTCATAATATTGGACCCAAATTTCTAAATTTGTACGAAAGATAATGGACCTGGTTGAGCGAGTCGGATTTTACACCTTTGAAGTACCTTCCAAACAAGATATAAAAATAAAAAAAAAACTTTTAAGTCACTTAGTGTAACGAAGAAAATTAAGAGATTTGCATCAATTTCCATTTCTCAAGCCGTTCATTATCTATCCATTCAAGATTTTATTTGGCACGAGTTTCCGCGCAACATAAAACATACAGATGAGAAATTCTTGGGATTTTCTCTTAACTTTATTCTCTTACCATTTGCCTTAAAATAGCATCAGGTGAACATCTCGTGGTTGAAAGCAATTAAAATTTGAGCCAACGCAGATGACAACACATTCTGTGAGGTCTCTGGAAAACTCAACGTTGCCTCAAGAAAATCTATTCATGAAGCTATTTATAGAAGTTTCTGGCTTTCTTTTTAAACATTTTCACGTGTCTCATATTCTTACTTTCAATGAGCTAAAAGACAAACTAAATCCACGTGAAGCAATAAAATTCGAAAAAGTACTTAGGTTGATCAAAAGGAAAAACGAGTGACCATTCCGTGGGCCGACATTATTCCAACTAAACGGATGAGCGTCAGTTTAAACCAGTCAAGGTTGTATGGGCTGTAACTTGTAAACATAGTGTCAGTCGTAAAGTATAATGTGCAAAAGCAATCATTATTTTGATGTTGTTGACATATGAGCTGCTTCTAAATCTATGAACTTATAAACTATTTCTAAACCATAAAGAAGGAAGGAAAATCCCAGTGTATATGCGAACGGCTTTAACGGTTTTTGGTTGGTTTTGATACACAATAATGTCACACGAAAATACATTTATCCAATAATATTAAGTTGACATATTGAAAACCTATTTGACCTTTGAATTGTATGCATTGGAATTTAAATCGATTCCCCTTACATTTGTTTTACGTGAATTGGTCTGTTAGTTAACGTTAATAGTTCATGTTAATTAGGGTCCTCAACAAACCGAGGGTTCTGAGTAAAACGATTAAGTTTTGGAAATGTTAATTGTATATCATAATATTTTATCATTCAATTAGCGCACCTGGAAACTATTCTCTGGTATAATTAAGTTTGATTATAAATTCATAAATGTAATGACGCAATGCGTGTCAGGCACTTACAATACATTGATGCAAAATTTTTTTAAAAGTCATCATATCAACATCTTTTTAAATACTTTGTTTGCTATTCTTTCGGTATGATTCAAACCAGATGACACTTAAATTCTTGTTTAATGTTGTTTCTTAATACGCCATTTATTGCCGTTATAGCAACGCCCATCAATTCTGGCGAGGAAGACCCCAGATGAATGTCTGAGTAGAACCACCGGTGCACCGCATGTCAGGTAGAAGACCAAAATAAAAGTATTCCCCCGAATGGGACTCGAATCCACGCGACTGGGTCTAGGTCGTTTTGAGATATCAACCTGGTGGCCATTAAAATAGTTACACTGCGGCAATATGCTTTTTCAAACATTTCAGACATTTTTGCTCGTTATAGAATTATAGATGGAAATGAGTTTTAACCAGCCACTTAAGCTGCAATTTCTACATGTATCAGACTTGCAGGGTAAATATTATCATTCATATCTTACTGCTTGTCTCATTTTTCTATAACATTGTTATATATATAGCAGTTAAATTTGAGTCGGTGTACTGTAGAGAGCTTATGTTTGTCCGTTTTACTATTGCGATAGTTCATTGTTAGGGTCTGTGTTGCTCTAGTACTAAACAGACAGACGCTTGTACGACGTCTAGACTTTTTTTAAATAATGCTGCGTTAATTATATCACACTCACTGAACCACAAATTTCTGCCTACGGTCGAGCATCTCTGGTTTCTCGCAAAATTGAAAGAACGTGCACTTTGTCAAAAACTCTAACGCGAAGAAAACATGATATGTCATCTTTATTAATAATATTTTCCTAACACCACACAACTGTACTGTCCTCACAGCATGACTCATCACATTCCGCGTTAGGTTAGTACGGGTGACTGTCATGTGAAAAAACAACAGACAAAAGATGGCTCACTGAAGAAAATTAATTGGTGTACACAACTGAGGGATAATCGTTAAAATACTTATGTTGCAACCAGTTCAGATACCCCAAACAGGGTACCCAAAACAGGTTTCCATAACAGAGTACCCAAAACCGGGAACCCAAAACAGGGTACCCAAAATATGGTACAAAACAGGGTACCCAAAACAGGGTGCCCAAAACAGGGTACCCCAAACAAAGTACCCAAAACAGGGTACAAAACAGGGTACAAAAACAGGCTACCCTAGACTGGGTGCCCAAACATGGTACCCAAATTAGGGTGCCCCAAACAGAGTACAAAAACAGGGTAACTAAAACAGGGTGCCCAAAACAAGGTACCCAAAACACAGTGTTCAAAACAGGGTATTTAACAGGGGACAAGAAAAGTGTACCAAAACAGGGTACAGTCGACAAAAAAGTTCTAAGATTCCTACAATCCTAGTGGAGGTAGAATAACATTTAATCTTGATGCTACTACATGTACTACTGATGTTGATGCTGCTAAAGCTGATGATGATAAAGACAATGATGATAATGTTATCATTTAATTGATTGATACTTGTAAGTTAATCGAAACTTATTTTTCTTTGGATGAATCTATATCATACAACTACATATGTAGTTGCAAATTTGACACACCTACACCAGTTTATAGGACATCTGCAATCCCATTTGTAAAAATTCACTGCGATTCTATTTTTAAAAAAGTCAATTATTTCGATTTGTTAGGGTAATGCAATTCCATTTGCTGTTTTATCTAAATCATGGGTAGGACAAATAACCTTGCGTGGGCATTATTGGCATTTAGACTGTATTTCGTATACAATGACTCATTTCTTTCCGTTGCCAAAGGTCTCTGGCAGGCCCATATTAAAAAGAAGTACAGTTTGCCCTTGTTATATCCAGGACTGTGCTAGAAAAATCCCCTCATTAACACAGAATATATGAATATAAAATGTATCCTTTCGAAATGAATTGCACAGTCCCGAATAATTGACATGATACCGTCAATATTTTATTGACAGTGCTGTCGGTTTATGAGTATATTAGCAGATCGTGTTCTCTGTTGTGTAGGTGGATGCTCCTACGGCATTTGTTTCAAAATTTAGTGAAGCTCTTTTGATAAATGCGCATTGGCCTTTTATTAAATATAGATTCAATGATTTTAGTATAATTGATTTTATTATAATAAACTACCAGGGACCTTCAGGATCAATATAAATAAGGATTTTGTTTTAATTGCAATACCGTAATGTTCTAATGTGTTTGGATTTGTCTGGTATTTATTGTTATTAAATGGGTCTTAATTTATTAATAAAGATAGCTTTCCATTTTTCCTAAGTGAACCCGGCTCAAAATCCTAGGTATATGATACATTTGGGTTTATATTCGTAAGCCGACCAGCAGAATTTCTTTTACTTGTATTTATTAGCATTTCAAATTGGAATGTGTCACCACGACCTAATCTGGCGACACAGTGAAGGGTAATTAAGATGGATGGGGGAAGTGGGCCTGCGGTGGTTCTACCCGGCTGTAAGCAGCCTCTGCCTGCAGTGGACCCAGGGAATGCATAGAAATTAGAGAATAACTGGTAAATAGCAATGCACTAAGCTCATGAGCACCAATTGTGACGAGTTGTTCACCGACCTTCCCCAAATGTGACATTTCCTTTCACTAAAGTTTTACGACATTTCCCACTATGACATCCCTGTTGATTACATGTCACAACGGGTTTGCGCCATTTCGTCACTGTGACATCCATGTCACAATATGATGGCAACATTTTCCCGCTGTTACATCCAGGGCTCAACAGGTTTACGACATACATTTCATCACTGTAGCATACATGTCATCCAAGGTTTTCGACCTTCCACTCTGTGACATCCATGTCACTAATGGTTTACGACATATCCCACTGTGACATCCATGTCACTAATGGTTTACGACATATCCCACTGTGACATCCTTGTCACTACTGATTTACATTTTCCCACTGTGAGATTTGTGTCACTACTGTTTAATGACCTTTCCTACTGTGACATACTTGTCACTACTGATTTACATTTTCTCACTGTGACATCCATGCCATTACTGGTTTACGACCTTTCCTACTGTGACAATCACGTCACTACTGGTTTACGACCTACCCCACTGTGACATCCATGTCGCTACTGTTTACGACCTACCCTACTGTAACATCCATGTCACTACTGGTTTACGACCTACCCCACTGTGACATCCATGTCACTTCTGGTTTACGACCTACCCCACTGTGACATCCATGTCACTACTGGTTTACGACCTACCCCACTGTGACATCCATGTCACTACTGGTTTACGACCAACCCCACTGTGACATCCATGTCACTACTGGTTTACGACCTACCCCACTGTGACATCAATTTTTCTACAGGTTTACGGCCTGCCCAATTGAGAGGTCCATGTTTCTACAGGTTTACAGCCTTCCCCACTGTGACATCCTTGTCCATTCCCACATTAATCTCTCTGCATTAGTTGATCTTGACTGCGCGGGGCATAAACATATCAATGGAAACATATAGCTGCGTAGTAGAGCAAATATGAATCATGAAGGCATTACGGTTAGATTAGTTTACAAGCTATTTGCAATTCCATCTGCCATTTTGTCTAAAACAGGAAAATAAAGATGGATAACCTTGCATGGGCATCGATGACATTTCGCCTGTATGTAGTAAACAATGACTCATTGCCTATCCATCCCAGAAGTTTCTGATGAAAGAGGATTACACTGTCTCATTGCCAGACCTATTATAATGCTGAATATAATTCCCAATCATTAACTCGGAATATATGAATATATAACATAATACAATGTCATATCGAAACGAATTGCACATCATCGAGTTATTGACATGTTGCCATCAATACGTTATAATCAAGGCTGTCCGCCCTTTATGGCTCGCCGTGTTGTGTGGGTGGACGTCTCTCAAATATATTTTGGAATGTTAGCGTTTGTCAGTTAAGATCGATGACCTTTTACAGTTTCGCGAGGCAATCATTTTCTGTGAAACAACCTATTGTAGTTATTTAGATTGGACATAATAAATAAGCGGACATAGACTTTTTTCATGAGTTTTATTATTGCCTTGTTTCCGAAGCTTTCCAAGTTAATGTGTGTCGTGGATTATGTTTTAAAATTATATCTGACACACCGATTTTATTGTTTTTATTGAAATATTTCATTCAAATGAACAGTGACCCAATCAGCCTTTTGATTGATTGACATTTATATATACCGACCAATGGAATCCAGAATCGATACTGAAGGCAAGTTTCAATTCTTGTATTGAACTAGTACAATAATTCATAGTTCTGATTTTTTATTGTAGAAAAAAACAACAAGTATCATTGTGCACATGCTAGCAAAACATTGCAGCTATTTCAAGCTTTCGGTCAAATTGTTTTAAATGATAGGTAATATTATTTTATGAGGACACAGAAGTTTGTTCGAAATGCAAGTTACGCTAACCAATTTATTAAATGGAAATGCTGTATTTATTCGTTGTTTTGATAAATTGAATAGATTTTGCGATACATTCTTTTTTGCTGTAGTTATTCTGATACCACGTTTCCGCAGTTTCCGTTGAAACTTCAAATGCATCCTCGAGTACGTGATAACGATTGCACTTCTCCAGTAGTAAAGACACATTAGACTTCCTGATTACGAACCTTGTCTGGGCCGAACCCACCGTTATCACACTGGAGGGTTATATTTAACCTAAATCTACGACATAATACATACAACATCATTAGAGCGCAACACATATCCCATTTGTTTCAGAAAGGGATAATTTCCAACCTATCCAAGTTATCTACTCACTGTGCCAGTTAATGTCTGTGATATTTCCATATATTCTACAAACTTATCCCCCATGGTTTAAGTCTGACCTGTGGTTATTATGTACTCTTTGCATAATGAGGGGAATTTAATACGGTTTTCAAATATCCCATTATTTCTAACAAGTCGTTTATTGCACCCACACATCAAGTTTGCTTCTTGCTTCTCTGAGTGTATACTTTTAAGGCAAAACAGCAACAAAAACACAATCGAAGAACGAATGAATTAAGTTCATTGTTCGGATATCTAAAAGCTGATGGTGCTTGACCAAAGGATTAACAGTGATATGCGAGCACTTAATGCACCATATAATATGTTTCATAATATATAACACGTTTTATATAGTTTTATAAATAAGTAACAATTCCAACACTACAGCAGATAATATGATTTTTTATTTAAAGGTGGTATCCGACAGTTTGGCTCTAACTTAAAATAGACATCGACGTCACAGTGGATGACGTGGATGAGCAAAAGCATAATTGGTCACATGGATTTCTTGGTTTTGAAATAGCTTACTATGGCTCAGATAGAAAATACATTTGTGTAATAACAGGTGTAGGGCATTAATAAACAATATTTTGCGAGATCTGTTCAGGTAACAATGGCTTACTAAGATATATGATGAAAACATTGTTGGTTCAAACTGTCGAATACCATTTGCCTTTAAGGCATGAAACTAAAGCTTTCTTGAAACATTTGTAATGTGACAATGTGTGATCTCCAAAACAATATTAATTTACAACATTGGTTAAGATGGCGTAATTTTGTTGAAAAACAACAAGGACAACAACAACAACAACACCCAACATCAGTTCTTCAAGTCAGCGGTTAAGTGTGAAATGAATGAATTAATTCCCTCGACTAGAACATTTTGATATTTATTTCATCTTGCATCTTATAGAATAGCTCATGCTGAGGGTAAACCTTTTGCTTTGATTTTATCACTGTTACTTGCTTGATAACTATAATCAAAATCCACATATGTTATCTTGAAAAAACAACATATTTAGAAACTTAAAATTAACATGTACTTTAATTGTTTATAATGGTATAAAAATGATGTTTTAATTCATAATTTCTTAATAAATCATGACTATTGGTCATCAAATCACTTAAGCTGCAAAGAGCTAAGTAGGGTCGGTTATAAAGAAATTTCTTTTAAATTCTTATCATACAAAGATGTCTAGCTCTCAAAAACACCAGTAAATCGTTTGATCGCAACAAAGGGAGGACCAGGCAGTTAGAGTACTTACTTATATTGATCTTAAATCACCAATGTCCTGTAAATCACACAAAGCAAGATTTCAGTGCAGGACTAATCTTTTGTATGGAATAGATTTAGAATAAAAATTCAAACATGTTGATTCCCATTTCAGCACGACAATTCTTTCAACACCATGCACATGTTAATTGCAAACGTCGTTATGCAAATTAACTTGCAGTTATATACTTTAACATTTTTTAAAACTTTTGCTCAAATAGGTATTAATGTTCTTACTTTTGTTTCATTATGACAATATTATCTTTGTTCTTGAATTTATAGATGTGTTACTCAGTGTTGTATTTAGTACGCTTCATTCAATAAAAGAGTTTCAACTGCAACATGAAAATAACAGTCAGCACTAGCATTAAAAGTATGTCATTCTAATAATAATGTTCGCGTTACAATAACATCGTCCTCATTATAATTTAAAAGTTACCATAATACAAAGTCGGGAGTCTGTTGTATTTAAACGCAAGAGTACACGCCGATGTTAACTTTTTCCTCGACAAAAATGTGGATGGAATTTTCTTCGGCTCTTATATTATCTATATTTCCTCTCTGTTAAAATGCGCGGAAAAAATGCATGACACGCACTAGCAACAAACAATTACGCCAGCACAAGTTGTTGACGTAATGCTCATACTTCATATGAATTTAAAATCTACATCATTTTTATTTAGTTTCATTTAACATCCCACTAAAACCACATGTATTAAGTTTTTGTTCATAAAAAACGCAAATTTACCGGAATGTATTTTTTTTAATGTTACTGCCAAAAATATAAGGTATCCTATTGTTTCTGTTTATTTTAACAAGATAGGTTTAGATTTAGATTTCCTGTAATTTTTAGAAACCACAATGCTGCTGCAGCTGCTAATGATGATAATTATGATAACAATAAGGATTATGATGATGATGATGATGATGATGATGATGATGATGATGATGATGATGATGTTGATGATGATGATGATGATGATGATGATGATGATGGTGTCGATATGATGAAGAGCAAATACTTGACAATTTTCAGAACTTGTATGCTGTCGGAATACACCACTTGGACTAGAAGGACTTGCCAATAGGTCCAGTGCACTATTGTTTTCCTGAAAGATACATACGTGGCCAAAACGCAGTAGTTATTTATGAAGATATACATGAACAATTAACGAGAAAAGTGGCGAATCTTCGAAATAATGATGCATGAAATGTTGAAAGAATTTCTTCGGTGGATCCTATATTTCATCCTACTGCTACTTAAATGTGAAAGGGATTCCGGAAAAAAAATGAGGAATATCTGGCTTATATTCGTACTAGATTGTTTATTGTACTGATATTTTTATGATAATGCGCTTTTTATGTTGTTCACACACACACAAACCTATCATATGATGCATATAGTCAATGGCCATGTTCGAAGGAGACTTTTACCAAGAGATTTTTATGTAGACACCGTTTGCTTTTGTAACAGTAGTTACGCCCCTTATATTAAAAGGGCAAATTTTAGCGCAAAGAGAGTACTCTGTCTTTTCAATTTCTTTTCACTTTCATTGTGATTTGAAAAACTGGAATTCTACTGCATTTAATAGTTAGCATAAGATAAGGTCAGTATAAATAAAATCAACAAGAACAGAAATTAAATATTTTTAATAATTAAAAAAAACAAAACAAGAATAGAACACATTCCATGTACATTTATGGATACACACATTAGTTCTTCTTGAATTTGAACAAAACTCAATGAATTTGGAAACTACATTTAAATATTTCATTAATTTAAAGACATAAAAAGTATTTGTTTAAGTAAACTGTTCTGTGATAAACGATCTAAGGATCGACCTGTTTCAAGACACGAAAGACGTGTTTCATTACACAAATACACAAAAGACGTGTTTTTTATACATAAAAGACCCGTTTTTAAGACACAGAAAGACGTGTTTCATTACACAGATACACTTGTCCAGTTCCTTAGTTCACTTACTGTTTGCACCCGTAGATCCCCACGTAATTAGCAAGCAATTCTGTGGTCCATCTCTCTGCACTCAAAATACGTCTGATGAACTTTTTAAAGAACAAAAATGTTGAAAAAAGTTCAAAGTTTAATTGATTGCATTTGTTTTAAGATACGGTATCTTTATGCACGTGGCTGAGTACCCCGACCCGCCTAATTTAGTCGCTGTTTACTTGTTACATTATCAATGAATCTGATTAAAGGCGTTCCAAATGCACCATGATTTCGGTTGTTGTGCACAGTTTATATCGTGATTAGGGCAATTGAGAAATATTCACCCTTTCTGTGGTCGAAATAAAAGGGGGTATCGTAGTTCTGAACGTGTTCCGGCGTGGTAAATGTTGTTAATGCTTCAATTATTTGATAATTTCAATGTTCCGACATACGATGGACTTTCCCTGGAAAATAATATATTGTAATAATAAACAATCAATTTCAAAGGATGTTATGTTGATGAGATGATATGATTAATTGTCGAGTTTATGATATACCAGCATTCTATGATTCTAAAGTCAAATTCCTGGATTTTTGTTGGCTTGGCGTCATTGATTTTAAATTCCGGATATGAATTGGAAAATATTGTAATATGTCTAGACGATATTGAAAATGTAATCCGACGTCATCGCAGTACCCATGTTAGTCGAGGTTGGCCGTATCCTGTCAGTTTTGCATAGACTTTAGCTTTAAAACATTATACCCACAAACAATACGTGAACGATATTTTCGGAGGCTGTCAAGCATTAGTTTTTATCATAATAAATTCATCCAGTCTAAAGAACTGCATTTATAATGCCGTTTATTTTGTACTAAACAAAAACAAATTCAGAGTATATATATTTCGTTTTCAGTTGCGGCATTATTTTTACTAATTTTTATTCTCAACCACTGTGTTTCCTTAGAAAACCATCAGTTATATATCTATTTTAAATTTTCATTATAAGATAAGACTTAGCTGGTAATAATTTACCTTCAAACCCAGTTAAAAAGCCGATTCCTTTTCTAAAGAGCGGCCATTTTGTTTTTATGACAGCAAAACAGGCCATCTTTGTATACGAATATTGCACACTGATCTTCTCAGATGTTACTTTTGAATGAATCAGAAATGAAATATGTCTTCATTTATTATGATGTAAACGTTTTGTGGTCTTTTTTATTTCATTAATAAGTGCATTTATGTAAATAAAAAGTATGCCTCGTTACTGCCTTATTTTACCATGGGATACGCTATTAAAACTAGAAGAGTTATCGATGACGTCATTCACTTGTTAATTTTCTTGAAAACTTGTGAAATTCGTCTGGAATATGTGATAGAAAGTGCGCCATTGGCAGTAGACCGTAACAGTGTAAGTCGAACAGGCTGTTGATCATACAGTTGACACAGATTAGCGACCGTGTTTGCTAATCGCATAGAAAAGGTGTGAAAATTACCCCAGATATTAACTAATTAGCGAGCTTATTAGCTTATATATTTTAAACCATGTACACAACACTAATTAACATTTGTGGTAAACCATTTCGTGGAATCCTTTCGGTTAAAACAAACACAAACTCGTCTGCTTGTTAGAGAAAAAAACGTTTGCTCCAAACTACCGGGTATCAATTTTAGAATGTGTGTGTGTGTGTCAAGAGTCACAGAAGAAATATCATAACACGACTTTTAAACCTTGTCTCCTTCCAGATTTTTCTTCCTACTGGAGTCTGCTATAGACCGTCTGGATATTACCGTCAGTCCCTGTGCCTCACCCATCCTCTGGCACGTGACCTACAAACCCTGGTACGATTCCACTGCTAAATATGGTAAGATATACATTTTCAATATATAACATATACATTAGGATAATAAAATTCTATACTTTTTATATAAAATTATAGATATTGTTGCTTGTAAAAATGCATTTCTTACACATAAATGGGTTAAATTAATAATAATAATTTCCAGATTTTTTTTTCAATACAATCAAGACGTCACATAATTAAAACTAAGTCACGTGACTATTTCGTACGTTTATCATCGTTTTATTACCAATAATTACGGTTGTACAGCACACTAGAGAAATATGTTACATTTTACACCTTTCAATGTTTTATACCCTCTTTGCGTTTTCCATATTGTTTTATATGGTAAAATATGCAGTTGAAATATATTTTTTTTCAAATAAAGATGAATTACATGTATGTATGATTGTGAAAGGTTTTACAAAAGAAAAAAATAGAGACAAAAATACGAACTCGTACAGTTATGACGTCAATCACCAGATCTGGCCTTGAAACTGGTTTACTTTGGGGCATTTTTCCTGACTCCGCTATTTTACCTAATAATGATAGAAAGTTATATACCAAATGAACCCAAAGTAGACTACGCCAAGCTTGGAAAGAAATAAACTGACTTAATTTGACGGGTTTCTTTCATTTATTGTCAATTGTTGTGCCATATAGGCCTAATTGAACACGTAATACTGTTTAATTGTGTCCTATTGAACTTTCCTTAAGTACTACATATAGTGTAACACAACAACAATTAACTGGCACTTTTCGGCAATATAATAGTCAGACCTCGGAGATGAGACGTTCCTATGTAACCAAAAGACTGGTAATCGTTTATTTAATAAGGTGTTTTGACTCTTGGTTGTAAAGACAAATAAAGTGATCGAAATGATATCAAGCATAGTATCTGAATAAGACAGTTTGTGATACGAATGCTTCCATTTTGCCATTTAATATTTGCCTGTCTGATTTTTAATGAATTCGGAAATTTATACTTTCGGTCCGCGGTATGTCTATGTCAAAACATTATACCCTTCTATTGATATTTGCATAATAGTTAAAACGTACACACACACACACACACACACACGCACGCACGCACGCATACACACACACACACACACACACACACACACACTTATGTATATGTATGTATGTGCATGTATATCTATGTATCGCTGTTATATTGTTCATAATCGGCTGTGAATTGACATGATCAGAACGAGATAGACCGTGACCTGTTTGTTTTCGTAAACGTTTTCGGAAACTTGTCAATATGTATGAATTGCAGTTTACTGTTGTTGTTGTTCTTGTTACATCTAATTGACAGGTCAGCTGGAAGCCACTCACCCTATATAAAGAGTCCAGTTCAGTGTTGCCCATTAACAGAACTCTTTGTAATAAATTAAAAAGAAATGGTAATATAGTATTTTTGCAGTATGTTACATTCCACACTAATACATTTTCTTGCATTTTTTAATTGTTGTGGAAGACATGTACACACATTTCAATTCAGAGAAATTGCGACACATGCTTTCTTTCATGTTAAACTTAACCAGAATTTCTTTAAAATACAAAGGAAGTCTAGTAAACATATTTTATTGTGTCAGCATAAGTTATGTAGTGGGGTGAGTTTCGTCTCATTATACAGATGGTGTGAGTTTGTTTTTTGGTGACAAACCCGGATCGTTTTCCCTTTTAGTGTTTTAACATACTCTACAAAGTGTATTCTGTTGGATTACAGTTTTTAGGTCGAGACTTGGTTCACAGCCCATTTTGAAGCATAGTATCAAATTTGACACTAGCTTGACAAAACGACACAAAAGGTAGAACGTTTCATGACTATTAAATACGAAACTTTATCGTCTCTTGTTTCATTCACAGTTCGCCATTACTTGGTGTCTTGTTACGTCATAGGGTTACGTGTCTATACCTAAGGTCAATACGGACAAAAACGGGCACCACTTCGATCATATTGCTTTGTGTAAGCAAGAAAAAAACCCCACTTCTGATAGCGAAGGATTATGTAAACACAAAATAGCTATATATTAAAGACATTCTACATAAAAAGAATGCAAAAAAACAAAGCGGTTCCATTTATAAAAATCTTGTTTTGTTGTTGTTGTTGTTTTCAAATGAGAAATCTGTTTGACATGTGCGGTTTATATCAGATCGTAACAACAAATGTGTGTGTGCAATTGCAATTGCCACTCGGCTCGCTTAACCAAAATAATAAATTTGACTGTTCATACATTCTTGTTTTTAACCATTTATTGCATCCAGTGTCTATGATTCACAGTTGCCCTGAGACGTTTTTTTTGCAAAGTTTGTTGTGCAAAAATGATATTTCGAAAATGTGATGCTACGGCCTCTCGGTTTACGCAAATATGACCGCTGATATCTTTTGATAGATGTATATTTAGGAATGTAAACAAACATTGGTGGTAGACGCTGACGGATGTAAACGTATTGGCCAAGAATCGTATAACTATATTTCACGGACACTTGGCATAGTTTTCTTGACATTTGCGACCCGGTATAGTCGTATTCAATCTCTCTTAATTGATGAAATCCTAGTCTGACAGTTTCCTATTAGCAGCTGTCTGATCAGGATCTGCTCCATTTGAGTCTCTAGCATTAGACATTGTTATCTTATTATTATCAAATAACTAACATTTCTGTTGTTTATAATAATTATATAATGACATGCAAAAACGATGTACTTTGTTTTCATTGATCAGTCTTATTTTGAAGGGTATTTCGGACACATTCGGGCAAATTCCTTAAACTTAAGACAATTAAAGACAATGACTGTAATACATTTAAACTGCAAACTGATTGAAAATGAAATTGGGATCAAACGGTTGAATTCATGTAACACCTTAAACCGCATATTCGGGTTTGTGACAAATGTGTTTTGTTGTTTGCTTGTAACTTGGTTTCTTAATGTGTATTTGTCTAGTGAGTAAAAGGAACCTATGTACAAGGGACAAGGGACAGTTATCTTGACTGAACATGTACTGCGAGTATACGATGCTATGTATCATTGTTATGATGCGAGAAAGTACCTGCATAATCTAGGTTGATTTAACGGGTCAGTATATGCAACTCGAGTACTCGGGTACGGTAAACACTCCACAGTCCATTCGGAGTTTTTATGTTTATTCCGCAGCACATCATTATCCCTTGGAAGGACATGGCCGATTACTGTATTTGTTGTTTGGGACAAAATATGAAACTATCATAATAACAGACATATCCCAAAGGCATAACATGGGTATATATCATCATTATCCAAAGTAAACAACAATAAACCACTAAAACAGATTCACACTTATTCTCTATTTGAGTAAAGTGTTAGCCTATTGAGCACCACAATAAACCCCATGGGGCTAGTAATTGTTTCAACTGTAGGCTTGGTGATAAACTAAAATTGTCCATTAAGATTTTCTCGGTAATGACATGGTTTGTTGTAATATGGCGGAATCGCCCGAAAAGTTTCGTCAATGGTGTATTGAAACGGAAGTAAGCTACGCATCTGCCAAATTTCAGCACCAGTAGCCCGATAAATGTTTATTGTATCTATCTCAAGTAAATATACTTGGAATATTTTTATTGGGAAGCCATGAAGTAGAAACGATAGGTTGAACTTGTTGTACAACCAACGCTACATACATTTCTTGAAATTTGCTACTTTTGAAATCTCTCTTTGTTGGAAAGCAGCGAAAAGTCGTGCACGTGTAGTTGTATTATAAATATTAATCGAACCCTATATATACTAGATTAGATTCTACCTTATCCGCAGCGGTTGTAATTGGTATGTGGTTAAATAATACTGAATACTTATTTCGTAGATAAAACTAAGCGTACATATGATAAAATAAGACAAAGACAAAAAAATAAGTGTTGTATATAATGTTGCTTAACGGTTTCAACTTATCAGTTTGATTAGCACTAAAGTCGAGCCCGAAAAAGTGTCAGTCGCTCTTGCTTTGGCTAGTTTGTATGTGCCATTCTTTTTGTTTGAATTGTTTTGATCCAACTATGTTTCCATTTGTCCTGAGATATTAGTTCATTTTAAAGCGCACCCCAAAGTGAATTAGACCAAACGCAGTCTAGGATCCGACTCCATAGTACGTTGTACATAATGGTGTGCGCCCTTTTAGTGCGTTGCATGCCAAAATAAATTCCCACAGCGCACGACCATATAGTGCGTTGCACCTCTAACTGCTTTCCTAGGCCGATACTTGGAAATATGTTGTGTTTTTAGGAAGCTTAGAAAAAGTAAAGAACGTTATGCTGTACAAAATATGCGTAATTATACTAGTATATATATTTTCTGATAGCTTCTAGTTTAATGCGTAAGACACTGTGTGTTGTAAAGAACTCTTAGATGCAGTAAATTCTGTAGGGCACCCGTTCACATGAAAGAACTTTTATGACAACTGTCTACATTCTTAAGATACTTACAATCACCCATCTGATTTGAAGTTAGTCAATATTCTTTTTAAGAACCTCATATATTGTACTTGGCTTGCATAAGAAAGGTTAAAAAACAACCACAACAATCATGCGCTGGTGCGTTTAAAGTACACGACTTTTGTATGTGTATCCCAAAGGTCAAGTTTACTGTCGGGAATCTCGATTAACGTTTTTGCCAGCGTATTAATATGTGCATTTGGTGGTTTGATGTCTATTACATCATTAACCGATGCTGACTAATATTAATGCTACATTTGCATTACTGAAAAGTACTGTCCGTTATACCTAAACTAAAATTAACCGCATTAAACGCGCAATGAGCCGCAATGCTCGGAATGGTCTTAAAAGCCGTAAGCTAGTTCCAATTAAACCAAACATGCGCCCCCTATTGAGCTTCATTGTAGAAATGGATGTTGTACTAGACACATTCTGACTATAGGTAGACATTACGTCGACTACGGAATGTGTTGAGACGAAATAAAACACAGCTTAGACATGGGATAAACGAGAATCCTTGACGTTATTGTTGTAGATGCGGCAGCTTAATGTCGCACACTGTCAGAACCGACCAAGTACCTCTCTGTTTCGCTAATTGATCTATTGTTTTCTATTAGAAGATAAAAGCAAGTGGTTTTCCTCATTTTCTGTTTCATTTATCGTCCTTCATTACGCAGTCGGTGGTTATGAGGACTCTATATATTTCAGGTAGAAAATCTTTGCTGACTTCAGGTTTTGACTGTTATGTGGCAGTATATAGGCGGTGACTTTGCAGAACAAGTACATTATATATGTGTGTATTCTCGTAACTTCATAATAGATTGCATTGAATTTGATCTTAGAGATGCTGACACTCAGGTTAGAAAGCGTATATGTTGTTTAGGTAATAACAAACATAGAAATGGTCATCATCCGTTAACTTTACTCGATAAGATTATATTGGATGTTCGAGTTTTTGACAGTTGTTGTGTTTTACTTCACAATTTACTGAGCTAAGTGCACATGTAAAGAAAGGCTGTGATCTCACTTCAGATAATGCTAAATGTATTTTGGATAGGCCATGGATATTCTTTATGAAAACATTCGTTACCTTAAATATTAAAAAAAATAGGGAAATATAAAACAAAAATTGTTAAGTGGGTAAATATTATTGTGTAAATAAAAACAAATGTCTTCTCGATTTTGAACGCCTTGACATATGGGCTTGCTTTGACTTCGTCGTCATGAACTTCTACCCGCCACGAACTTCCGGAAGCGCTATTTTAAATGAATCAAGTATTCCGGCAACTGAACATCGCGCAGTTAAAAAGGCATCCAGCGATAAGACGGGAAATGCCGTGCCAAGTCTAGTGTGATAATAGAGACGTTGTATCAACACGTTCGGGGCTTTAATACATTGTATTTCAACGGGGTGTATGATAACAGTTCTTGGGCAAAGTGCTTACCGATTGTTTTTCGGCTAGCTCGACAGAGACAAGATAATAGGATTCGATAAGGAAAATACTATTTACAAGGTGCATTTCTTAATTGGGTTAAGTATGATTTTGAACCGATAAGTTATGAAGTTTAGTTACGACCGAGTGTTCTGATTAAATGATGATAAAACATGTTCAGGTGGCTACTGTATTGGTGGTAGTGGTGATTTTCTGGAAATATATTTATGCTCATGATTTACAGTATATACCATGGAATGCATTTAAATGCGTGTCTATGAGTATAAGCCTAGTGTGTGCGTGTGTATGAGTAGGTGCGCGTAGGTTCATATCCATAAGAAAAAAAAATTATGATGCCTCTGTCAAATCGAACCGTTTTTTTATTAAAACATTATAAATAGAATCGGTATTTTAAACTGCATTGTTGTCTATAATCATTTTAGAGAAAATCCACGATCAAATTTAATTTTGATATTTAATGTTCGCATAAATTGGGAGGAAAACAATGAATAAGTCAAATGTACATATCTACGGTTTATAACTTAAATACAGCTTTACAATAAGTCCGTTTTCGTTGAATGTTTGTCATTTATATATACTTTATCGGTTTCTTCCATTAATGAAAATCTACCTGTAGTATTTTAAATGATGTTCTTAAAATGTCATATATTGTTGACTTTTTTGTTTGAGAAGATACTCAGCTCATTTGACACAACACCTTGTTCTTCTTCCAGTACTTTTATCCAACATGATTTAGGACCCTTCCATTGAATTTAGACAAGCATTAGGACCATTCCATCAACTTAGACAAGCTTTAAGACCATTGCATCGACTTTAGACTAGGTTTAAGACCGCTTGATCGTACGTAGACAAGTTTTAAGACCATTCCTTTCTATTTATACAAGGCTTAAGACCATTAAATCGAATTAAGATAAGTTGTAAGACCATTGCAAGGAACCTAGACAAGACCACTCCATCGTAAGTGGAGAAATTCTAACACCATTCATTTGTATTTTTACAAGGTTTCAGACAATTCCATCTAATTTAGATACGGTTTAAGTCCATTCAGTCGATTTTGGAAAGGTTTTAAACCATTCCATCTAACGTAGACAATGTTTAACCTAATCTCATTGTACCTGGGCATAGGTGTATGACCATTCCATCGAACATAGACAACTCTTCGCGCTTTTGATTGTAATTTGCTTCTTTACTACCCGTTTGCTTAACTGTTTATTCTTCGCTTAGACGAAACCTGATTTGATCCAAATAATATTGTCTAAATCTGCAGGTAGGACAATACAGAGTACATCAGACATTTATATCAAAAGATGCTAACTAGGTTTACGATGTGAAAGTGGTAATTTATTCTACCTTGCAATATACAAGTTATACAAGCCAAATGTTCCTTCCACCCGCAAGCTAACATGCGGCAAGGTGTGTACTGATGTAGTCTTTATGTTATGAAAGAGAAAAGAGCAAGACGAGCATTGTTAGTGTTTATATTCGGCTAAAATTTACAGGTGAACAAACCAATTAAATAACAGATTTAGCATGTCTTACTGCATGTGCATATAGTTTTTGTACAGGTTTTAAATCTGTTTAAGGTTATTTGAGCTGTATATTACTGGCTGACTAGGCTTATGACCAAGGATATGACCAAAGTCGCGGAGTATGTCTAAAAGTGCGTTGTGCGCGATTTCTGATTCATTCTTTAAAACCTGTGGAAATATAATTTGGACTTAACTACAATGTTACGGTTTTAACAGCTACTAAAGCTAAGAAACTGCTGCTTTTCTTAACAAGTTGAGAATAAACTAAATAAATAATATGTACATAAAGCATATGCTTATTGCATTATGTGATTGCATGTAGATAGTTTTTGTAAAGGTATTGTGTTAGATACCAGCGGTGTACATGTACATGTACCGCACTATCTTGTTCTTCTTGCACCTTCAACGAGTTAAGATAATAGATTCAGAAAATAAATAAGGCTAATCATTACACCCTCACAGTTACAGGTTGCTAGTGCATATAATGCTTGTATGTTTCTTTTATCAGTAGAATAATAACGGAAAAAAACATTTTCTTTTTTTCTGTAAACAACCTAGTCTAGTTTCACATCATGGAATTGTAATCTCGACTGTTTTTGCACCGTTTACTGAAGGTACTGATACTATGTACAGACAAAAGTCGAACTTAAGTCTTTGGTAAAGTTGTACGTAAAGTTTTAAAAGGCCGTGGTTTATGTGTAGTAGAACGTGATATGATTATAATTGAACCTGACATACGTATAGTAAAATACGATCTACGTTAAGTACATTTTGAAAAACATTATATTGTTTAGTAGAACGTGATCTACGTGTAGTAAGACGAGATCAAAGTATAGTAAACGTGATCTTCGTATAGCAGAACGTAATACCCGTGTAGTAGAAGATGGTACACGTATAGTATGACGTTTTGAACATGTATTGAGCGTTTTAAACGTGAAGTAGAACGTGATAAACTTAAGTTGAGCGCGGGGCATGTGTAGTAAAACGTTATACATGAGTAACAGAACCTGGTACAAGTTAAGTAGAACGTAATGCACAGTTCAAAGACATACCTGCATATCATGACGTAATCACTGTGTAGTATAACGTAATACCAGTGTAGTGGAACAGTGAAACCCGTGTAATAGAATGTTATAACTGTAGTATAACGTAATACCAGTGTAGTGGAACGTGAAACCGGTGTAATAGAATGTTATAACTATGTAGTATAACGTGATACGCCTGTAGTATAATGTGATACCCGTGTAGTTGAACGTGGAACGTAATACACTTGTAATAGAAAGTAGTTCCCCTGTTGTAAAACTTGTAGTAGAACGTGATATACATTATATAACACGAAAACCCCGTGTAGTAAAACGCAATACAAGCGGAGTATAACGTAATAATACGCTGTAGTAGAACGCAGTATACATGTAGCAGAATGATATATGTTAAGTAGAACATCACACCTGTATAGTAGAACGTGATACCCGTGTAGTAGAATGTGACACCCGTAGTAGAATGTGACACCCGTGTAGTAGAACTTAAAACACGTGTAGTAAAGCGCTATACACGTATAGTAGAACGCACTACATGTGTAACAGAACGTGACATACGTATAATAAAACGTGATGTAAATGTATTACAACGTGATACACTTATATAAGAACGTTATAAACGTGTAGTAAAACGTGATATACATGTAGTATAATTATCTTGCAAATGTATGACCTTTCAGAATAATTTCGTAAGCTGAGCAATATGCTTCTTTTACAAAACTCTACACAGCGTGTATTTTAATTTGATACATCATGGGTTGAGCACTCTATTGACCTTCCACATCGCAAGATATGGTTTAAACAATGTTGTATGTTGATAAACAATATTCCCATTGTCGTTCCATCTAGAGTTTTGGCTATTGATGTAAATGTAAAACCATATATATATCGTAATCTGCATTATTATATCTATTAAAGAAAACAATAATGTTTTGATACAGGGAACTTCGTCTTGCAATTCTGATTGACACCCAACATGAAGTGGGAAACTCCACCATCCGATATCCAGTATATACTCGATTAACGAGCGATTAACCGGTTATGAAATTGTTAACCGGTTAATCATCAGGGGGAAGAGTTTAACCGGTAATCCTACTTACCATAGACAGTCTCTACTTTGATACACGACGTGGAAGGTCTGCATAGTTTCGAAATAAGAGTTTAAACGGTGGGTTTTATTCATTCAAATAATATAATCAAATTTAGTTTTAAAATTTTATATTATCGTCACATAACAAGATAAACATTGTAAGGTTATAACACATTGAGTTTGTCTGTTATTCGTAATCGGTTTAAACATTTAAGAATAACCTGTATATGTCTGATGAAAGAAGTTATTTGAAAACACCATTTCAAGCGTTAAAGTTATACAAAAGAAAGCACGTAAAAAGATGTAAAAGATTTAAATTTATGCCTTTTTATGTATAAACACAATAAATTGTAGATAACTTTAGATATTTCGTTAAGACTTGAGTACGTTCGTTTTACCTTGCAGAAACAGTCTCTATTCTGGTCTGATGGTGTTTACTGTTGGGTTGGGCGTACACAGGATAAACACGACTGATAAAACACACAAAAAAGAAGTTCAAAAACTTAAAAAACTAATTCTACAATGTGTAACAAAGATAGGAGTTGAGCGTTCATGCTGAAAGAAACGATTCAAAGATGCAATAACTAAAACCTAGCCTAAGTTGAAACAGGGTCAGATATTTTAGTCATTGACTAAACTTTGAACTTTGAAACAAATGTTGTACTGTCTAGCTACTGAATACACAAAATGAAATAACTTATTTATCTATAAAGCTTAACATTTGATAATTTGATTATTTTGGAATAAATTTGCGACATTTTGGCTTTAACTTTTAAGATCCCGACTGCACGTTATTTTATATGCCCGTATTTGTTTCGTTATAGACTTTGCACCTGATGAACTTTTTAACTTCTTTAACACTGGTCCTCACTGGTCTTAAAAGGTAACTTCTTGGACGGTTCTATCAACAAAAATGACAAAGGTTATCCGCTAAAGTCAAAATGAACGAACGCTGTTTTTAGAAACGTTGGAAAGGTTGCATCTGCCCTGTTGGTCCAGTGATTATGTGCTAGTCTCACATTTCCGAGTTCCCAGTTTCGAAATCAATCTTGTATTCCCTATTTCTCTATGAAAAACAAATAATCGTTATATTAAACGCGGTAGATTTGGTTTTATTTCATTTATATTATAAAAGTAAATATTATCAAAATGTGTAAACTTTAAAATATGATGGCAAACTGACGCGCCATCATAAGATAACAGAAAGGTTTTTAAATTCGATCATAATTGTCAGACGGTCTAAATAGCGTAATGCTCATATATGTTATGTAACATCTATTAACAATGCATGTTTTAACAAGATTTAAAGCCGAGTTGCATTTGGAGATTATTTAAAAGAAAATCATACAAATATTATTCAGTCAGGTACATCTATCTACATAATGGGTTGAAACCGAAACTGTAATACAGTTACGATAACGAACATCACGATGGTCTTGTTTTCACCCATAACTACAGATAAAAACCATAGCATTCAGGGAATTTATGTCAACATTTCTGATAAGGCGGCAGTGTATCATTGTGACCGCATACATCATAAATACGTCACAAAATTACAAATACACTTTTCAATAATCATCTTTTAGAGAAGCCGCTGTACGCCATGTAATAACGAATGCTTGTTATTTTCTATGTTTCAGACCTTGAGAATGACTTCGAGAGTACCGTGTTGGGTATTCACAAGGTGGTGAACACAAAAGATGTCCTGTACACATTGTCCGGAGAAGTTGCAGAAACACTGCGTCTAGATGCTCCAAGACCTGGCCTGTATACGCTGGACATCACCAGTTTAAAGACAGATAGTTACGTGCAATTGTTTGTGACCACATCGCCGCTTGTGGATCGGTTTCCTGAACTTCCTGTTGACTATAACATCAGTGAACTAGAGAGAACTTCAAGAGGAGTAACTGTGACGTGGAACGCCAGTCCAGATGAACGACATTTTGGCGCAGACATCGAGTACTGTGTGTCATTGAATAGGAAGCAGAGTTTCAAAACAATATGTTCTGTGACGTCACATTTAAATGGCGACCAAAAACCCACGCTTCCGCCTGGAGCCGGATTTGGGTTTTCAAGCGAGTCAGACAGACGACGGAACTTGAAGCAGGCGGCGCAGCCAATCAAACCCGCCAGAAAAGGGTCGATATTTTTCAAGTGCATTGGTCAGGAGAAGAAATATACGTTCGATAAACTGAGTCAAGGCCGCGGATATTACATTGATGTGTTTTTGAAAAACAGTCAAACTGGATTTTCAAAACAATATAAGGGATTATATGTAAAAACTAAAAGAAAAGAAAGCTTGCCGTCGCTACGAAATGGCAAGACAAGAAAGGTTGAGTTCACGAACAAAGTTCAAAGTAGGTCATATTTATTTAGAATAAAAAGAAGAATTAAGCATGCATATATTTCAATAAATGCATATTCGGGTAAGACAGTGTTGGAAGTGAGGAATAGCAATGGCACTATTTATAAATCTAGGGTACAAAAATCTAAGTTATTAATATTAAAAGATTTAAAGCCAGAAACATATATAATAAAACTATCAAAGTCGGCAAAACGACGAACGAGTCTGTATTTGTCAGTGACGTCAAAATCTACAAAGGCACAGATGCCGTCTCTGCCCTCAGACACAACTGTGGAAGTATTTGACTATCTCAGACAATGCAATAGCATAACTGTAGCATGGCAAGGGACTGAAAGAAAACAAGCCTACTGCCTTTACAAAACAGAACTTCCACCTTCTACGCCTTCGGGACAGAAAAAAGTGTCTAAAAAACTCAACCAGTATGGGGCAGTGAACCGGCTGGAAAATGGTGCGCAGAAAATCATGTGCAAAAAGTTCCGATATAAGAGCAAAGAGCGTGCAGTGCTAGCGATAACTGTGACTGGTCTGGATCCAGACCATGCTTATATTTTTGATATATTTGTGAGCAAAGGGAAGCAGTTCACCTTCCCTTATAACAGTGTCCGGACGAAAACTAAAGCTCAGTGCTATCTCCCGACTTAAAGTATAGTTGGATAACTGTAAAGTTACGACGATTGAACTCTACTCTAAGATGGTGGTGTATTTTTTCAAGCACCCTATTTCTGAATGCCTTTTCGTCTCGAGAAAACAGAAGAGGGAGAAATAGTGCGTGCGCCGGTGCGGATAGCCGGTAGTACGTGGGGAGACGGAAAGTAAACATATAGGCAAATAGAGTTTCTAATCAAATTCCGTGCAAGCATCAGATACGTTATCTGGGCCGATAGGTAATACATCAGCAGTATTGACTTCGGTGGCGGTACATGACAGTCACTGATAGAAATGAGAGAGATTGAAATAGCTATGTGATACAAGTCTCAGTATAAAACCCTGCCGATGGCTTCCGCACAGACCTTATAGACTCGTCGGATGGGTAAAGGCTGCGTAGCGCTGTTTAAAAATAGTTTATTTTGAGGGTAAAAAACAAGTGTAAGAGATCCTCAGTGATAGCAGAGGAACTGTAAGCTAAATATTTACCAAGGATATACATTATGGATGACATGTGGCCAGATTAGGTGCTCCTGCAAACCTGTGAATTTAGGGCAAGATTCGGACGTCTGAGATTCTGACTATTTATTGAGATCAATCCTCTGTCACTTTATCACCCCAGTTACGTTTGCCACATGGTAATATTATGTTATATTTACTATGTGGATATTTCCACGAGATAAGATGATATTGCACAGACTTTTGGAAGGAAAATACTAAGCAATTTAAATCTTTGGCATGCTTTATTGTTTCCGAGCCAAACTAAGTCGTAGATTTTTTTCTAACAAATTACATCAAACTTATAACTGACAATTCTACATAGGACTCGACAACAATCAGTGCTGATCATAATAAGGCCGCTCCAAAGGAGATCTCTAATAGGGATCAACATAATTTGCAGTCTTATCAATACGTGCATCGCAGGCTTATAATTATTTTTTATTGTTTCATTCTTTAACTGTAATTTTATGACATGCGTAGAATGTAATATGAATAAAGATTATGATAAAGATTAAAATTAAAAAGATCAATCAGAATAAAAAAATGAATGCATGTGGACGTTTAAATAAAGATAATCCGCAATCAAATTTTGACTTCATAGGCGTTTATTGACTTGTACTGACTTCTATCAAAAATAGTGTATATAGAAATTATATCCTGTTCAGAATATACATTTCTTTCAAGCGTTATTTAGAATTTGACAATACTTTTAGGAACGCTTATAATAGTGATAATATTTCTGACAAAATGCTTATATGAATACTCGGATGAATAAGCTTACGGTCAAAAAAAGGGAAGTGCCTCATTTCTTATGACGTCCTAATAAACGTTATGAAAAATAAAAGTGCACAAATATTTGTACACATGTTGTCTTTTTTATATTCTTAAATTGAAAAAACAACAACCTTGAATACATTATATAACGCTAGAGATGAATAACACAGCGGTGTATCAGAAGGTTTGCACGAACACCGAATCCCGGTCCATACGATCTGGACCCCTTAGGTGAACCCTGGTTCTGCCTTAGGGCTCTGGTACATCAGACCGACCATACAAACGCATGTTTGTTGTTGTTGATGTTGTCGCTTTTGTTGTGTCTGTTGTAAATTTTCATAGATGTCATAAATTAAGCTTGCTGCATACATTTGCTCGTTTGATTTGTTTTTGTTAAGTAAAGATATTTTTTCACCACATTGATCAACACAATACGTGCATATACATCTGATGTATATCAATGAACCATATCTTGGTCTCACATATCTTTCCTTGATATATCTGTATTTTTTAAAATATAGAACGTCCATTTTTGTTACTTTTAAGACGAGCAGTAATATATGTACGCCAAAACTGTTTACAAATTACTTTGTCCTGCAAAAGATAAACCGTTTATCTATTACATGTAGTACAATACATCTTGTTTATCACCATATGGTATTTCTGTATGTGTTTGTTATTGGCATTTTTTCTGTATAAATATTAGTGTTCATTTTAACCTCATTTTCAGCGTAAGATCATACTGTAAAACATCTGTAGTATATCACTTAAGATTTTCTAGCATTCAATCTCAATGACTTTGTATGGCATAAGCCAAGATTTTACTTTCGCATTGTTTTAAATTTATAAAGTACGCTTTGTCTATCACTAGACAATGATTTTAACCATACTATGTTTTAATTAAATTATCATAGCTATCGCTTTATTGTTATGAAATGTGCAGACTGTAAAGTCGATTTTTATAAGATAGTATAATAGAATGATATTCCGACTTGTGTTTTCTGTACATGGCTATAATGATTATCATTCACTGCGACGTATTTAAAAAAAGGAAACAAAATAGTTCACTTATCACAAAAAATGGAGCTTATCTAAATTTACCTTTCCTTTGGTCTGGTAACTCGTAAAGTGCAAAGCAATATTTTTTCAGTATTTGCCTTGGTTTTTGGCAAGTTAATTTGCAAACTTTGAACTAGCTTTTGGGTATTAAGTCGCATAAGTACACTCTGAGCTATTTTCCTTGTTTATCGCCCATCGTGTTTGTACATCTCAAAATGCAAAACATCGGCTGCTCGTATTTTAAACGGGATGATAAACTACGTCTTTCGGGGCTATAAAAATATCGTTTTCTGTAACTGATGGAACACTACTCCGTTAAACAATTTCGAAAATTGCTAAGAACTTAACGAAAATGCACAATAACACCTTCTTTCTTTCCACTTTATTGTTTGTTATGTTGTTGTTTTTAAGCATGTACACGTACACGAAATATAAACATGCTTATGGTCCTTTGATGTCGAATAATGGATTACAACCTTCCAGAAAAAAAAGCTATGCTAGTTAAATCCCATAAGAGTAATCTTCGTGTTTAAAGTAAACGATTCACATGCCGATTGTTATGTAATGGGAATCTATCATGCAATTGGGGGATTGAAATACTCTTAATGATACTAGACTCTGGCCGAGTCATTTAACAAATTAATATTAGACTCGGTTCTAAGCAAACATGGTTCAATAACGATCGCTTATCCTCCATCAGTTATAAAGTATTATCGACCGATAAGTTCCATTAAGGTAAAATATTGAGGTTTGAAAATAAATAATAAATGTATGTTAATTATTTATTTAAGAAAGACAAAGCGTGGCGTAATGATAATTTTCTTATTGAGCTTCGTTGCAAAATAAATATTTCTATTGTTATTTACTCCTAACATTTCGGCATTAAAACATTGAATAGGGCATTACTGTCACTGTTATTATCCATTAAAAGTTTGTCTCTACAAGCCATTTTAAACCTTCAATCATCATATAAGGAAGGTTAAAGGTGGTATTGGACAGTTTGGATCATTTTTTTCCCCTCTCCTGCAACCAAATCAATTATTGTAAACTGAAAGGAAACTGCGAAATGTTGTTTATTAGGCACCCTCGTCTATGTGAATAGTACATTTAACGTCCAGTTGTCATTAAAAACACGTATTTCCTATCCGAGACACGTTGCGAGGTAAGATATGTTTATACTGAGAAAAAAACTTTTCCACATACCTTGAGGTCACGTTATACGATCAACCGGGTAATCAGCGTTGACTTTGATATCTTTTGAACTGAAAATCCCCGCAATGCCTGTTCATAGATTAAGAAAAAAAGGGCATTCAAACCGAGATGTTTCACACTTTGTTTTGTTTGACAAGTTGGGGAAATGCACTTAAAAGTTAACTTATCCAGTAATTATGCACAACTTTCCAAAGGACAGGGGTAATATGTTGTTATAAAATCTAAGCAAATTGTAGGATACTAGCTTTAAAGGTCTGAAACTAATCTGACGCGTGTGTTTATGCTTATGTCGTTATCATTTGGTCTCATGTCAGAGAAATTCTGCAACTAAAGAATTAAAAAAAAAAAATAAAATATTTCAGCAAATTATTAAACTCAGCTTGATAGGATCAATATTTCTCCTATTCATAATTAATATTGTAAAATATGTAAGAAAATAAGAAAAGCACAACACGAAACATAGCACTTAGTTTATAAAAAACTATGAAAGTATGTGTTTTGTTCATATAAATATATAAATATAAATATTTAATCTTCCTTGTCTATTCCTGATTCCGGTGTTTTTCCCCGTTTTTAAAATTTAAACACATTGACACTGGTCTGCAATAATCGCAAAAACTTACCTTTGTTGAAGTATCCTAAAGGGTAAAGTGCGAACTTCACAGAATCGTCTACATACCTATTTCCGTTTTGGGGGATAACGCGACTAGAATATAAGCTTTTTTCTTCTTCCTGTTTTTTCTTTAACAAGTAAATAGATAACAATGACATGCATATAAAATACATTTATAAGGCGCGATATGTCCCTTTCCATTGTAAACATGCTTCACTTCTTTGAAGTGGATGTTTTATATGTTCATTTTTATCATTAGCGATTTTTCGTGTTTTTTTTATCCATCGCTTGTTTGCGTTTCTTTTTCGTAAATGTAAAATAAATGTTATGAAATACTGTAATAATCATAATTCACAATTAATTATAATTGTTGTTTCCGATTATAATGATTAATGCGAATGCGAATTACCATAAGTAACATAATTCAGTTTGACAAATTCTGCTAATGGTCCTTTGTGTCATAAATTATGATAATATTTCTACTGAAGCTTCACTGTTTCTACCTGTAAATGGCATGCTTTGTCTTTTAATTGTATGCTTTTGATTATCTCTTCATATATGTAAAATAAAATATTTAACTTATGAATTATTTGCTGATAATTTGTAATTACGTCAATTATGCAAATCACTCGTTAGACATTTGTGAATATTGTTTTGATCATAAAACGATATTGTAAATAAAATGTAAACAATTTGCTTATTTCTTTTGAGTTTCATTTTCAATTCCAAAGCTACATATAGATAAAAAAACAATTATGATTTGTGTATTTTTAAAATAAATCCCTATTCTAATTCTTATTCAAATTAATTTTATCATATATCATTTAAATCCTCGGAATTAACATTACCCATGATTCATTGGAAAATAACAGTTATCGTTTATTATTTATGTTGGCTTAACAGCAATGTACCTTATATGCCACATTTTACATTAAATAACGAGAGTTACCGAGAAAAAAGTAGCCACAGCACTATATGCCAATTCCGTGAGGAATCCAACGTTTCTAAGTTAATACAAAATCAACTTTGTTAGCGAAAATGTTCAACGGTAAGATAACTGATATTCTTCAATCGGATTTTATGAATTGATGTGTTTCGCATGAGCATTGTTTTTAAAGTAAGGAGGTGATTTGAGAAAGTATATGACTCTAAACCACATCTTGAGAGCTTCCTCACATGGACATAATGAGCCCTGTTTAGGTCCAAATCTTCGTTGTAATTTCTTAAGTGTTTTTTGAAAGTTTAGGGTTTTTTTACACTTCTTTTGGCAAATAATAAGCACTTTAGACCGGATATTTCTTGCGGAAAAAGGAAAATATTCTTTAAATATCCTTGCCCATGGAACCATCTCACAGATTGTGTGAGATTTAATCCCGGAACCCACTGGACTTCTAGTATGTTACTTTTTATACTAAGTTGCAGAAGCTATTTTTGATTTTTAAGCTGAAGTAAGTGATTGTAAATACAATCAACGAGAAAACAACATAAATAAGGACACACAAGCAATAATAAAGCATCAGTTAGATAGTACATGCTTGCTGTTACAACTTTAAAAGTTTAATATGTATATAACGCATTGAACTACAAAATGCACACTTCACATTTAAAAGTATTTATTAATGTCGACTTTATCAGGGTATTGTTTGTGACTTATGTATACATAAATAGCCACATATGCGTAGTTCGAAGCTTTATCTGTGTCTGAGCTTTACTTGGCTTAAAATACTTGAAACCGTCTTTTTTTCTGACTATTCATACACCATGTTAACATACAATTTACTAGACAGAGATTTAAGTAATTTTAATTGTAATTTATTGTGGTTTAACAATTATCTGTTCTCCTTTTCTTAAAGTGTATTTAAAATTCGGATTTGATTAACGTCGACAAGTCGCTTTTATATATTTGGCATCTAATCGTATCAAACCTACGCAAAGCATTCCTTCTTTATTATCAGGTGTTAGAGTGTAGAGCGAGCGGAAATCGTACAACTTATAATAGGATATATTTAACTGGGTAAGCTAAGACAAGAAACAGCACAGGAAGACACTTTTAAAGACGGTATCTGACAGTTCTAATCGTTTTCTTTCCTTCAAAAATTAGTGTTGCTTGAAAATATTCCAATATTCCCCCCCAAAAAAATGCTGTTTATTGATGTCATATCTTAATTCCTATCGGCGTCACGCTGCACAGATACCTTTTTTAAACTTAGAAAGCTACCTGAAAACTGCCTTTTATATCAACAACCGGTAATGTCGAAATTTCTTTAAAGCAGTAATCTATGTCGTAAAACCTAAAACAGGGCTAAGGTATTGTTACACGTACTTGAGTTTTTAAAACGCAGTTAGTATTGTTTGTGGGGTATTTGAAATGCATGTAGGCAAACTGCCGGATACCACTTCCATCTGCTTGTTTACAGAATTCTGCTAAACATTATTTTAAAATTTCTACATGAACAACCACCACCGCTCATTGGCAGCCAACTGAGTTTTATTCTTATTCAAATGTGTACTGTATGACCTCGATTTTAGGGGACCAGACAATGCTGAGTGGGTGTGTGAATTAACATATACGAAGGTGTGTGCGCCCTCTAGAGCCATGGTTTGAAGTACCAGTCCGTGAACTGCCTCGTTTACCCCGGACGTGTTGATGGACAGCACGTGCCATAAGCAACCGGTTCCCGGACAGTGTGTGCCTTGGATAACGTTTGAGAATTGGTCCCTAGTTTCTAGTTTGAGCAACCCACTGACCTCATGAGAACTTTCTGCACCCCAACTTACTGCAATTTCTACGAAAGAGACCCAGTCGAAAAGCGACAGAATTAGGATTACTTCGGATAATTAACAAATCATCTTAAGGAAGGCGGAATTACCCGAGGAGTTCCGACTGCGAGAAGATGGAGAGAGAGAGACAGAGAGAAAGAGAAAGAGGGAGACAGAGAGAGAGGCAGAGAGAGAAAGAGAGAGAGAGAGAGAGGGGTGTGATATTGGGTCGGGGAAGAGAGAGCGAGAGAGAGATAAAGATAGGTAGACAGAGAGTGAGAAATTGAGAGAGGGGAGAGAGAGAGAGAGAGAGAGAGAGAGAGAGAGAGAGAGAGAGAGAGAGAGAGAGAGAGAGACTGAAAAACCTAGAAAGAGACGTACCGAATAGACACATATTGAGAACAATAAGAGTGAGCACTACTAGTAATCAGAGAAGAAAACCCCACAAAAGGTTGACTATTTAACAGTCAGCAAGGAAATTGTCGACTTATGTGCTAACAACTGTACTATACGTTCAATGATTTCATACATCGGAACAGCGAACCCTCTCACAAAATACAAAAAATAAATAAAAAAATAAATAAAACAATGTCTGATTTTGCTTTCAAATTTATTAGACGTTAGATAGATTATGCAGAACCCAGGAGCAGATCCAGAAAATGTTGGAGGAGTTTATGAATCAAGATCCATCCAACTTTATCGCAATAAATACATATACACAGTAAGGGGCCCTAACTTTGACAACAGACAAAATTTACTTCAAAAACTTAGTATTTTTCAAGCTTGCATGTATGTGTTTTAACAACTCTACTCTTTTCCTGGTGGGTGGTGTGGGGGGGGATGCATCCCCAATCCTCCCCCTCCGATGTTTCCATCCCTGGCAGAACCATAACATAGACCCATATAGGACCGCTTACAACATAGCAAAATCCCTCCTAGAAATAGATACAATGTCAAGAAGACTGTATGATTGAATCCCCAAGGCTTTGGCATAATATCGTATCAAAGACATGTGTTGTGCAAATTTATATCCTCCTGTTACACGTATTAAGGTTTGTTTGATACATAAATGTTGTTTTTCAGTAATAAAAGACGATAAACATAATTAATTGTTAAAATATTGAACAAGAAATAACCTGTAAAGAAAACGGAAGGCAGAGAAGCAAGCCTTACTGCACGTTTTCGCAGTTTGTGTTATAAATATGGGAGACAACACACGTAGTGCGTATATTTATCGAAGTTACCTCCCTTAGCAATCACATTGGAAAATAGTGTAGACCTAATTTATTGTTAAAATCTTGAGATACTTATGACACAAGACATGAAAAGCTTTGTTACCTAGGGAACTTTTCTGTTTTCCAGCATGCCTTACTCGATGACAAAAGTGGTGAAGTGAAACCAACCCACTCTCACAGGTTTGAGCTGTCGTAACTTTCATCTTATTTGAAAAGCTTGTATAACGAAATTCGAGACTGTTAAAACTGTATCATTAACCGTTTTTTTATGACGTCATTTTAAACAAATGGATTATTTCCAGTAAACATCACTTCCGATTTCTTTCAGACTACAATATGTAATAGTTTTACAAAGACAAAAAAAGAATGATAAAAACAATGTGTGCAAAGTTTACTTGCGGTTAATTTATTTGAAAATTTGTTGAAACTGATATGTATGAGAATACTGTTAAAATAAGAAAACCGACAGGGTGATATACAGAATTAACACCCCAAAAATGTGGAATACAAACCTTTGTATTATTCTTGAATACAGCGCTGTATTATACACGACACTATCGTAAGCATAATTATAATAAACAGGATGATTATGTTATAAATGTTTCAGTTTTACCCCCTGTCAACTCCATTGGTAGAATGGCTAGGTGTCGATCGCCAGTGGCTGTCGTATGTAACCAAATGGATGGGCTTGTGATGACTAATGCAAGGTATATGACTTCTTGTTTAAGGAATGTCTTGAAGAATTTTAATGTTATCATATCGAATCGGCTTGCTGTCCTATAGAATTATTATTGTAACATTGCTTCCTAGCATGTCATTAGTCGAATACTTAGGTGATATTATCGAAATTGCCAATTTATTACATGCCTAGCATAAGCTCTCCTGTTGCGATAAAGTTATTTTACTTTTATACCTCATGCTGACTTGTCTAAACGACATGTTGACTTGTTCAAACGACATGCTGACTTGTCTAAACGACATGATTCATGTATCTAGCCAAAATAACACGCTGTCTTGACAACAAGGGATTATATATTGCCATAACAGCAAGCTGTCCTGCCAAATCGGCATGCTATCAAGTCAACACAGCAAAGCATCTTGTCAAAATGGTAACCTTGTCTTGTACTCACGGCATGATGTCTTGCAAAAATGTTTGGACGATGTCCACAGATATAGTGATGCCTTCACTGAATAAGCTTGTGAGTTCTGAATAATTGTTGGTACGGTTTTAATGGCAATGTAACGGTAGTCTTGTTTCATTAAAAACAGCACTTTGGTTGAGTGATTATAGATAAAATAAATATACCATGTGATCTAAGCTTACATGGTTAACTATTTCTGTTTCTACATTAAATACAAGATTAAAAACTCGCAACTTTCTGCCTTGGCAACTAATAAAAGGGAAAACAATCTATTCACTATTGTACCTGTCGTGCCACTAACATCTTTTTGGTGATGATGCCATTGTGGATCAAACTCTAGTCGAGTTGCCACGACCGCATCTTTGTGACGGATAATAATGCACATGTCACTGTAAATTAATATGTACAAAATATAACTAGATATTTCCAATACACCATTCAGAAATGGCACCTAACAACTGGTTTTTTAAAAGAAGTTTAAGTGTCCTCATCTATATTTGAATTGGAAAAAATACCACATTAAAAACATCACTAATGAAAGTACATATGACTTCAGATAATGAATATAAAAGGTGCTAGACCCATCAGTATACATTAGAATCTAGTTGGTAAATCTGGTCATTTGTTTAATTTGCCTAATCTTTCCGTTGCTCATTTAGTCCAATTATTTATAATTTGGAATTCTGTCTTTTTTGTTTATACAATGGTGTTGTGGTTATTGCCATGTTTTTATCCAGCTATCTGCCCACTGATATCTTTGTATAACTTTGGTTCAGGAAAAGAAGATTAAGTTTGTTTATTGGGTTTATCGTCCCACCAACAGTATTTCAGTTATCTGGAGAAATTGTCCTCCTGAAGCTGATATAGTGCTGCCTTCACCGTGTATAGCATGCCGTGAAACACCTGGCATGATATCACCCAAAATGGCATTTTATTTAGATAAAATGACATACTATTTTTAAAAACGACATATAACCTTGTCAACAGATCATGATATCTTCAAATGATACCCCTCTCCTTTCTAAACACTATGTGGACATTTATTTTCACTGTCACTACTTTCGTCATAACTTATCAAAGAAAACGTCAGCGCTTGGACATTTTTAAAAGTGCGAGGTTGGAGCTCTGTAAAACCGGTTTAGCAGCCCAGTCGGTCCATAATACTAACTGACTGTTCCAAGTCGGAAACTGTCGGGTAGCTCTGTTCGTTAAATGACTCATAACAGATTTGTGTTTACTTTAACATTTGCATGTGAATACCTGTGTCCTGTAATTTTTTATATTTAATTTCTTGACGTTATAACGAAATACATATTACTTTGTGATTTAGCTATAATTACCTTTAACCAGATATGTACAATTCAATCAATAGTGCGCAAAAACAGCACACACTTAAATTAGCTAACTTCCCTTAGGACTTTCTGAAATAAAAAATAATATTGTAATACACTTGATATCCAAATATCTAATATCACATTACATTTAAACAGCAATTCTCGTTGCAAACACAATCATTTATGACTTAATATTTAATATTTTCCCTTCTTATCGGTCGATATGTTTTTTTTGTTGATTATTTTTAGTTTTAAATTGTCGACAACATGATTTATTCAAGCTCAATAATGAGCTTCACTTCCTTTGGGAAAACATAGCAGTGATTAATCGTTGTTTATTTATGAAAACCTGGCTCTTGTTTTATCAGCGGAAATCATCTCATGTTTTTGCCTATATTTAACTCTGTTAGTTTACGTTTATGGAAAAAATTGTTTTAGATTACAAAATATGAAATATGAAAAGGTAAAATTTGTCTAACTGTTCCTTATTATGAAAGTGTTCACTGTCTTGCTTTGGTTGAGAAAATCAAATTCAAAATCATTCTAATTACGATGCCATTCGAATCACGATTAATTCTAAAAGGTAGATAATCATACCTATATATACAACTACCGGTAATGTGCAAATCAGCTGGAAGATATTATCTACATCAAGTTTTCGCCGCAATCGGGACTCCAACCTAAGCGATGAGGAATTGCTTTGAAGCAAAGTAAATGTCACGTTTGGGCTGTTGTTGTTATGTAAAATTAAACGGGGTTTGTAAAATTGTTAAGCATATGAACGCATCTGAATACGGCATATGAACACGTTTTTTATCTGTTGCTTAATATTTATTAAGAATGATAGAATCATGATTATAACAAACGTGATTTTTATTTCTTATACATATCTTAACCAACTTAATACCCTCATATTTAGTTAATATAGAAGCTTTTAGATCTACCACGCTGTATAAAAAGAAATGTAAAACCCCACATTATATTTCCCATCGCTTCTGCATTGTATTTCAAAACAATCAGAGCTACAGCAAATAAAATATACATAAAATAGTCAATTGTCTTTCAGGACTTTCTTTATGTTGATTTTGTGTTGAAATAATTATCCTCCGCAATGTATGGGTTAGACATATATCTGTCACAATGGATGGATTTTAATTAACATAAATGGTATGCGGGCTTGTCAGGAAGGAAGAACAGTAATGCATCTGCGAAGCGAAACAAAGTATCTTTTAAAATCAGACCATGTCAATGGATTATATATATGAAGTCTATTGCTTTTATAATGTATATTTATTAAACTCATTTCTATCTTCACCTAGAGCTAGACAAGACGAAAATGGTATCCTTTACTATCCTTATAATGTGATATTCTTTCTAGTAAGAATTATGAATTTCGCCAGACAATCAATTTTTGGCCTGTCATTTCTATTTATACGTAATTATTTGTTTGCTTGAAAAAGCAATCCTTCAAAGTACGTGGTTTATTTGGAGAACTATTAAGATCCATTGTTTGTTGCATTTCTTTTATAAATTTTTCTCATCTATTAAAGAGAACACACTGAAAGGCTTTCCTATGAACAACCCTGGATCCCAATCGCTCTACTTTATTAGATGATATTTTGAAGACTGCTACTAAAATAATGGTTCAATTTTAATATTTAATTTCTTAAAATTTTAAAACAAAATACACGTTATTTTTTGATGTGAACTGCTGCTCTATTTACATTTAACCTAATATGTATAATTCAAGCAGTTATGCACAAAACATACAGATCCGAATTAGCATGCACCCATTAGGGCTATGTGATCAGAACACGAGATAAACAAAATATGGCAAATTATTTGCTTTTCAAATATTTGATGTCCCGTCACCTTTAAAAACATCAATTCTCATCAATTGGGTTTAGTAGTTAATATTCAATATTGATTGTTTTTGTTTGATATTTATGTTAAATGTTATTTTTGCAAGTGCAATAATTATTATTACTTCATTTGGGAATTCACAGCAGTGATTAATCGTCCCTTTTTGCCAACTCGGTAATTGTTTATGGAAGGTTAAACTACGCTACATTATCCCTGTTACATGTATGACTTCACTGTTAAACTTTGGGTAAAAAAGTCGATGTTAAAACACAATTATTCTTAGGGGTAGCCCCCAATCATACCTATACATACAACTACCTGCAATGTGCAAATCAGCTTGAAGATATTCTCTACATTATCTTTTCGCGGCAAACGAGACTCCAACCTTTGAAGCAAGGTAAATGTCACATTTGGGCTGTTGTTGTTATATACAGTTAATAATTGTAAAATAGTTCAACCTATGCACACAGCTGAATACGCATATGAACATTTTTTTATCTTTGTTCTAAACTTAAGAATGTCAGAATCATAATAATAATAAAAGTGCATTTGTGTTATTTTATTTATTATGAATAAATATGCCAACTTACTACCACCATATGTAGTTAATACATAAAGTAGCATGTCTACAAAGTGTACACGACAAGAAATAAGCATGTAAAAAAAACCAGGATGTTCCTCATCGCTCCAGCTTTGTATTTCAAAATAATCACTGTTCCAAATAAAATAAACAAAACACGTCTGTCATTACTTCCTTCATGTAAGCTTGTGTTGTCTTTGTGTTGAAATGAATTATTCTTCACATGTATGATTAGATCAGTATCTGTTACACAGGATTTAAGTAAACATTATTGGAATGGCGTCTGGTCAGAGAGAACGGAATGCATTTGTGAAGCGAAACGAATTGTGTTGTAAATGTTTTAAAATCAGTCCAGATCAGTAGATTAAATGTGGAAAGGATAAATATGTATATAGTCATTTTCATTCAAGGTGGATGACTAAAGACACTTATATAGTAAAAGTTAAAGTCGGTGTGGTTGGAAACAGACAACATGCTAAAGGCTACAAACATCGCTGCACAAGACTCCGTCCGCCATTACACATCATCTATGTCACTCGTGATAACGTCCGATTTCACAGAAACTTGCACTCCTATCCCGAGCATAAGTTTTTTTTCTCTCAAAGATTTAACTATGTCACCAAATAAACATAATTTTGTGTATAATAGCACAAGCGTAATTTTATAAAAAAAAAAGAATAAAAATGAGTGAAAACATGTCAAAAAGGATGGCATATCTGAATAGCATTTGGCTACGTTTACTCGTATCTTTAGTGTAGCACCACATAAAACAGCTAAATTGTGGACCCCAGCAATACGATTTCGGTTTAGTCGTGGTACCAGTGCTCAAAGGACCAGTCTAGTTGCCACGATTCACACGGGTAACCGAAGTACAAGGCCCCCGTGTAGCACGTGTCATAGAAAGGACTACAGAAGGAAAACAGGGCTTGGAATAACGATACATAATGCTTTGTAATTCCGGCTAAATGCTTTAGATTCTCATCGATTCGTTAAGTATGTCCCACATCGACGAATGGTTTGGTTTCGAGACAAGTTAATGGTTTGTTTGGAAAAATACAAGCATTGTAAAACTGAGCATTAAAGATCCAATAAACTAAAATATGTCAGCCAACAAAGCTTCTGAAAGTTTCAACTTGCAAGACAGAGAAAAAGTCTCGTCTGCTTTTCACCACCGCAGCACTCAAGAACTTTTAAACACTAGAGATCTTTAACTTTATGTGCCTAACTTGATGCCATTCCTAGGAACAATCATATGATTTCCTGAAAGAGGAGAACGGAAGATCTGCTGGTCTGAACAACAGAAAAGACGATCAAGAGCCTCCTTGTCGTCCAGGAACGGAGGAATCGCTTATCTTTATGAATTCTTCTCGATAAATTGATGAAGACTTTATAATTTTGATAAGAGACAAACCTTTGTAATCAAACGCAGTAAAAGCATTCATGAAATAAAGACATGAACGGCCTCTTTTATTTCACTAAGCCTCGGACATGCATCAATAGAATTGTAAGGACATGTGTTGTAGAAATGAACAAAATATGAAGGAAATGATTGTCAATAATGCTTCGAAAAAATTGCGCGAGAGATTGAAATAGTTATATATAATTGTTCCTCAATCAAGACATAGTCGAAAAAAGAGCCCTAGACGTTACCAACGGAAGAATATGCTATAAACAATAAATAGTTAAACTATGAAGAGGCAATTCGCAAATATATATGGTGTCTGCGTGATATTATGAAAATCAGTGACGGGATTCAGGAATCATGACTCACATCCTAAAGGAGCATAGTACGCGAATGCAAGTAGATGCGGATAGAGCTATCAAGTTGCTTAACGTTTTGATTAATTACTTAAATGCTTCTGGTAGGAGTCGTTTGCACACGGAATAATCAAAAGGTTTTAGCGTGAAAAACATGTTTTAAAAGCTGTACATATACAGCTTTTATCACTGTAACACATTCAGACAGGTTGAATAAGTAGAGAAATAAACTACAAAAGCTGAATTTTAAAGTAAATCTCAGCACTATTATTACATGATATATTGCATTATAGGATGCAACCAAAATATGTCTATCTATGTGGGTTTGTCACTTATTATTTCATATTCCGGGGTACCCCTTTGTCATGCAGTGTTCCGCCAGATTGTCTATCCGTCTGTTAATCAAGGTTTATGTCTACCCGCACGTACGATCCTTACCAAGATTTAGAAAAAGAAAGCCATGCACTTACTGGAAATAGTACATTTCAGTCTACACACAATTCTGTTGAATTTCAACGTTGCCAAGATGACTAAGGGAGCCAGCGCAGAATGGTATTGGCCGGTCACCGGCAGACATCCTGCACTCGCAACACATGGTGTTGAAGATATTAGAAACATAAAACAAGGTTTTGCCGTTGTAGTCGTCAACAAGGTGAAGTCCTGGAGTAGTGTTTGTTAATTCGAATAGTGACATTAATATGCATACCTCCAAATATTGTCTTCTGTGCAATCGTTTGTTCAACACGCAGACATCCGCGAGGAGAAAAAATGATAAGAGAAGAGTAAATGGTTGTTCATCTGAAGATGGAACAGAGGAACCAGTGTATAATGTCCATCAAAGGAAATACACGTAACCATCCTTATAGGATGACAACATAGATTACATGCACGGGGAGATTTTTAATCTAAAGTTTGAATTTTAGCATATTGTATTCAGTATAGAAGTATTTACTACCCAGTTGTTACGATAAGTATTGGAGATGGAGCCTTCAAAAGATAATGAAGTCCATCCGCTTGATCATTAGAAGATTGAGAAAACTCAATTTCAGCCCAGCTTTCATTTGGAAAATAACGGTTAGATAAAAAAATAAAGAGTCTGTTTTAAGGCACATAAGGTAAAATATATTGACAGGCAAGTTTAATTTCATTACGTGTTAAAACATGTATCATTTCACATTTAATTAATTTTGAATAGGTAAATAAGAAAAGGTCCTATAAAAATTTTCACAGATATTTAAATTTTATCTACCAGTAGACAAATGCAAACAAGGTAAATGCAAATGTGACAAAAACACAGAGACGAGACATAACACACATAAAGACCATCAGTTACCGCCTTGGAACGGTCAATCGGCAAAAGGGCCAACTGGGGTGCTTAAACCTGGTTTGTGGAGCGCTCCAACCTCGCACTTCCTGAAGGTTTCTCTAGCAAACAAACAGTGTAAATAACAACATCCCGTCAAAGTGAAACAACGAACAGTAAGTTCCAATTTAAATGAACCAAATCAATGTTAGTGGAGGATGAAACAATCAATAATAAATCATATCTGATTATTATCATAAAACCAGTGAGAAAAACATCTAACTCGAAATACAACCCAAAAATATCTACTGTGAATATTTAATGTGCTATAAATATCTGTTTTAATTGCATTTGCTATTTTTGTTTGCTATTTTAATAAGATAACACTTAATTAGTTAGCCTAAAGTGATCCGGGAAAACGTAATTTCAACGTGTCATTATATGTTTTTCATTTAGTAATTGACTTATAAAACATTTACCATGTTATATCTTTAGTAGGTGCGGCAGACTGTCGTATTAGCCAGCTCACAAATGACTCAATACTGTATTTTTCTGTCATATTTAGTAAAAGATTTTATCGTACAACAATGTGTTACAATCTGGGCTTACTGGGGTGCGGGCAGCGTAGAATTTGCACTTTCTTTTCTTTAATGTTTAAGGAAACAAAAAATAATGAGACCCGAATGTTTATGAACCAATGAGCGTCATGCAATCATTTAAATTGGTGGCATGTAAAAAACTACGAATTCGCGTTTAAGTTAAAAACAAAGCTCAAAACACTTTTAATTGTAAAAAAATATATGTGAATATGTTCAGCGTGAAATAACTTTAAAAAAATGATAAAATTTTTAACAAATTTATAAAATAATGTTTTGTGATATATTGTTGTTGTTGTTCTTTCAATTTTATATGAGGCGGCCATTACAAATTATCTTTCTCATATGATACTGTTAGAGATTTTGTTGTGGGAGCTTATTTATTCATATAATTATTTTCACTACTTGTTTTCGTTAATAAAATAATTGTCTTGTATTTTCGCGACATAAATCTTAAAACGGTACCATTTCAAAGTTAAAATCATTTGAACATTTATGCAATGCAAATGCAAGCTTAAGCCTTATTTGGACTGATGTTGGATGTCCTGACCCTCATTAACCTAGCTAATGACGTTATTAACAACTAAACCACACGACTATAACAGATGAAATTCAATTACTGTGTACAACGTACTGCTGTAATAATAATTAAAAAAAACACCAAAGATCCGCCATTTTTGAATATATTGCGAAGGTCTCGTTTTACTCTTGTATATCTATACTTTTATATACATAACTATAATATTACTATTTATTACTTTGGTCAACTGTAGTGCATGTCTCACAAAAAGCACGATTGATGCACAAGATTGATTCACTATCGTTGGAATCCACGGTTTTCCGTGGGTCACTTGGCCAGAAGGACTTCGTTCTTATGAATATATGTATGAATATATGTTTTATTGGCCAAACGGCCAATGGTAAATGAGTACAATTTGTAATTAACAGGCGTCGCAGGTTAGTGTGGCCATCTTGAAATTAATTTTCTTAAAATTCTGATGAAGAGTAGCGGCGATATAACGCGAAGTTTCATTGGACCACTGGTGGCAATGAATTTTCATGAAAACGAACTTTTACCAGGTCTATAGTCCACGGCTACCATGAAGCAGAGTGGTATAAGTGAATATGGTTTACATTCACTTATTTGTCGCGAACTGTCTAGCCACTGATCTACCGTTGCAAGTAGTGTTAAGCTCGTGTATTTTAATCTTGTAAGAATTTGTGCTATTTCTGGCAAATATCTCTATGTTTGCTGAGATATATTTGAGAAAAGTTGTTAATACATACTTTGGAATGAGGGTTTGGTATTTACCTACGCGGCAGGTAATGAGATAAAAAGATTATCAATTGCCATGTCATTTAAAACACATGACTTATGAATGCAAGTTCTGTTTGCATAAACCTTCATAACGTGTAAAGTTTCTTGTTATATAATTAATGTTACTCATTTTCAAGTTGATACCATTCTTATTTAAACCAGACATTGATTATAATTGTGTTCATACTGTGTTTATTGACTGGACATAAATAATCACTAATAATTAGTTATACTTTACAGCAACGGGAGATGAGTATCATCTGCAACAAAAATTCACAATAACGCATTGGTTGAGCTTATCGTCAAGCTGAACTTGTTGACCATTAGAAGCATACATATAAATAAATGTGCACGTACAATATATAATGACAATTAAAGGAGACATACGGAAAGGTCATGATTGTTTACTTTTCACATATTCAGACACTAAACTTGCTGTCGCCAATACGTGTTGTTTGTGTGTTCACAGTCTATAGCAAGGTGCGCATTCAAGATAAATATTCACATTTCTTCTTGAAACAATATTACACTTTAATCATATGTTATTCAGACTGTAAGGAAATTTACGTATACAACGTTAGGAAACATACAGAAGATATCACATTATAAATGGAATGTTACAATATTTAAATACAATGGTAATATTAAAGAAAAACATTAACAAATGAACACAACAGATTATTTGATTTGAACTTTTTCAAGATTTTGATTCGTTAATGTAGTTGTTACACTCAAGTCCGACTAGCAGGGTACATGCAGCAAGTCTCTTTTCAAAATTGGTCAGTGAATTATTCAGTTTAAAATACGACAAGAATATTTACACAAACAGCTTTCTTCATTCTGGCAAGTATGGTACATACACTTTTCTCTCACTCGAACAGGTCGGTTGTCAATATGACAAACATTATACATTAAACGATCTTTTATAATGTAAGAAGTATGATACGTAAAACGATCTTTTAACTGAATAGGTTGGTTTTTAATTTGAATTGTATAGAATATACAACTGTCTGTTAAGTGAATAGGTCGGTTTTTAATCTGAATCGTATGGAACAGATAACGATCTCTTAACTGAATTGGCCGGGTTTTTAATAAGAATTGTATGGCATAAACAACTGTTAACTGAATAGGTCGGTTTGTAATCTGAATCGTATGGAATATGCAACTTACACTTTACTAAATAGGCGGGTTTAAAATCTGAATTGTAAGGAATATACAACTGTGTCTTATAATATAATATAAAACAGTCTCTTAATGGATTGGTCAGTTTCGAAACTGACTGTAATAGTACTAAATCCCGACCTCGAATGCACAAACAGCTTTCTTCTTTCTGGCAAGTATGGCACATACAATTATCTCTCACTCGAACAGGTCAGTTGTCAATATGACAAACATTATACATTAAACGATCTTTTATAATATGAGAAGTTTAATACACAAAACGATCTCTTACCTGAATAGGTCGGGTTTTAAATCAGAATTGTATGGAATATACAACTGTCTGTTAACTGATTAGGTTGATTTGTAATCTGAATCGTATAGAACACACAACGATCTGTTAACTGAATAGGCCGGGTTTTAATCTGAATTGTATGGAATATACAACTGTCTGTTAACTGAATAGGCCGGTTTTTAATCTGAATTGTATGGAATATACAACTGTCTCATAACTGAATAGGTCGGCTTTTAATCTGAATCGTATGGAATATACAACTGTCTCATAACTGAACAGGTCGACTTTTAATCTGAATTGTGTGGAATATACAACTGTCTCATAACTGAATAGGCCGGTTTTTAATCTGAATTGTATGGAATATACAACTGTCTCATAACTGAATAGGCCGGGTTTTAATCTGAATTGTATGGAATATACAACTGTCTCATAACTGAATAGGTCGGCTTTTAATCTGAATCGTATGGAATATACAACTGTCTCATAACTGAATAGGTCGGCTTTTAATCTGAATTGTATGGAATATACAACTGTCTCATAACTGAATAGGTCGGCTTTTAATCTGAATCGTATGGAATATACAACTGGCTCATAACTGAATAGGTCGGTTTTTAATCTGAATTGTATGGAATATACAACTGTCTCATAACTGAACAGGTCGACTTTTAATCTGAATTGTGTGGAATATACAACTGTCTCATAACTGAATAGGCCGGCTTTTAATCTGAATTGTATGGAATATACAACTGTCTCATAACTGAATAGGTCTGCTTTTAATCTGAATTGTATGGAATATACAACTGTCTCATAACTGAATAGGTCGGCTTTTAATCTGAATTGTATGGAATATACAACTGTCTCATAACTGAACAGGTCGACTTTTAATCTGAATTGTGTGGAATATACAACTGTCTCATAACTGAATAGGCCGGCTTTTAATCTGAATTGTATGGAATATACAACTGTCTCATAACTGAATAGGTCTGCTTTTAATCTGAATTGTATGGAATATACAACTGTCTCATAACTGAATAGGTCGGTTTTTAATCTGAATTGTATGGAATATACAACTGTCTCATAACTGAACAGGTCGACTTTTAATCTGAATTGTGTGGAATATACAACTGTCTCATAACTGAATAGGCCGGCTTTTAATCTGAATTGTATGGAATATACAACTGTCTCATAACTGAATAGGTCGGCTTTTAATCTGAATCGTATGGAATATACAACTGTCTCATAACTGAATAGGCCGGTTTTTAATCTGAATTGTATGGAATATACAACTGTCTCATAACTGAATAGGCCGGTTTTTAATCTGAATTGTATGGAATATACAACTGTCTCATAACTGAATAGGCCGGCTTTTAATCTGAATTGTATGGAATATACAACTGTCTCATAACTGAATAGGCCGGTTTTTAATCTGAATTGTATGGAATATACAACTGTCTCATAACTGAATAGGCCGGCTTTTAATCTGAATTGTATGGAATTCACAACTGTCTCATAACTGAATAGGCCGGCTTTTAATCTGAATTGTATGGAATATACAACTGTCTCATAACTGAATAGGCCGGCTTTTAATCTGAATTGTATGGAATTCACAACTGTCTCATAACTGAATAGGCCGGCTTTTAATCTGAATCGTGTGGAATATACAACTGTCTCATAACTGAATTTGCCGGCTTTTAATCTGAATTGTGTGGAATATAAACCGTAATCTTACTGAATTGTTCAGTTTCAAAACTTACTGTAATGGTGCCAAACCCATCCCTAATGCGAATTTGACATTTTTGAATCGGGGAATTATGTTTTTATTAGGTTTTCGGTTTGATCAGCTGTTTTTTGTAACTGTCAAACATTGTATAATAAATCGTTTCTTGTTTAGTTTTTAGTGAATCCGATTAGAATGGTAGCTAAAATTGGCTCCTAATCAAAGAGCCAAGTTTTGAATCTGATAACCATGGTACATTTACCGGTGTCTTATATGAATTGGTCAGCTATACATCTTATTTAGCATGGTATCTGAAGCGGCAATTTACTCGAATTGGTCAGTATGTAATTTTTACAAATATGGTACATTTACTCTCTTATATCAGACGGTCAGTTTTTTTTTTTAAATCTGGTGTGTATGGCTCATTTGTTGTATCTTACTCTAATTGGTCAGTTTAAATCTGCCAAGTATTGTAGATGAACGGGTTTCTTCCACGGGTTGATTAGTTATGATAAATAGCGTACATTAAATTGAATTGTCTTTTTCTCTGTTTGATAATTTATCTAATGAGGCCTCTAACGCAAATTAACTAGTTTTCAATTTGTAAAAACATGTTAAAACAGAAAAAAACATAACTAAACGGTTTCGAACTATAATCAGTCAGTCTTAACCATACCAGTATGATTAAAATGCTGCTTTTCTGTGGCAAGTGTTAATCATTTATAGGACAAAGTTGAAATGTTCCAACTTTAAAATTACGTGTTTTAGATTTAAAGATTAATTAGAAATGTTACGTCTTATCCATGCTTTCTTGAATTATGCAGACTAAGTATTTTTCATATTTCTTCAACAAATAGAAGAAAATTCATTTCACAAATGGACATTTTACCAGGTCTACGAGCCAATTATCTAACGCCTTTCATGTTTAAGATCATCTAACTTTTTTCTGTAGAAGGCTGAATCCTGTATGGTTGTAAACGCCTGAAGGTAGAGGTCCAGTTATCAGACGACAATTGGTATCTGCAAGGACAACAATCAAATTAGGTCAGCGCAGGTAGGGTGGATCGAAACGATAGGTGTGATAAGGATACAAAATTGACTCAAATAATTTGCAAAAATGACAGAAATTGTATGATACAAGGATGAAATTATTGCTATGGGGTCCGAGACCGGCCCTTTATTAACAATCGGTTACGGAAACTTCTGTTTTTAAGTCCGAAATCTCTAAAATATCATATTAACTTGGTTAAACTTTCCTTCATTAATAAGGTGTATTTTTTCTATTTTAACTAGTAGTATTTGCAGTTTAAATCTTTTTAACACCTAATAAAAAGCTTTTGGAGACGTTTCATGCGACTATGACAACAATTATAGTTGTGTGGTTTATATTTGTTCAGTTTGGTCTACTCTGATTATTACACTCTACTGCACCAACAATTTGATAAATATACATATATAATTATATATAATTTCGATATTC